>JAGFZM010001059.1:49731-119964 GCA_017657215.1 Limnothrissa miodon | reverse complement strand
GCGCACACACACACACAGACAGGCACAGAAACAGAATTCCCGACCCTTAGCCATTTGGCCAGACAAAGGGGTACACACACAAACAAAAACACACACACACACATAACGCACAATATGCACACAGCCATACAACAGAAGCACAAAATGTCCCACACACTGGTGCACTGCCACTCTTAAGACTGCTACATGCACACACACATGCACGTATACACACATAAGTGTGTGTGTGTGTGTGTGTGTGTGTGTGTGTGTGTGTGTTTTTGTTTGTGTGTTTTGTAAATTGATTCAGGAGTGTGAGGGGCCCGAGGTTCAGATGTGTTCTGGCCTTTGCCTCGCTTTGCAACCCACAGCTAGAGTAGAGAGACTGCCCTTTAAAACACCCAGCCACCGCCACCACTCTAAGGGTCACTCTTGGGGTGTGAGCAGGGTGTGCATTGATGTCAGGGATCCAGGGTCATGGTTTGGTGCCCTAAGGACTGGACAGAGTGGACCAGGAACTCAACACCCATCAGCTCATCTCTTGTCTCCTCACAGAGCTGCCAATGACTCAGCTTTCCATCTACATACACACACACACACACACACACACACACACACACACTCACATTCACGCTCAAGCACGCGATCATGTTTTAAGAGCGTACATCCTGGCCCGTTCCTATGCATCTCCACTGTCCTATGAATATTGTATTGTGTTGTGATGGAAGCTTGAGTGGTTTGCATGGGTCTCCTTCACACACACTCAAACACACCTCGGCTGCAAAAAACGTGAACACAAACACACGTCAGCCTCCCTCAATGCACTTGGGTCACGCAGAATAGAGCGATGCCATGCTTGATGGGACTGGCAAACTTGTGTGTAAGTGTGTGTGTGTGTTTTTATGTGCTTGGTGTGTTGTGTGTGGTGACAATTCTTTCAGATCAGCCCCATGCACAGTTTTCTTTTACTGCTGGAGTCCTCCTGTTTCCTAGAGGAACCAGCTGCACTCGTCTCATTCACTCTACACGTGTGTGTGTGTGTGTGTGTGTGTGTGTGTGTGTGTGTGCTTGTGTGAACCGTTAGATTAGTAGTCATTTTCCTTGGAAATATAATCATGAGGTTTTTTGTTTTTTGTTTAAAAATTTAAAAAACAAATTCAGACAAAGTCAGAGGTAAAAGTAAAGTCTAAGCAATAATGTGCAGGAAATTAATGTTTTAAAGCCATTTTCTTTGTTTTTGTATTTTGAAGGTTGTTACAGGTTTTTAATTTTTTTTTTAATTATGCACTAGATGAGGCAAAGGAAAAAAAAGATGGGTAATCTCAGGATAAGTTGGCCCTTGGCTCTTCTCTCTTCTCTTCTCTCTCTCTCTCTCCTCAAAAGAAAGAGTGTTTTTTTTTTTTGGTGCTCAACATCCCTCTCCCTCTCACAGCCTAATCCCAATCAATGAGAGGACCGGATTTCACCTTCCAGAACCGCTGGTTCTGCCAGGTTTTGTCCCATTAGAAATAGAACCTGCCTGGGCTATCTTAGTGAACTCATTACACAACCTGGGATCGATCATTCATTCAATCCCATAGAGTCCCAGATATTTATTTAAGTAGTGAGTTGGTCATGACCTTTTGGTCTCTATAATATTCTCAGGCAAGATGTCATCCTATAAAATAAAGATGGTTAAAACACATTGGTTTGGGATGAAATGTTGTCCCCACGTTGGGCTTGAAAGGCTGGTCAAGCTTGTTTTTAGATGCAAATGTGGGCCACTGAATCCAAAGGCTTCAGAGATCCTATCAGCAGTTTAAATGTTAAAGTTTTTGTTTGTCTAATGTTCTTTTCTTATTATAGATCACTTTTTAATTGAAACCCTTTTTATTTGTGTGTGTGTGTGTGTGTGTGTGTGTGTAATAATGTCTGCGCGTTTGAAGGAGATTTCTCTTGTATGTCTGTATGTTAGCAGAAGTACACAAGCCTGTCTTTAGTATTTTTCCATTTTTTAAAAGGGTGACATGTCTTGTCCTCTTGCAGATTTGAAACCACTTTGGTTTTCCCTTGTCCAAGTTTTTACAATGATGTGAATTGCAATTTATATATTTCACTTAGATACACAAATATAAGAAAATATATATGTAAATGAAATGTTAAACAAGAGAAACTGAATGATGTTGTCTTTTTGTATTAAATCATTATATTGTAAAAAAAAAAACAAAAAAAAAAGTGCCTCCATGAATCTTGAATATTGCATGACCTACTCTTATTGTCATTGCTGTTGTTGAAATGGGTTTCAATTATTTTTTGTGATCAAAAGTTTTTTTTTTTTAATTGAATAGATAAGTATAGGACGAAAGACTGCAAAGGGCTTAAGGAGGGAAATGGTTTTCAATTGCTTTGGCATATAATTATCATTAAAATGAATTGTCTAATCTTTATCACTACTCTGTGGCTTAAAGCCTAAAAGCGTCTGCCAGGTAACCTTAGTGTAGCATTGGCTCCTTCTGTTTGCATGGAGACGCTGATGAAGACGGTAACACAGAGGCTTTGTGGGGGTTGAGTTCTCGGGCTGGGTTCACCAGCGCTCCTCCCCAGGGCAGATCCTCTGGCTAGCAGTGCTGGATCGGTTTCCCTGTCCTTCCTCTAGTGTCCATCTGCAAGGTAATGGACACACATCTGCTTTATTAGCCTAGCCGGAGGATCGGTTTGCCAGGCGCTTCTCTGGCTCACTGGCACTGTATCTCCCCACGGGCAATGCGCACTGATCTCTGTTAAATTGGGGGGATCAGTTTACAGCCTCACAGCTCGTCCCGTTGCACCCAGACAGCTCATGCCAAACGGAGCAGGAAGCAATCTGTCCCCGGCTTGGTTTGGATTGAGCCTCGTGCAAAACAGGTTGCGGCTGTGTGCCCAATACATGCTTAATATGGCCTGTCAGCATGTGACTGCAATAAAATTATTCAATTCAATTTTATTTATATAGCGCATTTTTACAAAAGGCATGTCTCAAGGCGCTTAACACCAAGAGGCCCAATGAGCAACAGGGGCATGGAAAAACTTGAAAAACCTGTTTTTTACTTGTTATGGTAAAGGAAGAAACCTTGGGCAGTTCTGACGGCTCAAGGGGCTAACCCAACTGGGCAGGTTCTCAGTCTCTCAGATGGTGATTAGTCCACCATTATTCCATTAGGTACACATTATAAGAAAATTGTGGTATAAATAAAGAAATATAGGAGTCCCATTATAATCCCAGGATATAGCCCCATGTCATTAGGTGCAGTCAAGCCAGGGGCCAGCTGGAGGCGGTATCAATCATGTCAGGGTTGTCTGTGGCGCTGAAGGCAGCCTGCCCAGGAAGCCAGAGATGCAGGATCAGGCAGTGGAAGGCAGGGGTGACCCTCAGTAGGGAGGCAGTGGCATTCAGGACCATCATTCAAGACCATTCAGGAGTGCCACCGGTTCAAATGTAGGAAGAAGGTCCTCAGCAGGATGGCATGTTCGGTGGGGTTGGTTGGGTACCCAGGAGGCAAGAGATGCAGGGTCAGGCAGTACAAGGCAGTGATGACTCACGGCAGGGTGGTAATGGCATGGAAAGTCAGAGAGGAGATGAGTTAGAACAGTCCCCATCAGATTTCAGAGAATGGAAGTTATATTGCATGTGCAACCATGTACAGATGTTGGCTAAGTGATGAGAGAGAAAGAGAAAGACAAAGTGAAAATTGTATGGCATAACAGATGGGTTTGTGGCGGCAATAACAGATGGGTTTGTGGCGGCATTAATCTATAGCAGCATAACTTAGCATAACTAAGTTATGATGTATAACAAGCCAACACCACCAAAGGAATTGTCAGTGGCCACCAAGCCCTGGACGGGAGCTTACAGCAGAGGCAGTCCTTTCCAATAATACTTTGAGGAGGTGTGGCTTACCATACACCATCCCTAATTAAAGGGGTCAGTAAATAGAAAAGTTTTGAGTCTAGACTGATAGGTGTCCGCTTGGCGAATGTTAGAAGAGAGCTTGTTCCACAGGACAGGCGCACAATGGCAGAATGCTCTTCCTCCTATTGTGGATTTTGATATTCTAGGAATTACTAGGAGACCAGCATTCTGTGACCTTAGGGGTCTAGAAGGGTGGTAGGGAACAAGCAAGTCTGTAATATATGCTGGAGCAAGGCCATTAAGGGCTTTGTATGTCAGGAGAAGTATTTTTAAATAGATTCGGCTAATGGCCAATGCAAGGATAGGTGAGATATGTTCATATTTCTTTGTGAGTGCTCGTGCTACAGCATTTTGTATTAGTTGAAGGTTTTTGATGCAGCTAGTACCACATCCAGCGAACAGAGCATTACAATAGTCAAGTCTGGAGGTAACAAATGCATGTATTAGTTTTTCTGCATCCTCAAAAGAAAGGAATTTTGGAAGAAAGAATGAGGAATGAGAAAGAATGAGGTTTTGGAGATATGCTTTACATGACTATTTAGAGAGAGGTCTTGATAAATATGCCCCAAGGTTCTTGATCTTTGTGTTAGGTGTGAGTGAAAGGTCACTAAGTAAGCTTTGATGATGGTGTTTAGGGCCAATCAACATGACTTCAGTCTTGTCAGTATTTAAGCAAAGGAAATTATTAGTCATCCAGTTTCTGATGTCACCGAGGCAGGCAACAAGTTTTGTTACTGGCGTACAATCATTAGGCATCATTCAAAGGTATAGTTGTGTGTCATCAGCATAAGAGTGGAAGGTAATGCCATGTTTTCTAATAACAGATCCCAAAGGTAGCATGTAAAGGTAGAATAGCAGAGGTCCCTACTGATCCTAGGGGTACACCATACTTAACGTCAATGTGGCATTATGCTTCATTATGTGCATGTACAAACTGGTAACGTCCAGTAAGGTATGACCTGAGCCAGGATAATGCAGAATCTTTGATGCCATCATATGCTCAAGTCTATGTAGTAAGATGCTGTGATCGATAGTGTCAAAGGCAGCACTTAGATCCAGTAGGATTAATAATGATATGCATCCATTATCAGATGAGATAAGGAGATCATTGTAGACCTTTACTAGGGCTGATTCTGTGCTATGGTATGCTCTAAAGCCAGATTTGTAGGTTTCCTGAATGTTGTTTGCGTCTAAGAAGGTACAAATTTGCTTAGACACTATTTTTTCAAGAATCTTTGATATAAATGGGAGGTTGGATATAGGTATGGCGATAGTTAGCCAGGACATCAGTTACATGACCTGTACACAGATTTTTCTTAACTATTCAACTATTCATGTTTGTGACAACAACTTTATAGATAATCAGAGATCACTGCAGTGCTTTCCTCCTTGGTGGGGGTTGATGAAAAATCCACCAATGCCAGTCCTTATAATATAAATAAAACTAAAACTCTCAGTTTTAGTCCTTTAATTGCACCAGATCTATATGATCCAATTCAATAAGGAAACTACCTGCACATATTACAACTAGGATTCAGTTTACTGGAAAGAGTTTGCGTGGGATCTCCTTATTGATAATGCAATAAAAGTGTGGTGTGAAGTTAACTGATGTTTGAGCTAAAGTAAATAAGAGGGAGAAAGGTTTAACCACTTGCAGGGATGGCCTGGGACTAAAAAAAAAGGCCCTGGCTATTTTTGCAAAATAGGTCCACAAGACCAAAGTGCCAGCTACAGGTGAGGTATGTTTAAAAATGTGTATGAACAGGTACACAGCTCTTTGTTGCAACCTGCATGTTAAGCCTGTGTGTGTGTGTGTGTGTGTGTGTGTGTGTGTGTGTGTGTCTTAATGTATAAATTGGCCCAAAGAAAGTCTAACTGTTTGTCTGTGTGTGTCTTAAAGATTGTCAGAATTAGGATCCTAACTGTGTTGATCCAGTCCCTTATACGGTATGATTGTTACCAAACTCCTGTTAAAATATTGATGCAGAACACAGGTGCCAAGTGTAGTTGTGTGTGTCTTTAAGGGCGGAGAGTGCTTTTGGTGGACAGCAACATGCTTGGGGCTGTTACCTGAGCGGAAGGAACTGCAAGAGAGAGAACACCTGCCGTGATCAGGTGAAACTGAGACGGATGCCCTGGGAATCTTTGCAGAAAAAAAAGACTGTGTGAAAGAGGAAAAAGAAGGTAAAAACTTCACTAAAAGCTTCTTAATTCTTCAGTGTTTTGAGGTTCTTTCTTAGACATGCATTATGAAAAGGCCAAAGTGTTCACCTTGTGAGGACCATCTCCAGAGATTCCAAGCACTCTGAGTCAAGCGACTTTCCTGAGCACCCTCATTTGCTGTTCCTTCCCGGGAGAGACAATGGACCTGCCCACGCTCCCCATGGCCACCCTAGAGGTGGATGTAGATCTGGGTTTCGCCCTCTTCTTCCTGTTCCTCCTCTGCGTTTTCCTCCTTGTCACAGTA
Source organism: Limnothrissa miodon (assembly GCA_017657215.1). Lineage (NCBI taxonomy): Eukaryota > Metazoa > Chordata > Actinopteri > Clupeiformes > Clupeidae > Limnothrissa > Limnothrissa miodon. The sequence goes on along the minus strand of JAGFZM010001059.1, from coordinate 113,590 downwards.
GTGCGCTGTGCCCAGATGGTGCTAGACCCCTACAGAGCCATATCAGTGTCCACCTACCAGGAAGAACAGGTGGAATGATGAGGACACTGGAAGGAAGATACTACTGATGAAGACGACCAGCTGGCAACAGCACCAAGAGATGTAAGAGATTTTTATGGTGTGAATGATTTACTTATTTGAACTAATATTCTGAAGGATGAAGGTGATGATCACTATTAACATGTGTTTTAGTGTGTTTAGTGTGTTTTATATTTGAGGAAATCTCTTGAAACGGTCAGAACATGAGATAAGAACATTTTTAATGTTTATGATGTGAAGCATAGATTATCTTGTGCAGATATTCAAATTTTTCAAAGGATGATGGATTCATCATTGCTCAGAAGTAACTTGTAAATCTACCTTATACAATTGATTTCATGACGGCTCAGCAATTCAAGTCAAACCATTCCTGACACTGTTTTGTTCACGCAGACTAAGTAAAGCAGTCATATAGTGAAGTGGACTAAATGAAAAAAGTCAACGTTTCTCCAAGTACCCATTTTGTTGTAAAGGAATCGTATAGCCCAAGGTCATGAGATCAATCAAGCTACACAAGTTCTAGAGAAGACTGTGTAAAAGGAACTAATCTAATTTATTTGAGTGCACCTCTGATTCACTGAACCAGGTAACTGAATGAATCAGCTTTACTACCACGGGCTGCTCGTATTGCTGTGGCACGTACACAGAACTACATCATTGGACAATGAGACAAGCACTGCAGATGGAATGGACAGACCAGCTCAATCAACATGCAGCTATTGCTTTTATGTAACTACCTGCCTGCTTCAAAAACATTTTAGTAAAGCTATATATCTTACTTTTACATTAGTGGGATGTTTCTTTAAAAGTTTTGGTGATAAGGCAGCTTGGATGAGATTATTTCAGTCAGACTGTGAACAGCTGGTAGTCACTGCAAGGAACAATGAAGTAAATTAAAGCATCCTCTGAATCTATTAATACATTCTTTCTGTCAGAACTGAAGCCTTAGATTTAGAAAGACAGACTAAAGTGAAAAGAAACATTTGCACATGCTTTGCATAGTCGAAGATTTTCAATCCTTGAGCCAGTATAGGCATTTTCAGTCAGCATACATACATACATACATACATACAACATATTAAAGATTGATCAGAGCTTTAATACCCAGAAGAAAAGTTTCAATAAAAACAAAACATTAAAAAATATCTTTATTTGCCATCACTGGTGGTTCATTTTGCATTTCATTCAGTAGGCCTAAACAGTGACTGAACGGCACCTTAGACTCATTAACCTATGTGTAATAAATTAAACTTAATTTGTTTTAACCCTCTATTGCATGATATATGAAATAATAGAGGAATAAATTTAATGTTTGGACACATGTTATTACCTGTCATAGAGCACATCAAACAATTCAACACTTAATTTAGAAAAATAATATGCAAAAGGGGTAGATTTAGGTTTGTTACTTTTCACTCTTCGTTTCTTACTTCAGCATCTTGATCTGAAGGTATCAATACATAACAAATAACATTTATATAATTAACAGTTCAGGTCTAATCTAAAAACATATCTAACACTGCCCCATTCTTTCTATTCTTTAATGGCTGGTTATTACATAATAGAATACATGTACAGTGCATAAATTGGCAACTTAAATCTCAATTACCCGACTGATCCGACTCATCACTGCCACTATCATTGACAGGTCTCATTTCCTCATTCTCATCATCACTACCACCTAACTCACTCCCATCATGTGGGAATATTGATGGGAAATGTAACATTTAGAGTACACACATACACACTCCCTCATCTGAGCTGACAAAGCTACAGAAACAATGTGTTGATGTCTATCAACAGCTAAACTAAAGTAAATATAATGAATATTGTTTATTTTGATGAATCAATATTGTTTAATATTGTATATTTAATATTTTTAAATAGAAAACAATATACGTTTAGTATTAGTATAAAATTAGTATAAAATGTAGTATTTGTAGTATAAAATTTAGTATAAATTGGTATCCTGCCATCTGTGTAAAATATTGCATTGCTATAAATAGGGAATCCTCATTCCACTATTGCATATTGTTACTTTGAGGCAACATAGCTATTTTAGCCATTTACAGAATAAATATTCAACGAAAACATAATCAACTGTGAAAATATTTTTAATTGATGGAAGTCCTCTGGTAAAAGCCACTTTTTCATAGTTTTTTTGGAGCTGAAAAAAATGTCTGTGACATGTGAGTGTGGGTGAGAAAAAAGAGATTGAAAGAGGGGTGTGCCAAGTCATGTGATCAAATACAGGCAGACTATTGGGTTCTTACATTCCCTCCAAATTTAAAATAAGCATTTTTATTGGTGTACAATTGTTTATGTCTGAGAAACTAAGGTAAAATGGGTATGTTACCCTGAAGAAACACTAGAGGGTTAACAACAGCTTTCCTAAAAGCTAAATATAAAGGCCATAAAGATGCCTAGACATGACACTCAAATCTGAATATTTTTTTAAGAATATTTGACCATGTGTTTTGAAGCATATTCTTCTCAAGTCTACTGTGCATAAAGGCTATAGTGCAGAGTTTGCTCAGTGTTTATTGAACAGTGGCAGTTACATCTTCACTAAAAAAAATAATAAAAAACCCTCTCTGCAATGCTCTCTGACAAATGGCAAAGACTCAGTCAAGGGTGAGTGTGTGAATGGTGAGCTTGGCGTCTTGCTCTTGCTCTGTTGAGTAATTTTTTGGTATATTTTGGTACATTAACTGTCTATTTAGGCTATATCCATTATTTGTGGATTTATTATTTAAGCCCAGGTTGCTTTTATAGAGGCTTTCGGCATATCTTTCGGCATTCTCCCCCTATGAGCATGGTCCTTTATTTCAAGTGCCCATTTGAGTGCAGTCTTTGATTTATTGTCCTTCAATAAGCCCAAATCATTGCGCAAAACTGGTCAATTATTGAAGGCCAGTATACACCAAATGTCACCTTTTGCCACTTAAAAGCTAAAGAAAAAATAGTTTGTTTAGTCCTAAGGCTTCCCCACGAAACGCTGAGTCCTTCCCTTTGTGTGGGAAGGCCCTGTCCGCCCGCCTACAAAAGTCCAAAACGTCTACAGAGCTGTTTCTTCAACTGCACTATGTGTAAAGTCCAATAAAGTGTACTGTAAGTTGGCACCGTATAAATATAATTAATTTGTTCACATGCCTCTGAAGTTGGTCAAATCCCCCCCAAAAAATAAGCCTAAAAGTCGGCACACCTAGGACTACTTATATCTACTACTTTCTTAGCAGCAATATCAATCTCCTTTGGTTAGAGATAGGTTACTGCTGTTGGGAGCCAAAACCCAAGTTCCAATCAACATACACTGTGCCATGCGAAATGAACCAGGGGAGGGTTCAGTTTGCATGCTCCCTGTCCCTGCGTGGATACAGTTCTAGAGCCATAGCTATGAGCAAAAGGGATGTGCCATGCCTTGATGCATACAATCTCACAAATGCGTAACTAGGACAGAATTGCTGTCGGAGTATTTGAATATCCAGTGAAATAAACAGAATAAGGTAAGACTTTGACTCTCACAGTAAAGTTGGACCGACGTTAACGATAAATAAAACTGGGCTAGCGTTAGCTAAGCAATGATACAAATGTTTTCTGCAGTATAGTGAAGTTTGTTATATCCGCATGTCAAAGTTTTCTGTGCAACTAATATATTTGTGTTCGTGTTGAATTGAAATGGCAATACTTTGACTTATTGCACCTAGCATTCGAAAATGTACCTTTACACGTAAAATGATCTGCAGTTGGGTCAGCTAAATGTCTCGCCTAACCAGACCCAGACATTGTTTGCAACAAGGCATTCTGGGACTTGTATGGAATAATAGGGAGACATCCATAGCCCAGTAAAATATTTGCTTAGACATTTCTAAGGCAACGTTAGTAAATTAGCCAAAATCTAAAATATTGCATTTTAAATATATAAAGACGTTAATATTTGTATCACCTGTATTTTTCTCCACATAATTAAATGTAGTAAACTATGTTTACACTAGCAGCAGTTGGACTACAATTACCTTGACGCAACAACCCATCACTCTCGCCGTGTTCAGTTGCTAACGCTAGCACGTTTCAAAACAAAGGGCCACAGACCCTTTACATGTTGTGAATATCCAGTTGGCATGAAACGTTTTGATAGATGAGAGTGTCTGTGGGTGTAGTAAATATGGAATTTGTTTATGCTCTGTAGAGTTTGTAAAACTGTTACCATGAGTTTGAATAGCTAGCCGGCCGGCAGCTAGACGTATACTAGTTATCTAGCTGTGATAGCACGACGTCAACCGCGGGCTGTCAGCTTTTACCGTCTAACATTGACTTTCATTACACGTTTATCATACAAATATAAAACAAGTCCGTTATATGCAGCGGATTAGTGCGGGATGCCACGATGCAGGAAACGGACCAAGGCTGCGAAAGAACGTTGGCGAAAATTAAAGCTAAATAGATGTGAAACGGCAGGTAGGCTAACTGAAAGCAACAGTTAACGTTAACAGTTAGCCTGAACGATTTTCATCCGTCATCATTGAGTTCATTGAGTAAATACTGTTTGTGAAGAGTGTGGTCCAAGGCTTGGAACCTTTCCGTATACGTTAATGTAGTCTCATGTAGCCTACAATGAGATTATCGTATTTTTACATGGTTTTTGTTGTAAGTCTTAAAGGGTTCTTTGACAGCTTAACATCAAAGCAAAGGCATAAGAAAGTATCTTGTATGAAGGCCTGATTAGAATGCATTTTGTACTGCACGGCTTTTTGTCCCACTCCCTGAAAGACATGCTGGCTAATTCTCCTGCAGGTGGACCTTAAGAATGATAGCCAGTGTTAGGCTTTTCAGTCTCACTTCTGACTGCTGCTGTGACTATTTTGACAAGCCTGATAATCCCTAATTTATAAACCCTATAATTTTTAACCCATTTGGTTTCACCCTGTCTCCTTTCACCCCCTTAACGTCTTCTAAACTCCTTTGCTTCTGTCTCCTGTCCTATTTGTCACAGACCTGATGGAGATGGAGGTGGACCTTCAGGGCTTGGAGCAAGAGCTAGAGGAGGAGCTGGGGGTGTCTCTAGTTGAGCTGAAGCAATGGATTGAGGAACAGGTGGAACAGAGTGAAGTGGTGCAGCAGCGCAAAGCTCAACTAGCTGAACTCTCCAACTGGGTTGAGCAGAGGGAGAAGGAGGTTGCTACAGTTGATAGTCTGTGCCTCAATGCCTCGCAGTGAGTGTCTGTGTGTGGGTGTGTGAATTAATCACTCTATGGCTTATTTGCAAAGGTCTTTTGGAAAGACTGAGAACATAGTTCAAGATGTACAGTAATAGTACGTGTGTTTGTGTGTGTGTTTGTGTAGGTCTGTTGGTGAGTGTGAGGACTTGGTCAAACAGGTGTACAGTAAGATGGGTTTGACATACCGTGAGAGCAGTTCAGAGGATGAGGGAGGAGGTGTGGTGGAGGCTTCTGAGGTCATCGAGATTGATGACGATGATGATGATGACGTGATTGCAGTGGGCTGTGGTAAGTTAGACTCTCCTCCGGCTCTCAGGGCTGACTTGTTGGTTGCTTTGATGTTCTCGTAGGATGAATTTTATTTGTTTCTTTATTACAGTAGTTCCACCAACCAAGAAAATCACCACACCAGTGAAGGATGCTGTGGTAGGACCATCTCTTTTTTGTTTGTGTGTGTGTGTCTGTCCATACTTCCATATGTAGATGTTTGAGGAAGTCATGTATTTCCAAGACGCTTAGTGTAATGCATTTGTCGATGTCTGTTAAATACTGTATGTGTATGTGTTATCTATGTATAAATTAATGTGTATGCCCAAATGTTTGCGTGTGTTTGTGTGTGTGTGTGTGTGTGGACATGTGCTCATGTGCACTCTAGCTAAAGGAAGCATCTGCCGCACTCCAGCGCAGTTCCCAGCAGGTCCAGAAGCTTGCTCAGACGGTCACCAGCCCAACGGCCCCCTCGCCCTCAGTTGGTCCCAGCCCCCAGAAGTCAACCCCGGTCAGCCCGATCCGCTCTGGAGCCATTGCTGTCCCAGCAGTGTTTGTCTCTCAGGCGCCCCGCAACGCCCCCACTCAGCCCAACCTCAACCTCAAAGAGGACACTATGAAAGTAGACATGACCATCCTGGGAAAAAAACGCACCAAAACCTGGCACAAAGGCACCCTCATTGCCATCAAGGCCGTTGGTAAGTGCGCGCTCAACACATGGAATATGTTTCTAGTTGTGATGTTACGTTTGTCTTGGCCCCCTATTATTTCTGTAAAGCTGCTTGAACTAAATCTAGATCAGTGGTTCTTAACCTTGTTGGAGGTACTGAACCCCACCAGTTTCATATGCGCATTCACCGAACCCCTCTTAAGTGAAAAATATATATATATATATATTTTTTTTTTTTAATTCAAGACATAGATATGTTTTTTTACTGGTGCACAAAATAAGCCATGCATGAACATCATCTTGTTCAAAGAACATAACCAACACAATGCATGAACATACAAATTACATACCTGCAAATCAGTGAAATTACATACCTGCAAGTCAGTCTGCCGAACCCCAGAGACCGACTAACCGAACCCTTAGAGTTCGATCGAACCCAGGTTGAGAACCACTAAATCTAGATCAAGCGTCTGTTTTCATATGGACGTATGTATTCGTTAGTGATTTGTTTACCCAGAGCCTTCAGTCATGCATAAATGAGACATTGGCCATATATGGAGAGATTGTTGGGAGAAAGCAACACTGTTGTGCATGGGCTTTGGCATGAGCTTTGGCTGTTACTACATGAGTCAAAAGCCATTAATTAGTTTGCTGAAAATGCCATGTGACTCTTTTTGCACAAGCCATGAAGGCTAACGAGGCAACCTTTTTATATATATATTTTTGGCACCGTTTCGTATTGCACCTTTTCATATTTATTTGTTGTGGGAAAAATGTGCTTATTAATAAATTATTTTTTAAAAGCAAAAGCTACATTTATTATTAAAATGTGATGATCAAATTGGGACACTGTTTGAGTGATCTGCTGTTCTTCACAGGCAGTGTTTATAAATACAAGGTGAAGTTTGAGAACAAGGGCAAGAGTTTGCTGTCAGGCAACCATGTGGCATTTGATTACAACCCAACCCTGGAACGTCTCTATGTGGGTGCCCGCGTTGTTGCCAAGTATAAGGATGGCAACCAGGTGTGGCTGTACGCTGGCATTGTTGCAGAGATGCCTAATAGCAAGAATCGTATGAGGTGAGGAAAGAGAATTTATTTAGTTTGATACCACTCGTCTGGGTTGTTCAGGTGTTTTAACCTTATCCTGTGTTTGTTCTTGTAGGTTCTTGATCTTTTTTGATGATGGCTATGCCTCCTATGTCAGCCTGCCAGAGCTCTTCCCTGTCTGCAGACCATGTAAGGACATCTTTTTCTCCTTTAGCTCTGTCTTTTTCCCCCCACTATTTTTATGCAGGCAGAATGTCATTGACCCCTTAACTCCGAGGCGCTAAGCAAAATAGACTTAACTAAGATAAATCAACTTTGTGATGGAAGGATTCATGTTATGTTACTTTATAAACATTGAGGACGTTGAGTTTAGGGAGGGCATTGATATTCAATCAGTGTCTTATTGTTCCCCATCCTCTATCCTTGCCCTACTCCTCCCTCCACCCCATCTCTTGCAGTAAAGAACACGTGGGAGGACATTGAGGACGCGTCATGCAAGGACTTCATCCAGGAGTACATCACATCCTACCCCAACAGGCCCATGGTGCTCCTCAAGCCCAGCCAGCTCATCAAGACCGAGTGGGAGGGCACCTGGTGGCGCAGCCGTGTTGAGGAGGTGGACGGCAGCCTCGTGAAGATCCTCTTCCTGGTCAGACTCCAATTACTTCCTGTCCAGTAGAATCCTGGGAATTTTTGTGAGGGCTTAGAGAAGGGCCTAATGCTATAGAATATGTCTAAATAGGTGATGATCAGGCCCATATGTGGCCATTAAATGAAACGCAGTAAATGTAAATGAAACTGCAAAAGAACTCACAAAGCTCCTTTAAGCAGCGAAAGATACACATAAAAATCATTACCATCAGCAATATATTCACTAGGGAAAAGATGTTAAAACCATTCCATCGAATCGTGTTTGTCTGTTTGTGTGTGCTTGTGTGTGGTTTAATGCCTCTGTGTGTCTGACTCTGCATGTGTTTCTATGTACGATACAGGATGATAAGCGCAGTGAATGGATCTACCGTGGTTCCACCCGTCTGGAACCAATGTTCAACCTGAAGATGAACACGGCCAACAACCAGGAGAAGAAGGGGGCTGGACAGATGAGGACTCGGCCCAACATGGGTAAGGCCTGGCATCAGAGAGGCAGTGATTGGGGCGTGCTTGTGTGTGTTTGTTTAATTCAATTCGATTCAATTTTATTTATATAGCGCATTTTTACAAAAGGCATGTCACAAAGCGCTTAACACAAGAGGCCCAATGAGCAACAGGGGCAAGGAAAAACTCCCTCGCAGCGTTTTTTGTTTTTACTTGTTATGGTAGAGGAAGAAACCTTGGGCAGTTCCGACGGCTCAAGGGGCTAACCCAACTGCCTAGGGCAGGTTTTCAGTCTCTTAGATGGTGAGTAGTCCACTATTATTCCATTAGATACATATTACAAGAAAATTTTGGTAAATAAAGTACAGTAATATAGGAGTCCCATTTGAATCCCAGGATATAGTCCCATGTCATTAGGCGCAGTCAAGCCAGGGGCCAGCTAGAGGCTGTAACAATCATGTCAGGGTCATCTGTGAGCTGAAGGCAGACCGCCCAGGAAGCCAGAGATGCAGGATCAGGCAGTGGAGGGCAGGGGTGACCCTCAGCAGGGAGGCAGTGGCATGGACAGTGGAGTGGGTTGAGGACCATTCAGGAGTGTCGCCGGATCACGTTGGAAGAAGGTCCCAGGAGAACCCAGGAGGTGCAGGTGCAGGCAGTGGAAGGCAGTGATGACTCACGGCAGGGTGGTAAAGGCATGGAAAATCAGAGAGGAGATGAGTTAGAACAGTCTCCATCAGATTTCTGAGAATGTGAGTTATATTGCATGTGAAACCATATACAGATGTTGGCTAAGTGAAGAGAGAGAAGTAAGTGGAGAGGAAAAGAGAGGAGGAGAAAGACAGAGTGAAAATTGTACGGCTTAACAGATGGGTGGATTGTGGCGGCATTAAACTATAGCAGCATAACTAAGGTATGATGTATAACAAGCCAACACCACCAAAGGAAATGGTCAGTGGCCACCAAGCCCTGGACAGGAGCTTACAGCAGAGGCAGTCCTTTCCAATAAAACCCTGAGGAGATGTGGCTTACCATACACCATCCCTAACTAAAGGGGTCAGTAAATAGAAAGGTTTTGAGTCTAGACTTAAAGGTGTTGAGAGTGTCCGCTTGACGAATGTTAGAAGGGAGTTTGTTCCACAGGACAGGCGCACGATGGCAGAAAGCTCTTCCGCCCATTGTTGATTTTGATATTCTAGGAATTACTAGGAGACCAGCATTCTGTGACCTTAGGTCTAGAAGGGTGGTAGGGAACAAGTAAGTCTTTAATATATGCTGGAGCAAGGCCATTAAGGGCTTTATATGTTAGGAGAAGTATTTTAAAATCAATTCGGCTTTTAACAGGAAGCCAATGTAAGGAAGCAAGGACAGGTGTGATATGTTCATATTTTTTTGTCCTTGTGAGTGCTCGTGCTGCAGCATTTTGTATTAGTTGAAGGTTTTTTGAAGGTTTTTGGAAGGTTTAATGTCTGCATGACATGGCAAGCAAACTGTCATGCAGACAGTGCAGTAAACCTGAACTAAAACAAACCCATTGATATGATAGGGGCTCTGCGGACTAAAGGACCTGTGGTCCAGTTCGTCAGTGATGCGAGGACGGTACCCCCCACCATGGTCCAGAGACCCCCACTCGCCACCCAGACTAACCCTCCAAAGCCAGTGGCCACCATCCCCACGCAGCCCACACAGCTCCGCCCAGAGTGAGTAAGGCCTTAACTGGCCACCTGTGACTGTGGTCGGTTGGGTTTGTTGTCTAATTTTCCTGTGTCCGTGGTTTACATAGTTTATATGTAGTTATTTTTACTTTTGTGTCTGTGGTTTTGTTCATTTTATTTTTATTTTTCCTTTGCCTGTGATTTACTGTGAGGGTCATGGAATTTTTTCATTGTAGTTACAAAATTCAGGTAAAAGTCAGGAAATTTGAAGTCCCACAACACCCCTCCTACGTAAATGAAAAGCCAAAACGATGAAATGTTAACCTTTTGTACTGTCAGTTCAACTAACCATCTCCACCTCTTTCTACTTCAGGAGTCCCAAGTTCCAGGTGGCGAAGAAGAGCACCACACCCTACGTCCCCCAGCGCCCAGGACTGCTGCCCGGTCATCAAGCACCTATCAAAACCATTGTGCCCCTCTCTGGCCAGGGTGGTCAGTCCAGGTAGAGGGCTGCTAGATGAATGAGTGTGCTAACTCTTAAATAGCCTCTCCGACTCTAGTGTACTTAAGGATGAAAGAAATAGATTCAACCCTGTTCAGTAAAGTAAATAAGTATGAAATTAAATGAATACTCTGGAATGTAAAGCCCACCCCCCACCCCAACCCCCCTCCTTGACTTTGCCTGCCACTCTTTCTCTTTCCTCTGTTCTTCCCTTCCTTTGTATCTTTCCCATCATCCCCTTTTCTTTCTGTTTCAGGTATTTCCTGGTTCAAGCAGGTGCCGTGCAAGCTCTGGGGGTTCCTCCAACTGTTGTCCCTGTGCAGCCGGCGTCCTTCCCTGTGCCCGCCCCAGTGCCAGCCCCCCTGCCCGGCCCTCTGTCCAACGAGCGCATCCCCCAGGAGCCGTCCTACCAGGCGCCCAGCGGCCGCCTCTTCTACATGCCGCACACCTGCTCGCCAGAGTGCCTCAAGCGCGTCCGACCGCCCAGGATCGACAAGCACCGCGGCCGCAACCCGCTGCTCACGCCACTGCTCTACGAGTTCCGCCGCATGACCGGGCGCCGACGACTCAATCGCAAGGTCTGGCACCCCTGTTACTGCTCTATGACCACAGTATTAACTCTCATGCCGTACTTTACACATGCACCTCTCGCTTTAATGCTGCTGAGAGCTTGCTCTACAGCCCAGTGCCTTCAACTCTTTGTTGTTGCAAAACTATCTTGTGCAGTAAAATAGTGTAGGACTGGTCAGCCTTTTTATAAATTACAGTTAAAACTCCTCCTCTCTCCTCACCTCCTACCCTTTTCTCTCCTTTCACCTCCTTTTACTCCCATTTCACCTTCTCCCCTCTCCTCTCATCTGTTCATATCTTCTCACGCCTCCTCCTTTAGATGTCCTTCCATGTGATCTACAAGGCTCCATGCGGTCTGTGTCTGCGCAACATGAGCGAGATTGAGCGCTACCTCTTCCAGACGCGCTGTGATTTCATCTTCCTTGAGATGTTCTGTCTGGACCCGTACGTGCTGGTGGACCGCCGCTTCCAGCCCCAGAGGCCCTTCTACTTTTTCCGTGACATCACCAATGGCAATGAGGACATCCCGCTGTCCTGCGTCAACGAGATCGACACCACGCCGCCGCCCGACGTTAAATACAGCAAGGAGCGCATCCCCGCCGACGGCGTCTTTATCAACACCGACCCCGAGTACCTGGTGGGCTGTGACTGCACTGATGGCTGTAAAGACAAGTGAGTGGCGCACATTTATACACACACACACGGTTATTCAGACATGATTCTACAGTCAGTCTTGTCTTTGTTTCTGTCCTCCTCTCTTCCTGCTCTCTTTCACCCCTCTCCTCTGGTGCCCCCTGCAGGTCAAAGTGTTCATGTCACCAGCTTACCCTCCAGGCCACTGGCTGCACTCCTGGAGGTCAGCTCAACTCCAGTGCTGGCTACGTCCACAAGCGTCTGGATGAATGTATGCCCACAGGGTAGGTGTATGTGTTCTTGGATATGCACAGGGGGTCAGGGGTCCTGTGGGATTAATATACTAAATGCCCATCTAGACACATTATGGTGCCATACCAGCGAGCAGTAAAAGGAAAACATTGTCCACAGCTCCCAGTTATGGGACAAAATGTATGCTATAATTTCCCATCTGTGTTCTGTCTCACTACCAGTTATGTGAGTGTAATATGTGTTTATAAGATGTCAAATATATGTCAGTGTAATATGTGAGTGTAACATGTCAAATATATGTGAGTGAAATATGTGTGCTATAACATGTCTCCTCTTTTGTTTTCTTGTTGTGTAGGATCTATGAGTGTAATAATCGCTGCCGCTGCAACCATCAGATGTGCACCAATAGACTGGTGCAGCATGGCCTGCAGGTGCGGCTGCAACTCTTTAAGACCCAGAACAAGGGCTGGGGCATCCGTTGCCTTGACGATGTTGCCAAAGGTTCATTCGTCTGCATTTATGCGGGTGAGACAGATCATTTCTGTAATGTTGTCCACATTCTTTAAATTAATTCATTTTTATCAGGTCATCGCGATTGATTGGATTGGAATATTATCAAACATGCTGAAAAATAAATTTTTAGTAATCGCCAGTTGGAATATAAAAACTGCTTTTTTAAGTGGCATTATTTCCATTGTAAGCTTGCATGTTTTCTTTGCTGATGGAATAGTTGCTTCTGTTCTGCAACTGCACTCTGTTTCACTCATCTCATTAGTCTTTGCCCTGTCCAACTCGTCCCTCAGGCAAGATCCTGACGGACGACTTTGCCGATAAAGAGGGTCTGGAGATGGGCGACGAGTATTTTGCCAACCTGGACCACATAGAGAGCGTGGAGGCCTTCAAGGAGGGCTACGAGAGCGAGGCCCACTGCTCCGACAGCGAGGGCAGCGGAGTGGACATGAGTCGGGTCAAACTCAACGCCACCCCCACCCAGCAGATCAAAGCCTCCAACAAGAACGAGGACAGCAGCAGCGGCAACGGCGGCAAAGGTGAAGTCACTAGCTCTGGCGGGCTGGCTCTGTCCTCCTCCATGTATATTATCACCTCTGTCGTGTCAATTCATGCTGGACAGCTGTTTTGTAGATGTTTTATTATCCTCTTATTACAACTCTTTTGCTCACATTACTTGAATTGTATACTAATTCAATAGACTTGCATTGCATTCTGTTGCCCCAAAATGCCAAATAGGCTTTAGCTTTTTCTTTTATGCATTTGTCTTTGTGTATTTGTGATCATTCGTACATCATGTTTGTAATAGCTCATAGAATTTCAATATCTGTTGTGTGTCTGTATCATGTGTATGTTTTGTGCGTATGTGTGTGTTTGTGTGCGCGCGTGCGTGTGTGTGCTTGCGTGCATGTGCAGGCAAAGATGATTCGTCAGGTGATGGTGAGGAGGACGATAACGAGGACTCCTCCAGCTCGGATAGCTCGGACGACACGTTTGTAAAGGACACGTACTACTCCTCCAGCTCAGTGTGGCGAAGCTACACCACACGGAGACAGGCCAAGGGCATGAAGGAAGGTGAGAGCAGAGCCCTATGGGAAATGAAGTTTGCACACATTGAGGAACTACTCCACAAAGAGGAAAGTCAGCAACATTAAGTAATAAGAGGGCAGAGCACTATGGGGAATGAAGTCCTAATGCATTGAAAAACTATACCACACAAAGAAAGGGAAAAGTAATTTCTATTTGCATTAACGAAGCATGTATTTAGCAACATGTTCAGCTACTTTGTTACCGACAAACTGTGAGGTAACTGTAGGCCAATAGATGTTTAGGCTGGAAGTTTTTCTTGTGTGTGAAGGTGTCTGTCTGTGTGTGCAACGCGTTGCAGGGAGCCAGGACAGTAAAGACGGCATGAGCATGTCAACGGAGGGCAAGGAGGAGCGCAAGCCACCGCCCATGCCAGAGGAGAGCGGGAAGAGCAAGGTGGCCTCCTGGCTCAGCTCCTCCCCCGCCACCTCGGTCAGTATCAAGACGGAGGCCATCAAGACTGAGAAGAAGGTAAGGCCAGTAGTTACTACCTAGGGTTACTCCCTGCAGAACTAGCAGTACTCTCGTGGGTGAAAATAAAGAAAAACACTTACTTTTTCATTTTAACAAACACAGCAACCAAGAAAAGGCTGTTGTGTCCATTTCTGACTAGACAGTGCATCCAGTATTATTACCTTCACCTGTATTAGTGAAACCAAATCAGGGGATATGTGGGCTTGAAATGGATGTGTTTGAAGATGTAAATGTTTTTCTTGTTGTCTCTCTGTGGATTTGTGTAGGAGCCCGTGGAGCACAAGATAACGTGAGTAACATGTAGCTTCTCATGACACTATCAGCGGCTCTATTTTGTTCTGAGATGAGTTGTGTGACATTGCTTTGCTATTTGTGTTTGCAGTGTGAAAACTGAGGGAGGCAAAAAGGGAGCTGGGAACACGGTAACACACACACAAGTTTTTGTTTTTGTCCTAAGTTGTTTTACATCTCATATGTTCTTATACATTGTTTTACTATGTCTCATCTCAAAAATATTTGTAAATGCATAAAGCATCTCTCTCTCTCTCTCTCACTCACACTCTCTTCCTCACACTCACTCTCACTCTCACACTCTTTCTCACACTCTCTCTCTCTCTCACTCACACACTCTTACTCACACTCACTCTCACTCTCACACTCTCTCACACTCTCTCTTTCTCTCTCTCTTTTCTCTCACTCTCTCTCTCTTTCTCTGTCTCTTTTCTCTCTCTCTATTAGGATGTGATGAGTCTCTCTGACAGTGACGATGTCCAGACCATCAGCTCTGGCTCAGATGACAACAAAGAGCGAGAGAAGAAGACTCAGGGTAAGATGGAGAAATGGTACCTGTTATTCACTACGCTCTCATTCACACAAGGGCTGGGTTGTTTATAGCTATAAAGTACTGACAACTTATGTATAAAACATGTATAACATGTAGGGCTGTACCGAATCTGGATTTTTGGGATTTGGCTGAATACCAAATTCACTGTCAGATATTCGCCAGAATCCCAAAAAACTTCAAATACCCAATTCTAGAACATTTAACTGGCCGTGATCAGGACCAGGCTCAAAGCCCTCAATTCTCACCCTCTTAGGATGGGTTCAGTGCGTGAAAAAGTAGCTTTATCTTAACTTTATTCTGTCTCTTCTCGACTCCTTAGCTGTGGTGAAGAGGCAGGTGGCTGTGAAGTCTACACGGGGCATCGCTCTGAAGACGGCCAACGGCATGCTCGTGAAGGTGGGCCCGGTAAAGAGCCAGGCAGAGGGGTCGGGGAAAGGGCCCTCTGGGCCCCCTCAGGGTTCAGGTGGAGGAGGGGGCGACTCTGGCCCCAGGTCCACACGACAGTTCTTTGACGGAGAGGAGTCCTGTTATATCATTGACGCCAAACTGGAGGGGAACTTGGGACGCTACCTCAACGTAAGTACATTCTGTAAGGCTGTCTACATTCAATCTGCGCTTCGCAACCAATCGGGAAGATGTTCCGTTAAGATCTTCATAAGGTCATGTAGTCAGAATTTGACTGCGTAGTCAGGTAGTTGGTCATGCAGTTCATATGAGTGCCATTTAGATACAGGAAATATTTAAGAGTTTATTGTCTTGTAATCTAGTGAGGCAGTCTGAATTTTGACCAGTTTGGAACGTGTCCTTCTCTTTTTCTCATCCCTTCTGTCTGTCTTACAGCACAGCTGCAGTCCTAATCTGTTTGTCCAAAACGTCTTTGTCGACACCCATGACCTGCGCTTCCCCTGGGTGGCCTTCTTCGCCAGCAAGTGAGTCATCAAATAAAAAAGTAACATGTCCTCTAGGGTTTGAACAAAAAGACCCCCCTTCTGCGTTTCTGTGTGTTGTGTGCAGTCTGCAACAAGCTTTGTAAATAACCTGTGTTTGAACTGTGCCTATATTTCTGTAATGTTTCTGTAATCATCACTTGGTCAGTAATTACTTTGTATGCAGGTTTGCGAGAATATGCTAACAGGACAATTGACTCCCTGGAAACTCATAAAACTCAGTAAATTGAAAACTGATTTGCTTGTAAAGAAATGTAGTAAATAACTTGGCTATTAAGAGACGTATGTCTATTAGCGGTTGTATAAAAAGGATGCAGGTTCCATTTGAATCAGTTTAAAGGGAGCATGGTAGCAGTTTACTTCACGTGCGTGTATATGTGTGTGGTCCACAGGCGTATCCGTGCGGGTACAGAGTTGACGTGGGATTATAACTACGAGGTCGGCAGCGTCGAGGGCAAAGAGCTGCTGTGCTGCTGCGGCTCCACGGAGTGCAGAGGCCGCCTCTTGTAAGCGTCACCATGGCGACACTGCCAACACACCAGATCACTCCCCTGGCATCAGGACCTGCAGCAACAGGAAGACGACAAGGAGCACAGAGGCTTTATGGATGTGGAACAGCAGAGACAAGTCTGAGACATGTGTGCACTCCAACACACACACACACACACCCACGTCCCAGAGTGACCAGTTTGACCAGTGTGTGTGGTGGGCTGAGAGGGCTGAGCTGTACTCCGCCAGCACAGAGACGCTTAGACAACACAGCTGGCCACACACATGCAGACACTAATCACAGAACACTGGCACTAACCTCTGCGTCTTCATAGACTGCTGGTACACAGGAAAAGCCCAGGACACTGAGACATCCCACATCCATACTGTTACAGGACTACAAGTTCCACAATCCATTTCACTGGTCCAGTGTAGCTGGCTATTTCGTTACTATTGAGTGAAGTGACCTATATCTTTCCATCTCTCTTTGTCTCTCTCTTCTCCCTCACTCACCTTCTCCATCTCTCTCCCTCCTCTCTTTCTCTTCCTCTCATGATCTTGGTTTTCCAAATCGTTATGTACTTTCTTTGTTTTCCAAATGCAATTTTTTCTACTGATTGTTTTGTTGTTTGCTTTTTGTCCATACTCAGCTGTGTCATTATGCACGAATGTCCCAAATAAAGTTCTGCATTTAAGGACCAAATCCTTGTTAGGTTGAAGTGATGTTAGACGTGTCTCGGCTTGAGCCTTGTTCCAAAGGAACCCATCATACTGTCCCCACTTGCACTAGCATGAGGTACCCCCCCCCCCCTCTCGCTTTATAAGATGCTTTATAAGGATGCATGTGTTCTTGAGAACAGCAGGTGCACCTTCCTCTTAGACGTCTTGAAGGTGTGGTCTCTGTAATGTAATGTGTGTATGTAAACTACGTCCTTCCTCTTCAGGAGGCGTATAATTACATCCCCTTTCTAAACTTCTACAGCAATATTTGACTTAGAACCAGAACTAAAACGGTGAGATTAGGTACTCAAAATAGAGCTACCACCTCATCAGTAAAGCTGGTTTAAAATGGCGACACCAAGATCTTGGCTGGCTCTTTGACAGTGTTCTCTGTGTAAGGTTCGCCTATACTTATGATTCTGTGAGGGGAATTTTTCTCTATGGTTTTATACCTATCGTGAATAAATGAAATGCAGTGTTGTGTGGTGCACACTAACCTCGGAGTAGCGGGCTGCTACAGTGGTCCCTGGAATGATGAGAATTCAGGTTCCGGTTCCCTACTCCAGACAAAGATCGTTTAGAACAGTCTTTGCGCATTCGCACGGCCCAGGTGTACTAGTCAGGGATGGAACATGCAAGCCCAAAGTCAGAACCCGATGGCCACAGGTACATTCCGTATTCTGCAAACTGCAGTTTCCTCCTCAACCACAGTGACCTCAGTCGAAACCCAAGACTAGAGAAACATTCCTTATCTACCATAGAAATAACCCAATTCAGGTTCAGTTCCAACCTACTGTACAGACAGAAAAAGGGCCTGTATTTCACCTGTGACATGAACTCTATTCTAATGGGTTGAACCATGCATGTATTAATTGGAGTTTTGCCTCTGTTGATTTCAGTGGCCCAAGCTAGGCTTTGCCGCCAGCCTAGATTGACCATCAGCTCCCGGATGCCTCATGCAAATTTTGTCTTTTGCTTCTCTTTGTGGGTGTACAGTACGTGTATGTACAGGGTGTGTATCTTGTACCAGTGACCTTATGCAGATCTGAAACAGATTTACTCAGTGTGGATTAGTGTCACAGTTCTATTAAAATACTATTGACGGTCAGTTTCAAATTCTAAACAAATAATCACGCCCTTTGGCAATAATATGCTTCTCATTCACTGGTGTTGCCAAGCCTCAATAGCTGTTCTCCCAGGTTTGTTTGAACCAGTCACATTGCTCTATCCTAGTAGAGAGTTGCTGGACATTCCATAACATAAAGCCTTTGGACTGAGCCCGATCTATAAGTCAGTCTTAGACTGTATCCAGCCTCATTACTGTATATAACCTTCATTAGAATGTTATTAGGAAGTTATAATAATAAAATGTACAAGAAAATAATAAATACATTAAAATGTAAAAATTACAGTACTACTCTAAGGTTTTTGTGCTGCAGGAAATCAAAGGTAATATGTAACAACAATAGTACATTGGTCAACTCTGTGGAAAGCTGTAATATAATATAATTTAAATTCAGTTTTATTTGTATAGCGATTTTACAAAAGACATGTCATTCACAACAAAGAGCACCAATGAGCAATTTGAAACAAGGTTCAGAATCACAGGTGCATCAGATAGTTTTGTCTGTTTGATCTAAAAACAAAACTAAACACTCTAGTAAGTTCCCTTCTTTCTTTAACCCTCTGTGAAACAGTGTCAAGGTATTGTTTGATGGGCAGGCAAGTAATTCACTACTCTCTGGGGTGACCTAGGACTGTACTATATGAGAGGATCTTTTTTATTTTGCAAATCATGATCTCATGATCTAGTTTACAAAAAGTGTTCCATGTTTACAAACCTTTGATTATTTACCAATCACTATGAATTATGTGTCCATGACACATTCAGAGCACATCTAACATGGAGCTTAAGTTTGAAGAAAGATGTTACCTATTTTCCCCCAAATTATGAGCATTTTGAGGAAGTGAAGATACCTCAGAGGAAGTCAGCTCTGCACTTTACTTTAATAAGTGCTTCAGCCCTATCTCCCCAAATAAGGGCTATCCCTCACACACACACACAACCATGGCTACGTCTCACACAGTATTTGAGGTAAGAACTGCATGTTCTAGATATCTTTTTCTTCCTCTTATTCATTTCAAATGTATTTAACTTTCAACAGATTTTTACATTCACTGTGTTTTAACCTGTGAAAGGAGATGACAAATCTCAATTTTTGTCTATTTCACATGAATATGATCTGTAATAGAGTAGGTCTAATATAGGAACAATTATGAAATTCATGTTTGATAAAGACATACTAATAACCTTAGTGGACATAATGCTTGTGTGAATGAATACCCATGTTGTGGATTTCTTACAGCATCTGTGATGGTAAACATTCAAACCTATTTATGTTTTATTATAATACTGTATGTAGATTGAGATGACAACTATGATTTTACTATAGTGATTAATGTAGCTAATTTGTAACTAACAGCAAGCTGTATACAGTCTAAAACAGTACATAGCTGAGCTCACTGAATGGTTTAATTGGATTAATTCACAGTCCAGATTAATAGCAGGAGGTCAACTGAGGTAATGTAAGACAGAAAAACAGACAGAAATCTTCTAGTAACAAGGAATAGAAAATAAATAGTGAATGGAAAGTTAGAGTGGGGGATGAGGTAAGGTGTGTGTTTGTGTTTTATGTGTGTTATATAGTATACAATTTGGAGACAACTGTGTGGTGATTGTGGTATTTGTGGGTAAATGGGTAGGTGGGATTTAGGTTTCATGGGCTAGACCAAGAAGTGCGTATAACAGATTGTGTAAGGAGATGTGGTCCAGTGAATTTGAATCGCCTGTTCAAATAAAACAAAATAATGTGTGTGTGTGTGTGTGTGTGTGTGTGTGTGTGTGTGTATGTGTGTATGTCTGTGTGTGTGTGTTTCCTTTGCACAAATACATACACCTTTGTCTCCAAATGGCCCATGCCATGACTCAGTTGGTATTACAGCATGTGTGAAGTGAATAAATGATTGAATGAATAAATGGAGCTTGTGATCACTTGCAGGTGTGTACTTTTTGTGAAACATCACAGACGGCCCTGGATGCTTTGTATGACGAACTGAACTACTCTGACACCTATGCTAGCAATGCGACTAATTCAGATGACTGTTCCATGGAGGAGAGCTGGCTGACCTTTTTCCAGACCACGCTGCTGCCGCTGGTGTACAGTCTTGTGTTCGTGCTGGGCGTGCTCGGTAACGGGCTCATGGTGGCGGTCCTTCTGGGCCGGCGCCACAGCTCGCTGCGCATCACGGAAATCTACCTGCTGCACCTGGGCCTGGCCGACCTGCTCTTCCTAGCCGTCCTCCCGTTTGTGGCGGCCAAGCAAGCGGCCGGCTGGGTGTTCGGGGTCTTCCTCTGTAAGCTGCTTAGTGCTCTGGTGTGCCTCAACCTCCTGTGCGGCAGCCTGCTGCTGGCCTGCATCAGCTTTGATCGCTACCTGGCCATCGTCCACGCAGTCCCCAGCATGCACAACCGCCGGCCACGCACCGTCCACCTCACCTGCGCGCTGCTGTGGCTCCTCTGCCTCGGCCTGTCCGCCCCCGAGCTCGTCTTCGCCACCGTGGTGAAGGACTCCATCTACGACCCGCAGTGCTCGCACGGGGGCCTAGAGGCCGGCAACTGGATGCTGCTGAACCGCGCGCTGACCCACCTCCTGGGCTTCTTCCTGCCGCTAATGATCATGGGCTACTGCTACTCGGCAGTGGTGCTGACGCTGTGTCGGCATGGCCGGCGCGGCAGCCTGGAGAAGCAGGGTGCGGTGCGTCTGGCGATGCTGGTCACAGCCGTCTTCTGCCTCTGCTGGCTCCCCTACAACCTCACCAAGCTGCTGGACCTGCTGGTGATCCGGGGCCCACTGACGCACATGCGCTGCAACACGGCGCTCAAGCAGAGCCTGGCGGTGAGCGAGAGCTTGGGCTTTGCGCACTGCTGCCTCAACCCCATACTGTACGCCTTCGCCGGGGTGCGCTTTCGCAAGGAGCTCCTGCGGATGCTGGGGAGGTGGGAGGTCTGCCGCCGGTGCATTCCTGCCAAGTGCAGCAGCGCCACATATGCCTCCGATGCTGTCACCACCACAACCAACACCAAGATGGTCTGACATTTTCTTTCCCATAGTACCCCCGAAGTGGCCTGTAGTAGGGCAGGCTATGGGTTACAGTGTAAGGGGCCCATACTGTGAGAGCTTTGCAAATGAAGCCATTTTTTAACTAATCTAACCTATGAAACTTTACACCATTGCAGTTCAATTCTGCCTTCTGTTTTTAGCTGTGTGAATCTTCCTATTTCTTAAATAAACAAGTGTGCCTCTTTGCCTTGTGTTGTTTTATGTTCTACATCCCACCACAAACTTCTTAAAAGGCTCTCAGGGATCTAATCCCTTCATTTGCCAGCTACTTTTTTTTTTGACATAGACTGTATTTACGGATTATGTATGTGCAGATTATCTACACATTATGGTAAAGTATGTATGTATGCTTTTAATCCTGTGAAAAAAAAATTGTTTCCATATTTCACCCAATCGTACATTAGTGAGATACGCTCAGCAAACAGTGAACACACACAGTGAAATGAACACACATGACCCCAGCAGTGGTCTGCCAAGTGCCTATAGGAGCAGTGAGGGGTTGGGTGCCTTGCTTAAGTGTGTGTGTCTGTACTGTGTGTATTTGTGGAAGTAGCAATTAGCCAAGAGAATAGCAACTGACACACATTTTATATGAAGCAATACCTCAGGTTTACCATGAGAAAACACTGTATTTATACTCTCTGAAGGCAGTGCTGTGTTATCACTTACTTTGATTGCAGATTTGGAGTAAGGAGAGTAGTGATTTTGCCATTGATATTGCATACCCAGAATGCCTGCCTCCTGCAACGAGTAACATCATAGACTGCAGTCTCTCAAGTGTAACAGACCATTTTTTTGTGGAAGGAAGACATTACACCCACTAACAGACGTCAAGTGTATTTTACCCATGTAGAGCTTCTTGATAATAACAGGAAATAGTGACCACAGATAAGAATAGACATATTGTCACACTCAGATTCGCACCCTCATCTCTGCACCTGTGTGAGAGGCCATGCAGTCTGTTTCCACATACTGCAGTCTTGGGGCATGCATTTACTGCTATGACTGTCAAGACAGCTGCATATACTGTAGCTCTTTTCATGTTACACCAGCATTAGTATAAGTGCTTTAGGATTAGCAAACTGAAATGTGCATGTGAATGATTTGGTGACCGACAAGCCTTTGTATTATGCTATAAGGGATAAGACATTTTAAAAAATTAAAATATGATGAACTGGCATTGCATTGCTACACATGGTAGATAGTTGGTTGTGCAAGGGCTTATACGTAGAAAGATTCAAGATTTTTTGTAAAATCAGGTTCATCCTTCATCCAATTATTTTTTGTTGTTCTTTAGGAATGGAAAGCATCATTACAATTCATTACTATACATTCATAAGATATAAATATTTATTTGTGTTTTATGTTTTTTGTTTTTATTTAGGTCTGTATTTATTTCAAAGTAAAGAAAACATGGAGGAGGGAGGTATTGTTGCACTCTAGATGCGCAGGCTTTTAGATCAGGTGTGTAGAACCAAGGAAGACTTGAAAAGTGTGGAACTAGGTCGCATACTGAGAAAATGAGACACAAGGTCTCCTACACAGCACAAAATCTAATTACTCTAATGTTTCAATATGAACAGATTTTTGTGTGCATGAACAGATACTGCTATAACCTGTTTCATTGAAGCCAAACAGGTTTGTGCTTGTGAACAATACACAAGAGAGAATGGTTATTTTTGGATTCATTTAATTGATTTCAGTATAGTGTTTTATGTCATAAAATCAATTTTTATCTATTTGCCTACATGCCAGCATGGTGGTCACCTCCAGCATGTCAGCATTGTCTCTGGCTGTCTGCATGGCAGGTAACCCTCTAAGTAAATGTATGGGAACCAATGGCATAAGATGTGTCCAGAAGAATGGCCAATACAAAATCTGTAATATACACTGGATTAGACCACAGTAGCTCACGAAGAAAAACACATAATGCACAAAAAAAACACAAAAGCAAAAGTTCTGTCACTTCTGTTGGTAAGTCATGGAACTCATGTAAATCATCGTGCTGAGAGCTGCCACACACACTAATCTCCACACATATTTTCAGTTTCGCTTTATCTGTACAGTATATCTGGCTCTCACAGCAGTGACGCACACTCTCCCTCCGTCCACCAGGTTGAGCTGACCTCCGGTGATTACTAGTTAGGTGTAAGAAAGAGATTGGAGATTGGAAGAAAGACACAATGGCTACATGTGGTACATTGTCCTTGGAGATTCAGTGCTCAGTGTGTCTGGGTGACTTTAACGATCCGGTGATCCTGCCCTGTGAGCACTCCTTCTGCTGCGCCTGCCTCTCCGGGCACATGAACGCCAGCATTGGCCCTGTCCTGTGCCCTGAATGCAGGAAACCCTTTGCCTCAACGGACATCAGGGAGAGCCGGCTCCTTCGGAACCTCACTCTGACTGTCCGAGGACACCTGGACACCCCCAGGGCTCACTCCCCTCTTCAGGATGCCATGTGGCCACAGGTGTGTGACGGCCTGGTGTGCGCTGAACACGACGAGAAGCTGAAGCTGTTCTGTGTGACGGATCAGAAGCTGGTGTGCACCATCTGTAAGGAGCAGGACAAACACCAGGGACACTCCTTTAAACCAGTTAAGGAGGCTGCAGACAAAAGCAAGGTATGCGTGCTGTGTATGATCACAAGTGTGCGAGTGTATGCAAGTGAGAGACAGAGTATGTGTTTCAGTGTCTGTAGATATGTGTGTGTGTGTGTGGGTTTGGGTGTGTCAGAGATGTTCACTAGTCATTTTTTCCAAGTCAAGTCTCGAGTCTTTGAGGGCAAGTCTCAAGTTCTCAAGTTAAGTCACAAGTCTTTGTTTGTGCGACTTAAGTGCGACTCGAGTCCAAGTCTCAGACTCGAGTCCCCATCTCTGGTGTGTGTGTGTGTGTGTGTGTGTGTGTGTGTGTGTGTGTTTGTACATGCATGATTGTGTGCACTGTGGCATAATGCCTAAGTTTGTGTCCGAATGCAAGTAAGATACTGGGTATGTGTTTCAGTGTCTGTATGTGTGTGTGTGTGTGCCTGTGCATGATTGTGTGTGCTGTGGCCCAATGCCTGAGTGCAAGCTGTGTGTGCATGCAAATGAAAGGCAAATGAGTGTGTGTGTGTGTGTCAGAGTGTTTGTCTGTGTGTGCTGTGGCAAACGTCCAAGTCCGTGTGCGTGTGTAAGCAGGAATGTGAGCAAGTGAGTATGTGTATCAGATTGTATGTATGTGTGAGCACAAAAGTGCATGTCTGTGAGTCTGTGTGTTCTTTGAATGATAATCAATTGTGTAATCAATTGTTCATTGAATGATAATCATTGTGATTTCATTGAATGACAATCAATGTGTTTGGTCAGTGTGTGCTCAGCTGTCATGTTTCATGTGTGGTTGTAGGGTATGCTGAAACAAGCTCTGGGGTTTACCATGAAGGAGAACAGAGTCCTGCATGACCTGAGTGAGCGCCAACTCTCTGAGATTGCCAAGTGTGAGGTGAGACAAAGCTCCAGTCACTCACTATTGGCCAATCTGTTTTATCGCTTTTTGCCATCACTTGCAAACCACTGGCAGAATATAATCGTACACAGTTTGCAGTGATATTAAAGGATGTGTGTTGTAATTTTTAAAGAATGCAAAACAGCTATAGAATATGAAGAAACCGTATTTACATAATGTAAACAAAAAAAAAAATACCTCAGTTTATAACATCTAAGTTTACAATGCAAAATCTAATAGCACCTGGCTGGCTACAGTGCATAGTAATGCAAAAGGCAGTAGCATTCAGGATCAAAACTGAACTGAACATTTCCTGGAAAATAACACATAACATAAAAATAACCTTAAATACAAAAAATCTTATTATCTCAACAATATCAATTTGTGCTACCACAGAAGGAATCTGCTGCTATGAAGACCCAGGTCTCATCCCAGTTTGAGGCCCTGCATCAGTTTCTGTATAAGAGGGAGAAAGAAGTTCACCAGGAGTTGGAGGAGAAAAGAAGCAAGTCTGTGGCATCCATGCAAAGAAACCTGTCCACCATCGAGGCCAAAGCAGCTGATGGCCAAGAGACGGAGGTGGTCCTAAGGACAGCACTCGACATCCCCAAACCAGATCACTACCTGAAGGTCAGAAAAAACAATGCACACACAGATGCATGCCCACAGACAGGCACAAACACACACTTTCTCTCTCACAGTAATAAGTTCAAGCTTACAGAGAAACACACCCTCTAGTTCCTGTCTGATTTGTTTGGCTATATCCTCCCAGAGAAATCCAGCTCAACCTGTTAAACTGTCAAAATATGAGATCAACTAAGTAGGTCTGAAAAAATCTCCTTCAGCATGTCATTCATACGACATCAATGATATTGTGTTGTGCATTAAACTGGTCATACATTTTTATTTAAATCAAAATAATTGCACACTGTATCTATATATCAATAACATTTGTGGTTCCTGGTTATGATGGTATCAGCACTCGTGAATAATCAACCCAATGCCTTTTTCAAATTCTCTTGTATAACCCTGCACCATGTGACACCTTGTTCACATCGACACCTTGTGCCCTATTTATTCTGTCTGTGTGTGTCTGTGTGTGTGTGTGTGTCCAGTGGTGGCAATCCGATGGATATCCTATAACAGAAGGGTTGATAGAGAGACAGGACGGAAAGACAAAGTGAGTTCATAATCAAAACACAAACACATGGGAGACCAAATTATACACACGTATAAGCAGTGAAGTGCACATATCGAGTACATACAAGTCTTTTAAAAGTACATTTTTATAATAGTCTGGTGCAACAATCAACCACCCAACCCTGAAAAAATTCTAAGAAAAGGTTTCTTAGCTGTGTAGTGTAGTATTAGGTGTGCTTAATAACATACAAAAAGTTTACCAAAGTTTGACAACCGGAAAGATGTAATTTTCAAGATGGCGTCCA
The DNA here is from genome assembly GCA_017657215.1 of Limnothrissa miodon. Taxonomy (NCBI): domain Eukaryota; kingdom Metazoa; phylum Chordata; class Actinopteri; order Clupeiformes; family Clupeidae; genus Limnothrissa; species Limnothrissa miodon. The sequence continues at coordinate 87,426 of JAGFZM010001059.1, read as the reverse complement.
AGATGCGCATGGAGCCCTTAAAATATAGGTTTTTTATTCATTAAAAAATATAGGTTTTAATTATTCATTTGACTTAGCCAAGGAATATTGTTGTTTCACTCCATGTGTATGGCTTCATGAGTCCATTGGACTTGTCTGATATGCTTACACACTGATGGAGTACATGATTTTGTGAGATTGTTGTAAAGTTTTGTCTTTGTTTTGTCTCAAGCGAGTAGGACGCTTTTTGCTTTGCTCCTGCTTGGCCCTCTTTCCTTGATTTATTTCCACTATTTCTAATTCTTTTTTTTAAATTAAAAGATCATTAGTTTAATTTAGATGATACAAAGGGTGAAAAATGCAAAGAGTCAGCACAAAATCAGCTGAACTAGAACAGCTGGCACAGAGGATTTCCATCCTGGAATCAAGAATTGACACGTTTTCGTTAAAGAATGTTGAACCTTACGGGATGTCTCATGAAAGGATTACAATAGCAGAAGCAAACAGAACGCATCAACCTTACAAGACAGAGTGTGAGTACTGATCGCTGGCACACACAAGGGGCCAGACCCAAAAAACTAAATACAGGTGAAAGGGTGATTACCTCAACACCAGTGCAGTCTGATACCACTTGAACCTCGGGGCATCAGCCCAGGAACATAGTCGGCTATAAAAACTACAATAGAAATAGACAGACAGACAGGCTTACTGACAACTCACAGCCCATTAGGCTCCAGAACAGATTTGAACAAAACCTAGCTGTTAAACTGTTAAAGAGAGAGTGTAGGAAGACAGAAAGAAAATGGCGCAAATCAAATCTCCATGTCCATTACCAAATCCACAAAGAGATGCTAAGCAAATATAACTATGAAATTTGTAAAGCAAGACAGTCTTTTCTCCAACATTATCAATAAGAACTTGAACAATGCTTGTGTACTATTTTCTACAGTTGAGAAGCTAACAAATAAACCATCACAATTAGCACCTGAGCTGCTCTCAGTGGATAAGTGCAATGAGTTTGCATCTTTTTTCAAAGGTAAAATTGATAAAATAAGACTGAACAAAACTTCACAAATATCTCAAACGCTATAACCAATGTCTTCCAAGAAAGGGGAACTAAACATAATGACAACATTTAGCTTTATTGACTATGAAACGCTTGAGAAAACAGTACAAAAATCGAAGCTCTTCTACATCCCGATTGGACATTCTGCCAACCAGATTTTTTAAAACTGTTCTACACCTTGTGGCACCTGACGTCCTCCAGATTATAAATTCATCTTTGCAAAGTGGCATTTTCCCTAAATCACTAAAAACAGCAGTTGTTAGACCACTGCTGAAAAATAATAATCTGGATGTTTCAGTGCTTAACAACTACAGGCCAATATCAAATCTTCCATTTGTTGGAAAGATAATTGAAAAAATAGTATTCAATCAATTAACTGCTTTCTTGACATCTAATTGTTGTTTTGATAGGTATGCTATAAGTACAAAACATCTGTCTTGGTGTTACTAGACCTCAGCGCTGCTTTTGATACTGTTGATCACATCATACTTCTACATCGACTTGGGTTGGGTTTTGAATGAATGAATGTCCTTTATTGTCATTGTCACAGGTACAATGAAATTGAGAGATGTCTCTGGACAGTGCATTCTCACAAATAGAATATAATAAATACTGCTAAAGTGCTAATACAGTAATACACCCAAGCAAGGCCTAAAGGCACATACAGACAGTCAACATACGTCCAGTTGATATAACAATCAATCAATCAATCAATCAATCAATCATGTAAGCACATTCAACAAGGCACAAATGAGCAACAGGGGCAAGGAAAAACTCCCTATCAGCTTTTTTTTTTGTTCTCGTTTTGGTAAAGGAAGAAACCTTGGGCAGTTCCTGGTTTTCTGGTATAGTTCTCAAATGGCTAAAATCATACTTACAAAATAGAAGTTTCTTTGTTGCCATGGGCAACTGTACTTCGACACCTATGTCATTGACCTGTGGTGTCCAGCAGGGGTCAATCATTGGATCATTGCTTTTTAACCTCTACATGCTCCCACTTGGACAACTTATCATGAACAACTCCATCTCTTATCATAACTATGCTGATGACACCCAGATTTATTTTGCTTTGTCACCTAATGACTTTGCCCCCCTTGAATGTCTCTATCAATGCTTGGACCAAAGTAACAACTGGATGTCACAAAATTGCCTCCAGCTTAACACAGACAAAACTGAAGTAATTATTTTTGGAAAGAAGGAGTCAATGCTCAAAATTTCCTCTGTCCTTGAAACTAAAGGGCTTAAAGCAAAAGAGTCTGTTAAAAATCATCATTGACAGTGATCTAAACTTCAGCAGTCAAATGAAGGCTATCACCAAATCAGCCATTTATCACTTAAGAAACATCACCAAACTGAGAAGTTTAAAGTCAAAAAATTTGGAAAAACTTATCCATGCCTTTATGTCCAGTAGAGTTGATTACTGTAATGGTCTTTTCACAGGCATTCCTAAAAACACCATAAAACATCTTCAACTGATCCAAAATGCAGCTGTCAGGGTTTTATCAAGAACAAAAAGAACCAGCCACATTACCCCAATTGTAAAGTCATTGCATTGGCTTCCTGTAAGTTACAGAATTGATTTCAAAGCATTACTACTTGTGTTTAAATCACTAAATGGGATAGGACCTAGTTACTTACATTTACATTTACATTTATGCATTTAGCAGACGCTTTTATCCAAAGCGACTTACAAAAACGAGGATGACAATCAAGCTACATAGCAGAAACCTTAAGGAGCATAGTGCTAGGGGATAGTGCTTCAGTTCATCAGTACTTGTCAGATATGTTTCAAAAATACATACCACCTAGGTCTCTCAGGACACAAGAAAAAAAATTTGCTTGTATAACCTATGGTCAAAACAAAGTGTGGCGAAGCAGCTTTCAGCTCTGCAGCTCAGATTTGGAACCACCTTCCTGAAGACATAAAAGATGCCCCTACTGTTACCAGTTTCAAAAGCAAACTTAAGACCAAACTTTTCTCCGATGCTTTCTCTTAATGATTAATTTATTCAGATTAATTAGTTATCAGAGCACTTGTAGGTGGCTACTATTTATATTTGTGGTTTGTGTGGTCCCTCAACAAATTGCCTGACAGAGCACCTGTGGGGTTAGTGATATTTTTTCCTTGTAGCACAATTTTACAGCTGTGCCTCGGCTCTGGGCCTAAGGGGACTCGGCACAGCTAAGGGATGTCAATGAAGTAGTTGCCCGCCCAACAGGCAGACCGACATTTTCAGCGCTGACATTTTCACGCAATTCAAGCAATACAACCCCAAGAAGCCAAAGCGCTGGGGTTACAAAATCTGGTGTACAACTTTGAAATGTACACAGGAAAAATCTCCCCTGCAATGGCTTCCCTGACATACTGTAGGAGCCAGTGGCCACATTGCGCTGTCTCTCTCCAGCATTATCCCAGGCAACGTCCTTTAAACTTTGCTTCGACAACTGGTTTACCAGTGTTGATTTACAGGTGATCCAGGATCAAAGGAATATTCACTGTGTAGGCACAGTGAGGGCCAATCATCTCCCGGGCTGCAACTTTCCTTCAGATTAGAAAATGAAAAAGAAAGGCAGGGGAACTTTTGAGGAAAACGAGACAACAGTTGATGGTGTCCATGTGAGAGCAGTCAAGTGGTTTGACAACAAGGCAGTCACTCTGACTACCACTGCAGAAAGATGGGACCAAAAGAAAAAGTAGAGGTTGCTGGTTGTCTCTGCGTGGAGAACAAGGCTAACTTGAAGAGAAGGAGAAGACCATCACAAGAAGCACCGGCAGAGAAGCTAAAAAAAAAATGCCTGCAAACGCACAACCATCTGATTGTCCGCTTTGATCAAACCGGTCACTGGCCTGTTTGGGTGGAGAAAAAAGGGAGATGCAAATTTATGGCATTGTGAAAGTGCAGTATGAATACTTTCATTCTAAGACTTTTAAATGAGCCTGTAAACAATGCGTTTTCAAAAATTTTGAATTTTTTTTTTTAATTTTTGAGGCTGAAAAAACAACTTGAATACTATTTTTGCTATTGCTATCATAATTTGTACCATAGATGGTTAATAAACCTCTATGGGAGGAAGAATGTGATGACTAGCAAAGCTTGTGAAGGTCACAGTAAAAAAAATTAATGCAATAAGAGGAAAGAACTGAAGAAAACAGAAACAATGCCCTGTTTTGAAAAGCATTTAAACCGAAATAGTAAAATAAAGTTGTACATTGCATTACTATAAAGAAATAAAAAATAATAATAAAAAATCTAATAAAAATGTTTCCATTCCACATTTCAATCAAAATGTTAATAAAATCCTTTAAAAAATATAAAATGTAAAAAAATATAAAAAATATAAAATGTAAAAAAAAGAATAATAAAAAAAACCCCTGAAAAACACAAAAACCGTGGCGGCCCTGGCCCTGCACAGTTTTAATGAATTTCTTTAATATCACATTGCACCTATAATCACTTATCTATCAAGTAAATATGTTAACTTGAATATTACATGGTCAAAACATGTATTAGACACCACTATTCCTTGTCATTCTAAGGTAATACATATTTTAAGGGCCAAACGGCGGCCATCTTGAAAATCAGGCCTTTCCGGAAGTCAAACTTTGGTAAACTTTTAGTATGTTTTTAAGTACATCTGATACTATTGTAAACCACTGAGAAACCTTTTGTTAGAATTTTTTGGGGTTAAGTCATATATGCACCAGACTATAATCATCCTTGATCTTTTATCTCATCTGGTCATTTAAACAATAAGCCACGAGAGGCCGTGCGTATACGCTGGTTTTAGAACATCTGAGGGGTGTTGCTAGGCACGGCGCAAAGCGGAGTCAGGTGGCTTACTGCTTATCTAAAACTGTTTATGTAAAGTGTTTATGAGATTTCATCGCATATAACCATGTACTTTTAAAATAAAATTCTTCCGCGAATACATAGTTCATAGTAGAGTGGTTGCCAGGCAGCGCTACACGCTGCTTCGCTGAGATGGGCTATGGCAGACCATTGAACAATTGTAATGGTTTTTAATTGTCAGAAGTAATACAGAAGTGAAGAGGCACCGGTGTGTTTGTATAGTCATTTTACAACGGCTTGGAACGCAGAATCAGCCAATCACAGCCCATCAAAAAACAGAGAAGCAGTTTTAGATAGTTTAATAAGCAACTCTACCAGTTCATTTAGATTGAACATCTTGAACCATACATTTAACACTTAGCTAGCCTAGACAGGAAACAAAAAAAATTTAATACATCCTTCTTGAGTGGCTTGAATTTGTCTTGTTTTCTAACATAGCTATCCTAGCCTTGACAGGTAAGATGTAGCAGGTTACTCTGTGGAGATCTATAAAATACTGTGACCCTGTGTGATTGTATGGTCAAAAGGTTTAGGTCCAAAGTGAAGAACATTGTGGTGACTCCTGACTCTGTGTCAATGGGCCCCTACGAGTCCCACCTGCCTTTCTTCGTGTGGAAGGAAATGCTTCAGACCATCCAACCAGGTGAGGAACTTTACTCTCAAACAAAAGACCAGACAGGGATTTTTGGTGACAGATTGGAACAGATCCTGTGTGAGTGTAATCTGTGTATCTGGAGTGGTGGTGGTGATGGGACAGACAAATAGTTTCTAACCAATCAATATTAATGATTATCAAAATGGTTCCCAGTTTAATCACTAAAGAATATACAGCTTAGTTCAGTGCAGTAGACTTTTAATTCTATACATTCTCAGTGGAGGACTGGGTGTGCTTGCTGTGGTGAAAACTACAGTAACTGTACTGTTCCCCAAGGTCCAGAGCGTCTCAGCATGAAAGACCCTGGGGACTCTTACCTGAAAGTGTCCCCTGAGGGCCACAGCATTCGGCAAGCAGACAGGATTGCCAGCATGTTTAAAACCTACAACCCCAGCGCCAGCACCACCCAGACCTTTAAGACAGGCAGACACTACTGTGAGCTAGAGGTGGGGGACAAGCAGAACTGGAGCATCAGCCTTAAGGTTGAAATGGATAAAGGAACCAAGATTGAGCTTCCGGAGAAGGAGATCCAGCTCCACCTTAAAAATGGCGGCTATGTCTTTAGCCATAATGGGACTGAGGGTCCTGTTTCAAATGCTCCCAAGAGTCTCCCACGGAGAATTGGCCTATACCTGGACTGTGAGAGGCAGCAGGTGTCCTTTTACAACGCGGACACCATGACTCTCATACACTCGTCCTTCTGTAGTTTTCTCCTGCCGTGTTCCATCACTGTGTGTCCAGGCCTTTATATGGAAGGAAAAAACTCTGACCCAATCACATTCTGCAGCCACTGATCATGGACATTAACTGTCTGAGGTTGAGGTAGTGAATTAAATATACCGTTATCATTGATAATCCGATACTTACTGTCTGATTCAGTGAATTTATCCTCACTATCCTCTGTGTTACTTACCTTAAACCACATTGCACAAACCTAAGCAGTTCTTCAATTATTTTGATGACCTGAAAGCTTGTGTTGTAGGGAAAGAAGGCTTGGTATTCAAAGGAATGTTAAAGGAAGTGTAATCTTAAAGGGATAGTTCGGTTTTTAACACATTTAACACCCCTTCCACAGGTTGTCTAAAATGCAATAAAGTGGTTGACATCGAAATTTTGACGATTGCCTCTGTCTCGGCTATTTGGGAAATGTAGAATTGCCTCTGCCTGCCTTCAAAATGGCTAGCAATGGGCATGTGTTGTTTCTATCCTTAAAACACTGGTTTTAAAAAAGTGCTACTCACCAAGTGGTTAGTGGTGATTGATGATGTTCCAAAACATGTATCGTAGCGAAATAAAACTTCCGTCATGTTTTATTTGGCACTTTGTTTACATGAAGGAGCAAATAGATCCCTATGTGACTTACAAATCTAAAACCAATCAGACCACTCAGTCTCGTTCAAGATCGTTTCTCATTGGTGCCCTCGAGTTTGGGATAAAAATACCTTTAAATCGGCAGCCTGGCCAGACTGACTTGCTCGCGAAATTGAATGTAGCGTCACAGGAAGTATGGGCGGGCCCAGGCTAACATATTTCATCTGCAGGCTATAAAATTGATTGAGCCACAGAAAACACTGCCTTCGATTTTGTCACAGAGCACATTGATTTGGCAAAGATATTCTTCACTATTTGCTGTCATGAAAAAAAAATGGAAAATAGCAAAATAATACGGATATCTTTATTTATAACCTTATTTATCTTATAAAACCTTATTTCTGACTTTAAGTTGAATGATCTTTTTCGTCTTCTTGTAATCTCATCAAAAGTGATGCAAATAATTATTAGTACCACAACACTTACTGTCATGAGCATTATCTGTCCCATGAAATATGCCGGTTGTTGCAAACTTAATGCTTAAACAACAGCAACACCATAAGACTGTTTTCTTTACTATTTGTGTTGATCTATAGCATCTAAAGCTCCTTTATGTGACTCTAATGAGGACTGAAGTGGGCCTACACTTGCTTAAAGAATTTCAGGCAAAACAAACTGATAGAGAACATGCCATGGATTCAATCTTTTTAGCCATTTTACTATACTGGGGAAGTAACTCAAAATGATGCAAAATTATAAAGTAATGAATGCATAGAAGACAACAAAGTGAATGCATAACTTTTTATTGTTTTTAAGCATTTTTATAGTCATGTTGGGGTCAGTGTGTGCATGTACTGTATGTGTGCATGTAAACTGTATGTGTTAATGTATGCTATATGCTATTTATGTAAACAGCCACCCAAATTAATATATGTAGTATGGGAGAAGGGTGCTATTTTAATTCTTCACCTGTACCATGCATGCATGTCTAGTGGTTGCTAGTTTTTTTTTCTAACTTTCCTTCCTTATCATCTCCTCATCATCTCTTGTATCATTTTAATTCACAATGTTTATTTCCTTAGTTTCTGAATTGTACCTACTCCTACTCTTTCTCTGAGTTACTCTCAGAAGACCTCATCTCTTCTCTCCCCCTTTCTCTTCTCAAAACCTTTCATAGACTATATTATAATTTTGTAACTTTCTTTCTTTTTCTTTTTTTTACTCACCTTGTTTGTTATTTTCTGTTTTTATTATTATTTGCTATTTTTAGTTCCTAAAAAATTTCTATCATAAAATAGTGAACACTTAACACTTAGCCAACAAGTTAAACAGTGGAAGGCCCCTTCTTTGCTCTACTTTTCTTTTCTATCATCTCCTCCCTCTCTCTCAGTTTCCTCCTTCACTCTCCTTTTTCTCTTCCTTTAGAGAATGTTTCTTTATCTCTTTCTCCATCTTTTTCAGTTCTTTCTCTCTCTTTTTCCTTTGTGCCAACTCTTCCTTTTCATTCTTTTTCATCTCAGCTAGTTAATTCTTTTCTCTCTTTTCCCTCTCTGCCAGCTCTTCTTTCTGTCTTGTTTTTGCTTCTTTCAGCTTTTCCTTCTCTTTCTTTTTTCTTGCTGCTTTTTCTTCCTTTTCTCTTTTTTCCTCCTCTGCAAGTTATTTTCCAACCTCTTCCTCTCTTGTTTTGCCTCCTTTCTCTTGATTTCTAATGTTTTCTTTTCCTCTACAGCTCTCTGCTTCTCAAGTCTCTCAACAGTCGCTTTCAGCTGCTTTTCTTCATGGGCTAGTCGCCGTTTCTCTTGCTTTTCTTTATCACACTGTAGCCTTTGCAGGATCTTCATCATCTTTCTTTCAGCCTTCTCCTCCACTTTCAGCCTCTGGCAGCAATCTTTCCAGTCCAACTCAAGTTTATCTCGCTCTCTGTTGATTTGCACCTCTTTTGATTGAAGTTTCAAATAGAATTCTTTCTCCTTAATTTGCAAGTACTTCATGATGTAAAACCAGTGTTTTGGAGTCATATTCATTTGCTCAGCTTGAAAAAACTCTTTGCGTTTCTCAAGTTTTTCCTGTTCTAGCCTCAGTCTGGTAGCTTTTGTTCCTTATCATTCAACATTTCCATGTCATGGAGGATGGCTGTTCTCATACGCCTGAGGTGTTCAGCATTGGTTATTTGAGCAGTTTCTTCCAACACATGTTCTTTCTCTTTCAATTTAGCTATTTTCTTCTTTCTCTTCGTCAGACAAGCCTTTTCTTTCCTCAAAGTGTAATTTTCTTCTGAAACACAGATCTGAAAAATAAAGTATTCAAGGGTGTTTACTTTTACATAGTCATTCAGATGTCCAATATATGTAGCATCTTCATTTGACATTTTAAAAAATAATTAAATTTTTGAAATTACTAAGTTGTTCAGTTAAGTCATTCTGTGGCTGTGATGCCTGGCACTAACCTGCATTACTTCTTTTGGTCTCTTATCAACACAGTGAGGATACTTCAGCTTTACCGCTTTGATGGGGTCTGGACAGACAAGGGTGATGGGTGGACTGTGACACAAGCGTCCTACAAGGACGTCATCCATCACCTCCACTGTGTGTGGAACAGGGCAACAGTCAACATAGTTGTTAAGTTTCTTCATGGCGCCATTGAAGGCAAACACTGGCTCATATGTTGCTCCTTCTGAGTTGTCAGGGTCTAGTAGATAATTTTCACCAGAGCTCAGCATTCCTTCTTTCCGCTTGTTCAGTTTCTCTTCCAAGTTCAGTTTCATGTCAGAAGTGGACGAATCGCAGGACTGCACAGACCTCATCTTGGTTGGGTGTGGCAGGATCTGCTTTGGCCGGGCACTGCCTGGGGTCACATGTGGCCTCTCTGACATATTCAAATACCTCTGTTTGTTGTCCTCTGTCTTTTCCTGGTTGATATGGAGGCCTCTTTCCAAGCCATTTCCAAGTTGTAGAGGCACTTCATGACAAGAGGTACCATTAGGTGTGGCTGCAGCCGGTGGGGCAGAAGCTGTCCTTGGCTGCTCCATCTTTAGCACTTGTGGTACAGGAGCAGGAAGCACCTCAATCAGGTTTGACTCAGAGAAAGCTTTAGTGATTCTCAGACACCTGTATGGGCAGGTGGCATCATTCTTTATACCCTGTGTATTTTCTTCAACAGATGGCATCTGTGTTTGATGCTGCAGGCAGTTATCAACCTCTTCCCTGTTGCATTCAGTGCTTGGCAAGACAGAATTCGTCTTCTGGTCCTGACACTGTGTCTTTATCAGGGTGCTGTTAACGTCCCCTCCGTCCAGCGTGTCAAAAAGTTTGATCTGAGACTCATCCGTTCCAGAGGTCTGTGGTGACGTCAGGCCGGTGTCAGTTTGGACACTCACCCTAGCAATAGCAGAAATGTGGGTGAATGTCAAGGCAGGTGGTGCTGATACTGTCCTGGGTGGATTGTCCTCAGATTGTCTCATAGATGAATCATGAACCACCCCAGCCAGTCTGGGCTCAGAGAGAGTCTTGCCACCTCTTATACCACAGAATGAGTATAATACATCTTCAAACACACTTACTTTAGAGACTGCTCTGTCTTTGCCTTGTCTATTCTGGGCATCTGTGTTGAGGTTAAAAGACGTCAGTTTTGAATCTGTCATTGTCAGAGGTGTGGGCCTATCATACCTAGGCTTGTCAATCACCTCAGAACAAAAATCTGCCTGAGTAGCCGGCAATGGAGGTGGTGTAGTGGCCTTAGGGGTATTATTTGGCAATTTGCTGGCATCCAATTTGCCAAATTTTCTCAATTTCTTCAATTCATCCCCATGGTCTGTGTTGGAGGAATCCCAAGACGTCATAGATTTTATTTTGGTTGGTTGAGGCAGTACCGGCTTTGGACTTACAATGTTCACATTGTGCCCTGAGCCATCTGCCATATTTCCTTCCATGCCTTTTGTCTGTGCAAGGGTGCTGTTAGGCCCTTCTCCCTGGTTCTCCAGCAGCTTGGTTGTTGGCTCAGTGACTATGGGGCACTGCTTTGATTCAACTTGAGTGCTCACCTCAGTGAAAGAGTCACCCTGGGCTGAGTTCAGATCACCTGGAGTAAAAGTATCCCTTGGCAGCTCAATGTTACACAGTTGAGGTTGCTGAACCACATGGTTTCTCTGTTCTCCAATGGGATCAGAAGATGGTAACTGTGAGGCTTTTAGCAATACAGGTGCAGATGTTCCAGACTGGGCATCTACCTCAGAGCAAATGTGAGTGGAGGACAGATGGAGTGGCATTGGGGTGAAAGCGAAGGGCATATTTCCAGCATGCCAAGATGCTGCAGTGGAAAATGATGAAACCAGAGAGGGCTCTGAACATGTCTTGCGTGCCGCCAAGTAATCGGACTGGCATGGCACGCCATGAACATGTCTCCTCATGGCTGATCCCCTGCAGCTCGGCAGCAGCTGGAGAAAGGAGCTCTCAGGCAGTCTCGGTGGCAAAGACAGGGGCACACACTCTCCTGTAGTGAAGAAATCCTCACCGGGAATTGGAGAACTTAAGGATAAGTTTCTTCCATCACTCATCTAGTAGTAGAAAGTAGTAGAAAACAGAAGGATGAGCATCTTAAAATACCTCTAGACATCAATTATGTTTAACTGGTTAAATGCAGTAAAATGTTTATTATTTCCATACCTGCAACAGAGTGCGGAGTCTCCACACCTCTCACCAGAGATTTCGATTCTCCAGCCGTGTCATTTGACACCAGGTCAGCAACTGCTTCCAGGCCTTCTCAGAGTCACACATGGGCTCTTTTCGCAACAGGGCCTCCAATGTCTGACCAAGAGCCCTTGAGGAAAGGAAGGCAGGCCCACGGGTTCCAGGCTGCAAGTCAAAGGCATTTTTATTTGTGTGACAGACAGACATACACACAGGCACGCACACCCACCCACTCACCCACCCACACACACACACACACACACACACAAAGAGCTTACCTGATCCACCTCTCCATCAGACAGTTCATTTTCATCACCTGACTGAAAAGTTCAAGAAAAATACTTGTTAATTGCCTAATAGTGGAAAAGTGACTGCAAAGAATCTTTTTTTCAAAGAATCGCTGTAAATAGTGAGACATACTTGTGATTGGACATGTCGTGATTGGTGATGAGATGACATCTCCAATTGAAATTTAAAAGACAATAAGAATTTTGTACAGTACAATGATATTGTGCTATTAGGCCTACACACATAATGTGTGTGTGTGTGTGTGTGTGTGTGTGTGTGTGCCCTTTGTAAATATTTGGGTGTAATGTTTCTATTTAATGAGTATTGGTCCTCCCAAATAAAGTAGTCATGTGTGTGTGGGTGTAGCCTACTGTATGACATTGCTCATAAATTTGTATGTTTTCAAAGTTATTCATTAGAAAGACTTTATAAGGTAGCCTATAGGTCAAATCCTTTCCATTTGGTAAGAGCCTAAACTAAGTTTGTAAAAAAAATATATTAATACAAAGGTTTAGCCTACTTGCTGCCATCTATATCTCCTATATTTTGAACATAAGTCAGTTTAACTCACCACAAACACAATCGTATTTCTTTAGTCCTAATCTGACATTGTGTAGGTATAACCTCGTTATCTTTCCAAATTAACCGATAAGATTATCAAATAGATTTTAACTACTAGGCTATTCTTGTTATGACGTTAAAGTTGACATTCTTGCCAAGACAACAGTTGGCGTCACAATAATCGATTATTTGTAGGCCCCCTGTGTACACACACGTTCTTACCCACGCAGATGCACTATGCCAAGCTACAAAAATACACAAAATAAACAGTAATCCATAAAATAAAAAATAAAGTCATCAATGTAAAAATTAAATGCTCAGAGTGTCATTTGAACCAGACGTTTTAAAAAATAAATGCCTCGGTCGCCCCCTTGCGGTTGAAATTTTCGGAGTTGCTGCAGTCCACTTTGATGAACACTTGAAGGGAATGAACATTGGCACGTTCGGTGCCAACATTTGTGTCTGCTTGTAATCAAGTTAAATATCTGTGAAGGCAGATGTTGCACCAGTTTTGACCTGCTTTATCGTGCAAACTCTAATTAAAGGACAGGCTCTACGGTCCATATTTAAAATATAGGGCCTAATATAAAAATATAGCCTAATATAAAACATTTGAATAAAGGAGTGTAAATTAATATATGAGGTCTGAAGTAGGCTAGTAGAATCTCATGGAGTAGTCTACAGTAGCCTAGGCCTGCACCAGCCCGCGCTCTGCCTACCAAAGGCGTTTTACTAATTGATAATGGCCCGTGTTAAAATACTGTGGAGCTATCATATGAGAACCGATAGAGTCGATCGATGGAGGCCTCAGGAGTGCGAGGTATGGATTCACTTTGTTTAGTAGCCTAGGTCTCATGTATGTATACCGTAACAAGCAGTTGGACATTAGTTCCGATAGGTGTTGCTGAGGGTTTGCGTCTTGGTTCGCGTCTGGTCTTCGTTGTGAGCTTAAATCATGGGAAAATGCAAGGCGGTGGTGGTGGCCCTGTCATTATTTCTAGCTCATCTCACCTTATAGCTGTAGGTCTGAGAGTCGTTCCATGTAAGGTTAGGTTATTGACTGGACGGTAGGCCTATTGCTAGAACGGTTCTGATGGCCTTTTCCGCTAATTTAGAAAATAAGTCAGAATTAGGCGTGCAGTAGGCCCAGGGCAGGCTATTTAGCTTTCCCAAAATTGTGTGTACGGCCACTTTATAGGCTATGTCAACATCATCAGCAAACTATTAATCAGTCTCTTAGTTATCAGGGATGTGCCTCCTCAACTTGGCAAATAACAAGAAATTAACATGTTGATTATTTAGGCTACCTCATCTCATTCACATAGAATAGCCTATTGCGTTAGTTTCATAGGCCTATATCACAACTATACACATGTCTTATTCGGGTTAATTGTATTCTAAATCTTGAATACAAGTTTATTTTTAATAAAATTGTTAGGTAGGCCTATTAAGTAATGATTCGGTTATGAGTGTATCCCACCAGATCACTGGAGTCTATAGTGAGACCTTCTGTGTACCAAAGTGTTTCCCAGTCCAGGCAGGTATAGCTTTACTAAACACTGGGGAAAAAGGACTCGCTGTACTACTGCATAGAAATGTAGAGTAAGGCACATTCTTAGCTGAAATAGCTGAAAATACTTTTCTCTGATTCCTTGGCTCCTTGGCATGTTAAAACTTTTCATTTTAAAACGAATGAGGAGATTTTGTAAAATTTGGATTGCATCTTTGTTACCCATAGAAACCAAGCCTTTAAGCTGCACATAAAAATGGTGACTGCTTTTGCTGTGGGAGTGTACTTTTTAGAAATTCATTCAATATGTAATGCTAAAGTAATCAGTAATTGGTTACTTTGTAGTAACTTAAGTAATTAAAATGTAACACTCATTTTAGTTGGGCTAATTTTTACTAACACATTTCCAAACATTTTCCACATTTTCCCAACACTATCCTTGGATGGGTGTGTACTGGGTGCAGCAACATCCTTGTTTTACTGCAGACTGTCCAACCCTGCAGAACTCAGGTGAGGATGTTTGTGTGTGTGTGTGAGTGAGTATGAACACTGACCTCCTAGAAGTGACAGACACAAGTCTGAGACTTGACACATGAGGCAAACTCATATCAGAGCAGAACTGGTGCAAGCACAGAGAGAGAAGTCTCCTAGCTATCTCCAAGCAAAGAGAGATCATACTCTTTGGACATTACAACTGGAGACAGCAGATTTGTGTGACATTTTCTTTTTCTCCTCCAGACAGCTCTCTCAGCACTCTGTTACCTCAAACTACTAGGCTAAATCACACTCTATCTCTACTTTATGTATGTCAGCCCATACATCTACCCTAGTACAGTCTTTGAGATGTGAAATTGTGAGTATTACCTTAAAGGCCCACTATGCAACATTTTTCATTTAATTAATCCGTTTCATACTGTTTAGGAGGCTAAAATGAGTCATTACACAGCGAACGAATGGTGTAGAATGCGCCACCATGGCCTATAGCGGTAGATACAGCACTTGGAACGTTCAGCAGCGTGGATCACCTCCAATAGAATGCAGTGCAATACAATGAAATACAGCGGTCTTTAGAGAAAAAATCAGAATGTTGCTTAGCCCTTCTTAAAAGGTGCTCTATGAGGTGCTGCAGGATTTTAGTGCGATTTTATTTTTATCTCAAATCGTAGGCATCTCCCCTTGATCGGCTAGCTTTCTGCCCCCTGAATACACTATGAAAAAACCCAGTCTCAAATGACAACACAGGGGCTGTAATAACTCAAACCTGAGTGGTGTATTTAAACAAATGCTAGCGATAGGTTGATGTGCACTTAAACATAACAAACAGCGACAAACCAATCGGCAACAAGATGGGGTGGGAGTTAATGCGTGTCCTCTACCAACTTTTTTGATTGGTTGGCCGTGGTTTATTGTGTTTAGATTTGTTTGAGTATTACAGCCCCTTTGTTGCTGTTCGTGTATTCAGGGGGCAGAAAGCTAGCCGATCAAGGTGAGACGCCTACAATTTGAGATAAAAAATAAAATTGCATTAAAATCCTGCAACATCTCATAGAGACCAGTATGAAATGGATTAATTAAACCGGGGCTAAGCAACATTCTGTTTTTCTCTCTCACAAGCTCCCTCTAAAGACCGCTGTATTTCATTGTATTGCACTGCATTCTATTGGAGGCGGACCGCGCTGCTGAACATTGCAAGTGCTGTATCTACCGCTATTGGCCACGGTGGCGCATTCTACACCGTTCGTTCGCCGTGTAATGACTCATTTTAGCTAAACAGTATGAAACGGATTAATTAAATGAAAAATGTTGCACAGTGGGCCTTTAAATGAAAAATGGTGCATAGTGGCCCTTTAATATAGCTGAAGATTTCCTGGTAATTGGAAATTTTTCCTTGCTTTTATTGTGAACATAGCCAATATGAATAGATAAAATCAGCTTAATATATTTTGGGCTTGAGAAATCTGTCGTTTTCTTGGCCCACACATTTTGTGATTTCTGACAACACCTAACTCCAGCACAACTAGCTTAAACAACTGTCAAGTCATGCATGCTATCTAGTGATTCAAGGAAACATAACCCCAATGAGATTCATGGAAGCTCCTCACAATGCCCTGAAAAGATGTAACAAATGTACCAGACTGCAGATGCAGGCTATAGCTCTACAAAAATAGTTAGCATTCTTTACGGACAACTGTCAGGACATGACTGGAGTTGTTTCTGAGAGTAAGCAGTAGGCCTACATTTTACTTCAAAGTTGTGATTTGTCAGCTTGTAATTAGAGTTGGCTGGGCTGACATGTCAACTGACATCAAGTCTGTTGAGCCCACAAAAATGCTCTTTGTGTCACCGTGAATGAAATGGAAATGGATTATTTTGCCTGCAGGTCAATTAGCCCTATTAGTTACATTGAACACCAATTACATGGAACTGAACTAATTTCTTGGGGCAATAATTGATGTTGTTCAAACCGTTAGATGTGCATTGTCAAATCAACTCTATTGGTTGTTGGGTGTTATTAGCTAGCTATCTTCATTCATCAACAGTGCAAATGTCTCTTTTTAGCTTGCTAAATTGTACTCAGTCTGGTAATTGAAAGATAATAAGTACTGTATGTAATGATGAGTCCATTTGCGAGAAACGTTACTGAAATTAACAAAACTGATATATCAGTAGAAAGATACAATGAACACATTATCCATCTGACCAAAATACACATACAACCACACATATTTAAATATAAATTGCATGCCATTATATTACAGTTTGTGACTTTAAATGGTTTTGGCGGTGTGCAGCTGCAACTGGTTACTCTAATCCACAGTCTTTACATTCCCCCGCCTGTCCATCATGGTTACACCCCACAATTACAGTGTCATAAGAATGTATGCATATTGCGCAACTGAGTTGTATTTTAAGTCTTTGATATACAAGGTGAAGTTGAACAGTACAGGAGAGATAGGAGTCCTCTGAGGCGCCACAGTGTTGCTGTCCACAGACTCAGAGCCTATCCGATGTGAGGCACAGTGTAGTTTCCTGTGATTCAGGTCACCAGGTTTAGGTCTAGGCCTACTTATGCTGTGATTTTGACGTTTTATTCCATTTTACTTTGCGTTCTATTGATAAGAAAATGTCTTTAGGCTACTTGCAGCAGTGCCACTCACTTGCATGTAGAATCATGCATTCGACCTCCGTGCCCCATCCCTTCTCATTTTGGGGGCGTTAACCTGCCGTCTAGGGGAGGCGATATCTTTACCTAGGCCTGTTAAAATAGCTGCTTTAAGCTAGATGGACATCGATTTCTAAACAGAACGTTTAGACGAAAGTTAGGTTTTCTCCTTCATAGTTTTCAAGGAAAATGTCCAGCAGCAAATTTAAACTTGGTTCCACTGAGAACCGTATAAAATTTAAAGACCAGGTTTTCACGTCCCTCAAGAGTGCTTCTTTGAAGTCAGGAATTCTGTTTTGCGATCCCACATTTCCTGCTGACAAGACCTCTATTGGAATTCCTGAAGATCCCAAACCAGAGAATAAGGTGACATGGTTACGACCAAAGGTAAGCTAAAGAGTCTAAAATAACAACCATTTTCAACTGGTCAACTGAACCGTAGCATCAATTTAGCCCCTCTACCCGTTTCATCCCAAATTAAGGTCACTGAATTAATCATCTGGGGATATCTGATCTGGAATTTGTCACTATGAGAATCGAAACGCGTCTAAGCTCTCGAACAATAAAATTGTAAGATAGGCCTAGTTCAAAATAAACAGGTATTATCAAGTGATTATGAGTGGAATGAACCATCCAGCAGTTATATGACGCCAATGGTCCATTATCAGGGTCATTGAATGGAAAGTTTTCTGTGCCCAAGAAAGTGAAAGCAAATTGATAGCGCGAACGTTTGCGATAGGTTAAGAAGCAACAGCAGCATGGTTATTGATTTCTACCAGCCCCGTAGAGCACATAAACGGAGAATTATAAGTATGTAAGTATGTAGTGTAACAAATAAAGTAACATAACTTAACGCGGTGCATACAGCCTCATTGTCTGCCCACTGCTGCTGTAGGCTAAATTTTATTAAGGGTCATAAACGTTAATGAGCTGACCGGAAGCCTATAAATTGTTACCAAGGAAAAGTACCGCTATTTTGTGCAAGGGAAAACATTGAGTGTAAGGTCTATCTAAATTGAAATGCATTAATTCAATTCAAAGCAATACACTCATGGAACTTTAATAGGTGGTAGCTACATCCCAAAATTGTTCACGTTAACATTAAATTAATATTAAGCATTTAACCAGACTTTTTATAGAAGGTTTGTTTGGTTGCTTGAGGTGCACTGTAAGCAAGTCCATGGCATATCAGTTATTGCATATTTCAATAAATAATAGCTCAAGAATTTATTATAACACATAGCCTATCTATAGCCTATCTCCAATTTCTCCCATGAATGGCAGCGAATTGGCCTATTGGCTGTAGATAACAGAAAGACAGTTGTGCTTTCTCAGCGCTTCCTCAGTCACAGAATTGCATAGTAGCAGCCAAGAGGCAGAACAGAGCCCAGTGTCATCCATGAGCCTTAAAAAAACACAAGATTGACGCAAAAATCCTTCCTGGCAGTCTCTATACATTTCAAACAAGTGTCTGTCAAAAATTCCCTTTTAGTGGGCCTACACAATTGATGCCTTATGTTTAAGGTACAAATGAAGGGACTCTATTAGAACTCATTATGTTCAAAAGATATATGCTGTCAAATGCACCATCTACTGGAAAATTGTGACAAAAATACCTAAGAAGTTTTACTTAATTGGATATGAAATCAAGCACATGCATGAATTACATCATATCTTATGAAACCATATGTGACAACCAACTCCAACATGCCAATTTTCATATCTAGCAGCCACATGGATTGGCATAGAAACTAAACTCTTTCTTTAGTTTAGCATGATAGGCTAATTGCTTTATCCTCTAGCCTTCAACCCCAATCAATAATAAAAAACAATGCACCTCTGAAAATGTACTTTTATGTATGAAAATTCTGTAACATTACTTCTGACACTTATATTAGTATATATATACTTAAATTAGTTACATATATTCATAAAGTATTTCAATGGTTTTGTTCATCACTTGCTTCAATGATGTGTGACAACCACCCATGTGAAAACCCACCTCGTTGGCTAAAACTAATGTTCGTATCCAATTAGAAACACAATTGATTGACACTGGGAAATTGCATTGCAACCCACAAACTTGCTTTTGGGAAATGGGCCGCAGGATAATCTCAGTTATCTATGCATTCTTAATGGTGTATTCCTGTTCATTCTTGTGTTCCTGCAGGAGATCTATGACAATGCTGTGTTTGTAGAGGGCACCACTGGCACCACAGATATCTGTCAAGGCCAGCTGGGTGAGTCTGCACCATGCGCTCTGAATGCATACTCAGATTCTAGTCCATTTACCTGTCGCCCCGGGGCCCTCGTTTCTACTGTTATGTGGAGAAGATTGGAAAGAGCCCCCTTCCCTCCCTTTTCCCTTAGAGGGCTGTATCGCCACCCTTCCCTCTAGGTTTGTTTTTAGGAAGTCAATAGCCTAGCCTTGACTTGACTTGAATGGGGAAAGGGATTACTGTCTGTAATTAGTTTTCACCTTTCTGATTTAGTTAGTAATGAGAAGGTTATATGTGCAAGACCATGTTATTCCTGGGGAGTGTCTCCTTACAGATGAGATATCATCAGAAAAAAGTGTTTTGCAAAACATTTTTGACATATTGCCATTTGACATATTGGCATATGGCCTTATGAAAAAAATGTGTCGACACAGGCCATTTTTCTGTGTGTGTGTGTGTGGGTGTATGTGTTAATTTAATTTTGATATTTATCCTTCAAAAGGTAACTGCTGGTTCTTGGCAGCACTGTCCTGTCTCACCATGCATCCAGAACTGTTTGTTAAAGTGGTACCACTGGCACAGAGCTTTTCAGAGTCATATGCTGGGATCTTTTATTTCCATGTAAGTGCAGTTAATAAGTTGAACTTATCCTGCTGTGAAATGCAACAGGTAACCTCAGTGTATGATGTACATAAACTGTAATACATCTTTTGATAAGATTAAATTTAAACGTGGTTTCTTTTAGATTACATTACATGAATCACTTTAAGATAAGGCAACACCTCTAAAGTACTAAGAACTTCATTGACTATTCAAAACTTTCAGGTTTTATTAAATGCTTCCAAGAGATGTTACATACATTTTCCCTATAGTTATCTTGCATCATGCATGACCAGACACACACACAAACACACACACACACAACAAATCACACACACAAATCCTAGCTTTGGGCTGGTGCAGTCACCAGACAGATCAGTATCAGCACTTCATCAAAGATGCACAATTTCACACTTCTGGTCATATTTTAATATTTTTATTCCATTGTGTTATTTGCCATCCCCCATCCTTCCCGCTCCCAGTTCTGGCAGTATGGTGACTGGGTGGAGGTGGTGGTGGATGATCGCCTTCCAGTGCGCAACGGACGCCTGCTTTTCAGTTACTCTTCAAGCAAAAACGAGTTCTGGAGCGCATTAGTGGAAAAAGCCTACGCCAAGTGAGTCCAAGATTAAGCATATCCATGTGTGTGTACTCACGCATATGTGTGTGTGTTAGATGTATGAGATTGGTGTGTTTAATGTGTTCACTACCTCTAAACATAAGTCCAGTTGCCAGAACTGAACACTTTGACTACCATGACCTTGAAGAATGAGAATCTTTACAACAATGCATCGTGTTGTCTCATTATATTTGATTGCATACAAAGCTGGGTAGTCAGATTTCTGAACTTATTCACTAGGAATTTTCCCTTTTCGAATAATTACCCATGCTATCTGCACCACACAGTACAGACTTCTAACTAGATGTGAAAGAACAAAACAATTGTCTGTGGTCATAAAAGTGCCACATATGCCATCAATCTTGTTTCTTGGGGAAGCACTACACTACACAACATCATGAAATGTAAAGCAGCTGAAATTGGCACTTTTTGATTGATGATGCTAGAGAAATAGTTAAGTAAAGTAACTCCCACATCAAGCATGAAGAAACATCTTCGTAGTGGGAGGGAACCTTGGGGGCAAGAGTAATGAATGAAAACATGTTTTTGTATTCAAATTTGAATTTTTTGAATTAGCAAACTTTAGAAAGTTATTATGACGTTCTTCATTTACTGTAATAGGAGTGTACTGTCCACTTCAAGTGTATCTAACCAACCTCAACAGCCAGCTTAACTCCAAGAGAAACACAATTTAGTTTTTTACTTGGAATGCAAGTTCATATGGTCATCATGAAGTCAAGTCTTAAATCAACAGCCCTTTCGAAATCTCGATGACAAAATTATTATTAAAAATCATCGTCTTGAATCATTTAGCACGTTTACCTTCACAGACCTCTTTGCCTTTGCTCTTTTTCTGTCATTCTGCTACAGTTTTAGTCGCTGATAAAAAGCTTTTGTGGGCAAAAAAACAATTGTGGGCTAGAGCATTATGCTAATATATATATATATCTTTTCTGTGGAGGTTAATGGGGTGCTACGGAAGTCTGAAGGGGGGTAATATATCTGAGGGGATGGAAGACTTCACTGGCGGGATTGCCTACTCCCTGCCCGTGTCTGCCTTCACGCCCCCTGTCCTCTGGAGACAACTCAGTGGGATGCTGTTCAGAGGGACCCTGCTGAGCTGCTTTATAAAGGTGCTACAGTACGGACAAACAAGAACAAACACACACTCTCACACACACACACACACACACACACACACACACACACACATATACACAAACTCACACACAGGGAATACTAACTAAAGTCTCTGTTGAAAATGTGCTACAAAGAAAGAAGGAAACATATAATCAATCATAAATACTAATTATTACTCCTAAATTGTTTATTCTTTTGTCTACTTTTAAAAAAATAGCAGCTGCATGTGGGCATTTCTAAAATATTTCCTCCTTGCCAAGTCATTAAAAAAAGCTTGGTGTTGACAATGACACTTATAAAAGAAAGCTTCGAACCATATGGATCCATCTGAAGTATATTAAAATGCTTCACTCACTTCATAAAAGGAATGTGAAGAAATGTTTGCTTCTAGCACAACAGTTCACCACCAGCACAATGCCATAAATTCCTTGATAATAAAACCAGATGTTTCTATGTATGCTGAGAGAAGCGTTTGTGTTTAAGTGCCTTCACAGTGATAGAAGAAAAACATCACATTCTCACTGAACAGAAGGCAGCTGAAATGTACAGAGAAATGTGTTTAATTTATCTCTGGAATGAGATGTCAACTCTGGAAATAATCAATTTAAATGCACACAGTTCTTCAATACATAAATAAATAC
The DNA here is from genome assembly GCA_017657215.1 of Limnothrissa miodon. NCBI lineage: Eukaryota > Metazoa > Chordata > Actinopteri > Clupeiformes > Clupeidae > Limnothrissa > Limnothrissa miodon. The sequence continues at coordinate 65,138 of JAGFZM010001059.1, read as the reverse complement.
CTCACAGTGAATTTGAACTATTATGTATTCTTTATAATTATATGTAATTATATATAGATATAGATATATAGTCATATATATAATTATATATAGTGTCTTTGTGCTATCTTTAGGCCAAGAGCTTGCAGGAGATAGGTGTTGTGACGTCAGAGGGACTGGTGAAAGGCCATGCCTATGCCATCACTGGCACAGACAAGGTTTGTTCCAGCTAAATAGACTTTCAATTACAATAAACTATTACTAGATGTCTTTTTTGTATTATTTGTTTTTTGTGTTCTGTTCATTGCCCTTGCTTTTACAACCAAAACAAAAATGACTGAGGAAAATGAACAACTTTTTGTCGTCAGCTGTCAGCTGACAATAACTGAATGGGGCAAAAGGAAACAAAACTGCAAATGAGTTAGTGGAAACTGCCGGCTTTCTGTTTGGTCGTTTTTGCATCAGTGTAATTTCAACTTTAATAAGATTGAGTGAAAAAAGGCATAAGGAAACACATCCGAATCATACATGTTTGTGTTTACAGGTAATGAAAGACTCAGCAGAGGTTCTGCTCTTAAGATTACGCAACCCATGGGGTTTTGTGGAATACTGTGGTCTCTGGAGTGACAAGTAAGGAGCAATCTGGCTATCTTTTCATCAACACAATCTACACTAAACAACTTTTAAACACCTACTAAACTTGCACCTGTGTCTGGCATGCACAGATGTAAAAACTGGGACAAGGTCGACAAGTCTGAAATTAAACGATTGGATCTTAAAAAGGTGGAGGACGGAGAATTCTGGTGAGACTCAAAAACACGTTTCTAAACAATTTTAGTTTGCCAAACAATGTACCTCATCCTGGCAGATGTTCTCTTTTTACTGCACCCATCTCCTGTGTGTGTGTGTGTGTGTCTGTGTGTGTGTCTGCTGTGCGGTGTAGGATTGCCGTGGAGGCGTTCAGTAAACTCTTTGACGTGGTGGAGAGGTGCAGTGTGAACCCAGACTCCTCGAGCAGCAGCAGTGATTCCACTGGCGCCTGGTTCCTCACTGAATATAAAGGCTCCTGGGTCACTGGCTGCACTGCAGGAGGCAGCCGCAAATATCCACGTGAGTGTGTGTGTGTGTGTGCATGCATGCGTGTGTGTGTGTCTGTGTCTGTTTGTGTGCGTGTTTGAGAGTGTGTGTGTGTGTGAGAGAGAGAGTTAGTTAAAATATATGTATATGAGATATAAATGTAAATGTGTATTTATAGACAACATGGAAATTGTAAATACTGATGTTTGCGTGTGTGTGTGTGTGTGTGTGCTTGTGTGTGTGTATTTTGTGTAATTATTTGAATATATTTAGTATGTACATTAAACATCTAAATGTGTTTTGCGTGATGACACAGGGTCTTTTTGGAGAAACCCACAGTTCAAGCTGTCATTGAATGCAACTGATGTAGAGGCAGAGGATGAGGAAGACGAAGGTGAAGGTGTTTGTGTGTGTGTGTGTGTGTGTATGCACATGTGTGATTTATATAGAAATGTGCATATAATTTGCCATTTGCCATTTGTTATCACTCAGGGTTTGCCAATGCTGAGGTAGAGGAGGATGATGATGGTGAGGAGGATGAGACTACCGACAGCACGCCAGCCTTGACTCCTGCTGCACAGCTGCAGATAGCTAAAGGGAAGATGTGCACTCTACTGGTGGAGCTTCTGCAGAGAGACCGCAGAAACAAGAACAAAGTCCAGTTCCTCCTCATCGCCTTCCACATCTACAAGGTCAGAGAGCAGAGGAGAGGAGGATGAGGAGAGAGGGAAAGAGTTGATAGGGATGTTAAACCAAAAGTTATGTTTACATGTTTATTCATTGTGTTTGTCTATAAAAGGTACGCCTTTGCCAAATACCACTTGTTCTTTTAATCATATTTTGTAATTGAAGTTGGCCTCTTGTTCCATGCTGTGATTTATCTATACCCAGCTGTACATTAATAGTACAATTAACAGTTAATATATTAGCTCTGGGTACAACAAATTGAAGGGTTCAGATGCAAAAGCCTCTAAATCCATTTTCAGAAATTTTTATTCTTTATTCAATTATTTTTATTATGTAAAAACAAATCAGATTGGATTTGGACTGAATAGTTCGTCAAAATTTAAAAAACATATTTCTGTAAATTAATTGAAATGGCTTTTAGAGGCTATTGCATCTGAACTCTTCAATTGCTCCTTTACTGCAAATCTTGTGTTATAGATGAGTTAAAATACAAAAAAACCCAACTATATTGTTAACTACTATATATTGTTAACTTTTTTTTTTTAACATCTATTTATTAGAAATGTTGTTCATTTTACAAGCCAACAGGACAATACAAACAAGTCACATTATAATTACCCCCCCCCCCCAAAAAAAAAAACAACAGCAACTCAGTCATATGTCATCATATGTCATCCATCCAACCATCTACATCCATATTATTATCCTCAAGAAAATTATAGAAAATATTCCATATTTTCCAAAACTTATCAAGTTTGTTTTTTTGTTGAGTAGCTTATTTTCTCTAAAGCAACATAAAAGGTCATCCCCCTCAACCATTGTGCAGTGGTACAAGGTGTGTCAGATTTACAAGTGAAAGCAATACATCGTTTGGCTTCTAAAAAACATATATTCAGTTGTTGTTAACTTACTTTAGTTGCTACGCTGACCCAACATCTGTTGCATCTTTCCTTCCCTTTCTCTTCTGCTCTTCCATAGGTTCCTCCCACGGTAAGTTAGTTTTTCAGCTTTATAAAACAGACCTTAATGTAAGATATACTTGGATTTGACTGCAATCTGTAATTTATTTCACCTGGATTTCTTTGTCTTTACATATATGGATGCAATACCAGCACACTGTGGGTACTCTGGATTCAGCCTTCTTTTCATCCCAAAAACCTGTGAGTCGCTCAGGAAAGTACCATGCCGTTCGAGGGGTGTACAAGAGGGTGTGTCTGGACCCAGGAAATTATGTCATAGTGCCCTCCACCTTCAGACCCAACATCCCTGGGGACTTTTTCCTCCGCATCTATGCCAAGACTGGCAATACACTGGGGTGAGTGGGAAAAACAGAGGGGAAGAATAAAAATGTGAAATATTTATTTGTCAATAATTCCACTGTATAAATGGGATGGAAACGATCATGCTGTACAGTGCAACTACAGTATATTAACATTTTACCTTGTATCTAATTTTAAAGCGTTATTGTTTCCTGGGTTACAGGAAGAAGATTTACACCTGCTCTACTGACTTCTCTATGGTATGACTGATACCATGCCATTTTAACTGGTTTATTCTAGACTATGTTATGTATCTATAATGTTTTAATCTCTCTCTCTCTCTCTCTCTCTCTCTCTCTCTTCAAAGACTGTAATGTCAAATCCACCTTTGCCTGAGGACAAAAAGAGAGTGGATAAATCATTTGATCAGGAGGATGCCTCTGTAAGACCTATATGCTACTGCAAACACAGACTGTTTCACAAATAAAGAACAATGTTTGAACATTATGTTTTACTCCTACTTACTTGTTTTTGTTTATCAAAAATGTACAGATACTAATCATGTTAGTGGGTGTTATAATTGAACAATTAAATCAGCTTTAATACCGGCTTGTCGTCATTAACCTCATTAGATTTGAGTGAATAAAACACACAGCACACATCTCATGACCTCTTTTCCTTTAGGATGACAGACTGGATGCTGCTGCTTTCATGAAACTTGTGAACTCAGGTTTGGACATTCCTCTTGGTCCATGATATGGTTGTCAGAGCATCAGAGATCATAAATCCTTGAGACTAAATCTGTCTGTGGAAATGGTTTTGAGGCAAATGATTTGCTTAACAAGGATTGAGTGGGTTTGCTATGTCTTTGCATTTTGACGTGTATAGCTGTTTAATGCAGTCCATGATATGGTTTCTCAGACTGATCCAGTAGTTTATCTGCATTATCTGCATGTATGCATACTTAGCTTATCTGCATGTGCGTATACTAGCATGTAAGCAAACAACTCACATGTTTAGGTCCTTACATTGAGTCATAATGCATGGTTTATGAAGCCTAATTCAATGGAAATTATGTTTGTCTTGTAGTTTTGGAGAAGGATTATCATCTTCCTTTGGAGACCTGTCGTCAGCTTGTTTTGGGAGAGGATGTATCCTTGCTACTTTTAGTACCAACTCTTGTCCTGTCTCTATTCTTGCGTATCTGTGTGCACATTACTGATCCTCCTTAACAGTTATGCACAGACTGGCGGAAGGGCCAGACTGGAACGCAAGCAGGCTCTCAAGCTTGTGACATCACTGCGAACCTTACAAGTCAGTTCATTCATTTTGTCTTATTTTGTTTTTACTGTAAGTGGTAAATTTTGGATTTTTTAATCTATATTCTTTGATCTATATTTTTTTCCTCTTTCACAGTCAACCTTTTTCCAGCATGATGTGGACTCATCCGGAACTATGAGTCCCTTTGAGCTCACCGAAGCCCTTAATGCAGCAGGTATGCACTGATACTGCAGACTTCTACAACTTTCTATCAATGCAAAGGGACAACATTGATATCAGTGTGTTTGTCTGTGTGTCTTCATAACTCTCGAACCATTCATCGGACTGATCTCAAATTTGATAGCTGTGTGAAAAGCACAGTTGCCTTCTGAAACTCAAAATAAAATGTTGCACCATATATGTACCATATATTTCTCCTTCTGGCTAAGGTATGAAATGTGACAGTGAGGTTGAAAAGGTGCTCTGGCAACGCTTTGGCTCTGGAGAGATACATCTACCCTTCCATGGCTTTGTCTCCTGCGTCACCAGGCTGAGAAAACTCCACGGTGAGCCAGTACCAAAATATGAAAAATGAACCAAAATGCATGGGTTCATTTCTCAAAAGCATGTTGCTAACCAGTTAGCAGATTAGTTGGTTGGTAATGGGCAATTTTTTGCCACCAAGTTGCTTATTTGGGTAGCAACTATGCTATTGGGAAACGGACCTTTAAACTACTGTTCCACTATGGCGGCACTATGGCCACACAGAGTATGCACTGCACATAGGGCACCAAGTGCTGGATTGGGTCACTTTTCCTAAATAAGCTACCGTGTATATATGTAACTAAATCTTGATTTTGTTCTGGGATCCCAAATGACATGTTGCAATATGCCGATCTCTCCGCAGAACTCTTTGAGACTGAGAGCCCTGAGATAAAGAAGCAGGGAAAGAACACTGTGAGTATATGTTCATAATAGCATAGTACTGTCCCATCTCAAATCTAACCCAGTCTTTTCCTTGCTTTTATTTCCAATTAGTGATCAGGTGGCAAATGTGTTAGCTATATATGAAATAACTTGAAACAATACTGCATTGAACTAATATAGTACATTGCCATCTGAACAGGAAATCTGAACAGGAAACAATTAAGGTCAATATTGACACATCACTGTTCTTGCTTAACCCATCATCTGCTATTGTTCATTGTGACGTAAAATCACAGGTTCAATCAAAGATTCTAGCGCTCTAGAATCTTTGGTTTCAATTAATATGATAGTGAGTTGATCCTCTACAACATTCTAATAAAAATGTCCTCTACCTCCTCTTTTTTTAGTGGCTGCTGAAACTACTGGCCCTGTGAGCATACTCCATGTCCACCCAGGATATTTTACATTATAACCTTATCAGGCGTTTTTTTTAGTGCTTGAATACGTGCCTCTGGGGGAACTTCCTTCCAGTGTTCAGTGCAATGTTAGTATGTGTCTGCTTTTGTAGTTTATCACTAAAAATGAGATCAAGTCTTTTTATATCTGATAGTTCAAAACATGATGACATATATTGTGTATGTATGACAGGAAAGGGGGGGGGGGGGTGCCAACGAGGGGGAATTTTATTGTTGTTGCTGACAGTGTACGAAAAGGAAATGAAAGAATGAAAGACTTGAAGGTGAGGAGCTGTCCAGTTTGGAAAAGATGTTTGATATTTTCAACAATGATGATGTCAATGTCTGAGGATTAAAGATGTTTTTTTTTTTTTGCTTGCGTTTTATGCATTAAACAGGAATACATACACAGAAAAATGCATTAGCAATATTTCTCATCCTTCAATGTTTTAAAGAGAACATATTAATTAGTGTTGTGCATCCCCATCTGCAAAAGACACTTTCCGTGGTCTTCTTTCCATCTCAGAAATCTCTTCAAGTAAATAGTTTTTGAATTGACATCAGTATAACTAATTACTGATGGCATTTTAAATCAACACTTTGACACCTACAGTATGAGGTATGCCTGTTACCAGACAATTCATTTTGGTCCCAACACCAAATTACATTGGATAGCAAATAGTATGGACAGCCTTATTGGCTATGTGATAATTGATAAGAATTCATAAAAGAACAATTGCAAAACAAACAGACAGGTGTTGACAACAGACTGATAAATTGCATTTAAAAATTAATTATAGCAGTGATTAGATTAAGCATAGCAAATTTATAATCCTACCTGTGGTTCTAATCATAGGCTCGATCATTAACGGTTCACTGGAGAATGTTGAATTTACATCATATTTTACTGACCTCTGCCATTGAAATTCCATATGCATAGCTCACTCATATCCAAACTGAATGAAATGTAAGAAATATTCTTAATCCCATTTTGACATCACAACAGATTCATTATATCTCATACTTTTGGCATATATTAAACCCTAAATAATGCATTTTGCATACACACAAACACACACACACATAAATGACCAAAGCAGCCACCACTGCTGGAGTCCACACAATCGTTGTTGCTAAAGATTGGACCAGAGCTTGTTAAAAAATAAAATTTAATGCTTTGACTTGATAATGAGGTTGTAATGAGCATGTTGCATAATGGTTGTTCTGGGAACAAAGCCTTAAAGAAATGTTAGGGGTTTCTGAGTAATAAAACCCCCTCTAAATTCTGAGAAAGTAAAGGTGTTTTGCCTGAATAGGTGAAGAATATGCCCTTGGCGTTTCCATTTAATGGGGAAGGCTACTAGGCACAAACAAACAACAAAGGAGACTGAAAATAGGATGAAGACTTTCTGGAACCAGGCTGCATTTTTATAGTAATCATCAGAATTATTAGCCATGTATACTGATAATGAATTTGACTTTGGTATGATGTTACAGTAACTCTATACCTTGGACATGTAGACATGTTATGTAGTGTACATTCAATAGGCAAACAAAAATATATAGACACAAACTGTACAGTAGTAACTGCACCTATAGCTAACAGCTCCAACATTAATGCACATAGAGTGGACAATATAATAGTGCAATATATTCTGAAGGATGCATTTAAAATGTATGTATGTATTGTGTAAATACATTTTTTTTTTTTGAGAATTAATGGTTATAGTGGGGATGACCAACTGTAACTTATCAGCAGTTTAGGACAGTAATGGCAGTGGGAAAGAAAGTATTTTTTTGTGTCTTTTGCTGTGCAGAGATCTGTAGAGCTGGGATCTGTGTTTCTGTGTTTATCCTGTTTTGTGGCAGCGCCAATTCAAAATGTGGTGAATGAGCAAAGGTTTGCTTCAACAACAGCAGTGCTGAAGATGATAGTAGTCAGGACTCAGGGCTTTTAAGTCTTAGAGTTTGCTTGGAGTGAATTACCGTGTAAGTGGAGTGGGTGGCGCACACGTGGGAGAATATCTCATTGGGGGGAGGCGGTTATCTTACAGATGATGCAGGTGGGTCAGCAATCAAAAGGCTTCAAAGTGACTGAAATCAAGGCCACAGGTCAGTAATCAATCAGTCCTGTTATGGATGTTTGTTGAAGCATGAGGGGACCTTGCACAGATCCAGTGATCTGTTGAAAATGTGTGAAGACTGGCTCCAGATTGGTTTGGATTGGTGTATTTTTTGCTTATATCTGACTTATGTTATATTTCAGAATAATAAACTTTGTGTGTGTGTGTGTGTGTGTGCTTGTGTGCTTTTATTATTCTCTCTGCTGTGACATATTGTGTCCAGTAGATGGCAGCTCAGAGTATAATAAAGAGCAGAGTGAGTGCACGTTACAGTAATGCTTGACAAATTCACAGACTTGTTTTCTTATCAGCCCAAGTGCATTGTTTCATTTAGTTGTTTTCAGCCAAAAGTGCATTGTTTCATATATTGAAAATTGAGTCCATGACTTCACCACTACTACTACTACTACTACTAATAATAATAATAATGATGATGATAATAATCAAGAGTGTTTGTTGTCTTGTGACATGTTTTTTGTAGATAGTTACCATGAGCGAATAAAGATGAAAACATTTATGTGTGTTTGTGTGTGTGTATGTGTGTATGTTGTCCTTTCTCAAATGTGTGTGTGTGTGTGTGTGTGTGTGTGTGTTCTGACCCAGATCCACTGCAGATTAGGGCCATGCTGCAGCATCCAGTTCTATTACTGACAGAAAAAAAAATTTGGAAGCTCTTTGCATAAAAAGCTCTTTGCATAAAATACCGTACCCACCCACCCCTGACACACATACATACATACACCAAATTTACAAGATCAGCTCAAATGCTCATGCCTGTCATAAATTCAAGTGTTTCAGGTGGTGCCTGTGTGTGTGTGTGTGTGTGTTTGTTTGTGTTGGGGCATTTGTGTGTGTGTGTGAGTTATTTCATGCTGAGAACGGGGGTGGGTGAGTGTGTCTAAATATGTGTCAGTCAGATTAAGTGTTAAGAGGTGTCATGACAAGTCAGTACTTAGGTTTAAATATCAAAGGTGTTTTGATCATACACAACATTTTCTACTTTATCTAACAACAATCTAATTGCATTACTTAAACAACACAGTATGCATTTATTAGTCATTTAGAAGTTCTTTTCTTCATATTTCTGCTTTTAACAAATACACAAATCTATCTCATTTTATTGAGCCAGAGCTACTGAAAAAAATGGTATTTTGGAGAGACCAATCTCCACTTTGCTTAGTTGAGAATATTTTGGAGAAGAAAAACACGATTGTATAACTCCTGACATGTCAACAAAGCATATCATTCCCTCATCCATCAGCATGGGTTTTGATTGTGTATTGTAGGATGTCACCGGCATATGTATTTTGACACAAATTATTTCATAATAAAGATTCAATAAACATTTTTTTCATGTTATCTCCAGTTGAATAAAGTGAATCTCTAAATTTTATAGAATTTATAGAATAAACTCTATGCAAATGTATTAGTCATATGGCTCCAGAATTGTAGTAGTGCCATCTTCAGCAGAAGCCACAGTTTAGAAGATGCCAGTTGTTTGTGATGAAGCCAGAGATATTTTTATTGGTTAGGGAAGCGCTGGTGGTAAGAGTTACATTTGAGTTTAAAGAGCAGCACATTAAACACCAATGCTTTAAAAAGAGAAGCTGATGGAGAGAAAATAGCTACCAGGGCTGTGTGTGTGTGTGTGTGTGTGTGTGTATGTTTGGGGGTGGGGGTTAAGGAGGTATAAGGAGGTCGCCAGGAGTAACTAGATCCCCTCGGCCTCGTGCTCAAAAGTTTGATTTGCGTCTCAGAATTTTCCCAGGCGGTACATGAGCAGAGTTTATAAATAGCAGGAGTCTCAGACTCTCTCTCTCTCTCTCTCTCTCTCTCTGTCATGTCATTTCATTTCTCTCTCTCCTTCAGCACACTCTTGTTCCTTCACTCCCTTAGCTTGGCTTACCCCCTTCTAGTCAGCTTTGCTTGTTGCTGTCTTCCCTCTCTGCTCTCTCTCTCTGTTATATGTCCCTCTCTATCTCTGCTCAAGGACCATTTCGCTTTTTCCCCTCTCTCTCTCTCTCTCTCTCTCTCTCTCTCTCTCTCTCTCTCTCTCTCTCTCTCTCTCTCTCTCTCTATCTCTCCCTCTGACTTGTTTGACTGTGTATGCATAACTGTTTTTCTTGTGGGTCAGCTCTTGATCGTCTCTCTCACACACATTATCTGTGTGCCAAGTGTGTGTCCTGCGTGTCCCTTCCTCTTGCACCTCCCGTTCAGTCTCTTCTCTTCTTTTCTCCTCTCCACTCGTCTCTTTGTCGTCCTCCTCTGTCTCTGTGTCTCTCTCTGTTTCTTTTTGGGCTGTCTGAGGGCTGTCTGTGCCAGTAAGTTCCATGTGTCCAGGTGTTAGGTGCAGGTAGACGGGCCACAAATGTGCCATATGGCAGCATGGGTAAAACTGAACTCTATTCTCTCTATAAGAACTTTCTGGACTGTCTCTGCCACTGCCTGTGTGTGAGTACCCATCCCTTTTAACCTTCTTTGTGTGTGTGTGTGTGTGTGTGTGTGTGTGTGTGTGTGTGTGTGTGTGTGTATGTGTGTGAGGCCACTCTGTGTGGAGGGTAAGATGTAACCGTTTGAAAAAACCCTGAACATTGTGGGTTACAGTAGTATGCATGCATTTGGAGGGTCAGCGTGTGTGTGTGTGTGTGTGTGTGTGTGTGTGTGTGTGAGACACCAGCTTAAGAGTGTTTGTGTATGGGTGTATTTTCAATACAGTAAATGTGTTTTGTGTGTTAGTGTGTATGTCTATAAAGCAACAGTTTTATTGTTTGTTATGTGTGTGTGTGTGTGTGTGTGTGTGTGTGTGTGTGTGTGTGTGTATGTGCATGTTTGTGGGTCCTGTTTAGTAGGCTGTGTGTGTGTGCATAGCCCTTGTTATGGTGGATGTGTGTCTTTGTGTGTGTCCAGTTGAAGTGTGTGTTTACTATGGAGGTGCATATACGTGTTTGATATTAAGCATGGGTGGTATGTCTACCCTGCCCTACAAAGAGTAGTTTCAAAAACATATAACTTAAAACTGAAAAACAGCTTTTTGTTTTTTGTTTTTCTTTTTTTACCAATACTAAGCCTGAAATAATTTTTCATTACACATCTATGTAGGCTATGACTAATGTATAAAGAATCTAGACACACCATAGTGGTAGCAAATAGTTTTGCTCAGCGGGTACCTCTAGCCAAGCCCAATAGGGCCTCAGTAGATCTTCTACCAAGACTTGGTAGGACCAATCACAATGGTCTATCTTTGTACAGTCACTGGTAGGCTTAGTGCAATGATGATAGGGCAATGATAGTGCATAAAATAAATGAGTTGCTAAGGAACAACGTCCATTTGAATCGGTTTTTGGCATGAGCTTTTCTTTAGAAGAGCAGGAAAAGGTTTTTAAAGAAGGTTGTATTGCTCTGATTAGCAATATTTATTGCCAACAACTATTGCTAATTATAAATTGGTCATGGCCAGATAACTCAGTTTGATATTGTAATCCGGCTACATACTTTACATACTTACAACCTGTTGGGACTGGATTTCGCTATACTTACTATGTTTTTTTTGTGTATTAGCGTATGTGTATGTACATTATGTGCTATTTGGCTACTGAACTTACACTATTACAAGTCTACAGTATATATAACACGCATATATTTAAGTATACTTGGCCAATAACACTGATTTTCATTCTGAATAACTCTCACTGCAAATATTTGCAGCTCTTTATTATCTTTATTATCCTGTCCATGCTATCATTGTATAAGATAAGATATAATGATGTAAACTCTCCTATCTCTAGATGTTTTCTACATCTCCATACGTTGCCAACCTACTGTAAAGCCACAGCTCATGCCCCTTCAGGATTAATGAATATCTTTTTTTATCAAGGCAAAGGTCAATGTCAAGGTCGCTTTGTTTGTCTTTCTATAGGGAGAGATTTGATTGGGAGTGAAAGAAGAAATCTGTTGTTCTCGATCGCTGAAAACTGTCTGTGAGGAAAAGAACCCTCCAAAAATGCAACATACAGAATAACAAAACTACTACTAAAAATGACTGTACCAACAACTGAATTGGGCATAGTAAAATTAAACAAATGAAGTTACTGTGACCCACTCACTTAGTATTTGTGGCCAGTAACTATCTGGTCTATGTTGCATTCATATTTTTCATTGTTTTTCTTACTGACAGCTCTAAATGACCTCAAACAACAGATTAATTGGTTGTTCCACACCAGATTTCTGCTTTAAAGGTGTGTGTGTGTGTGTGTGTGTGTTTGTGTGTGTGTGTGTGTGTGTGTGTGTGTGTGTGTGTGTGTCAAGTCAAATCAAGCGGGTTTTATTGTCATTCCAACAAAACATACTGAGACGAAACAATGCTTCACTCTGGCCCAAGCAGTGCTTTAAGAAAAACAAAAAGACATTTGAGACATTTGAAACATGCTACATGTACATTCAGTGTGCCCACATAACAGATATGCATAAAGTACTTACTACTTATTAAGTGCCACAGACAATAAAAGACCAGGCTTATGTAGACTTAAGTAGGCCTAAGTAACATCTCTGATTATTATGAGAGAGGTTCACAGTGTGGTAGAGGCAGAATACATGGAGTAGCACAGAATTGCATTTCAGAAGTGCATTTCAGTTCTGTGTGATGAAGCATGTCATGTTTTGTTGTTTAACAGTCAATTGCAGTGCAGGAGATGACTTTTAGTACAGTGTGTATACAGCATGTCATGTTTTGTTGTTCAACAGTCTGACTGCTTGAGGGAAGGAGCTCTTCCTCATTCTGGAGGTTTGGGCAGTTATACTGCGGTACCTTCTACCTGATGGCAGTAAGGAACAGAGTGCATGGGACGGCTGTGTTGTGTCCTTAACAATGCTCGTGGCTTTGCGCAGACAGTGGGGGTTGTAGATGTCGGAGAGGGAGAGAAGAGAGGCCTCTGTGATCGTTTCAGTCGTCATCACTGAGGATGCTCTTAATAGTCTCCCAAAAGGTTGTCAGGATATGGGCCTTTCACAGCTTCCGCAGAAAGCAGTGCTGTTGCTGGGCTTTCTTTTGTCCCTTTCAGACATATAGAAAAGCATATCAAACAGAGGGGTTGCATGTGTGAAAGTTAAACCTCCACACATGACATTAGTTGCCCCCTAGAACCATTCTCTATATCTAAAGGTTGATGTGTTGTGACACAAAACTGGAAGGACAAATTGCCATTTTGCCATCATATACTCTGATGTGTAATTACTACATTAGGAGGTATTCAAACGTAGCCTAAGTCATACAAAGATTAGGCGTCTGTACAATGTCTGTTCAAAATATGGTGCGGTCATGTCTGTCAATTGCTCTGTCTCTGAGATGTTGTTGGGCATAGCTATGTTTAGCTGGTCACAACTCACAAGTTGCAGTGTGTAGTTATGTCTGTAAGGGACTTTTGTAATGTATGTGGTATTTTTGGTCTATGTAAAGTTATGTTATCTGTGATATGTGGACACCCAGAAAAGTCCTAAACAATTTCAACTGGAAGGTTGTCAATGAACAGTGGGGTGTATTTGCCTGGTGGTCTTATGAAATCAATTATTTTTGGATTTCTTAAAATTAGTAGATTAGTTCTTTTTTTTTTTGTTTACATTGAAGGACGGGTGTTTGCCTGTTAGTCTTCTGAAATCAATTAGGATTTTTTTTTTTTTACATATATTACACAGGTTGTTGTGAGCACACCAGTTGCTGATCTGTGTAACTTCCTGTACAGGGCCTCTTTGTCTCTGCTTATCAAACCCACCAGAATTGCATCACCAGTGATGTGGTTTGGGCTGTGTGTAGCTGCACAGTCATGGATAAGAAGTGTGAACAGCAGAAGGCCAAGCATGCAGCCTTGCAGGGCTCCTGTGTTCAGCTGTTGAAGGTCCTGTTTCCTATCCTGACTGCCTGCAGTCTTCCTACCAGGATCCAGAGGGTGGTGTTCACACCCAGCAGATCCAGGTTCTTTGCCAGCTGCTGTGGTGAGAAGCTGAACTGAAGTCGATAAACAGAAGTCAACAGAAGAACGGTAACAGTGACAGTGTCCTTTGTATCCTGATGTGTGAGAGTCAGGTGAACAGCAGTGGTGATGGCATCCCTGGAACAGATGGGACAAAACACAAACTGCATAAGATCCAGTGTGCCAGGTATCTGGGGTTTCATGACTAGCTTCTCCAAGAATTTCATTAAGGATGTAAGTTCAACTGGGTAGTAGTCAATGAGAAAAGTCACTGTGGGTTGTTTTGGTACAGGAATGATGGTGGAGATCTTTAAAAAAGAAGAGGCACTGTTGAGACTCAACAGTGGTGTTAAGTTGAAGACATCAGCCAGGCAGCAGCTTTATGTGGGATGACTCTGAGCAGACTTTTGTTTATAGGTGAACATTTAGCACCTGGTCATTGGGGGGAGGGTCGGATTTCCTCACTATGTGTGTTTGTTTTTTTTTTAATCTTGAGTAGAACTGGTTCAGTGCTTTAGTAAATGACCCATCCCTATCATAGGAGAGTGGAGCTGGCCTGTAGTAGGTGATTGCTTGTATACACACGCTATAGGTAGTGTGTGTCCTTAGTGTCTGTGAAGAGGTTGTGAATTCTCTGAGCATGAGTGCGCTTGCTGTTTTGATGGCCAGGACAGCTTGGCTCTCGCTTTCCTTGGAGCTGCCTCTTCCCTACTGTAGATCTAGACAGCATCCCTGGCTTTCAGTTGCACTCTCTCTTCTGCAGTTATTCATGATTCTGATTAGGATGTTGGGTGGTGTGCTATAATGTGTGTGTACAGTATGTGTGTATACAGTACATGTGTGCTTTAATAGTGTGTGTGTGTGTGAGTATTTGTATGTATGTGTATGTACGTGTGCTATATGTGTGTATATATGTGAGTTGTGTGTGAATGTGTGTGTGTATGGTGTGTGTGCTATAATGTGTATGAATGTGTGTTATAATGTGTGTACAGTATGTGTATATACGTATGCATGTTATTATATTTCAATGTGTATAAGGACAGTATGGGTGTGTGTGCAATAATGTGTGTGTATGTGTGTGTATGTGTTATTATGTGTGCATGTGTATGTCCTGGTTGAGCTATTAAGTGTGTATAGAGGGACTTGACCCTTCATTTGACATCTTATGAAATTGGCACGTTTTCATCTGATGTTTGTGATTTGGGTTAGGCTGCAAATACTGTATGTCAAATGCAGACTGGCTCTTTCATCTTTGCCCTTTCTTTCTGTCTGCGTTTGAGAGTGTAATAAGTGTTTTACTCTCCCAAACTCCTGTTCCTAATTGTGTTTTAGCTTTGGGTTCAGCATTTCGGTAGTCATCCCCACTGCCCCACTATAGTTTCAGTGAGTTGCTTGGTACTATACTTGACTACACACATCCTCTCTCTACACTGCATATATAAATCTCCACTTTACCAATAGACATCTCTTTTGAGGATGTTTAAGCAAGTTACAGTAATATATCAATAATGTGTTATTAATCTGTATTTTGATGTGTAAATAATCTCAGCTAACAACAACATTTGCTCCCAGAGGCAAGTTTGAGCCATCCCCATGCAATTATACAGCATATCGCTTCAGAGCCAGTACCCGCTGACTGAATGTGTGTTAAGTGTGTGTGTGTGTGTGTGTGTGTGT
>JAGFZM010001059.1:5129-33761 GCA_017657215.1 Limnothrissa miodon | reverse complement strand
GTGTGTGTGTGTGTGTGTGTGTGTGTGTGTGTGTGTGTGTGTGTGTGCGTGCCTGCCTATTGGAATATGCACCACTATGTGAATCAGCCAATAAAACTGATGCCATGACAATCATGACAATATTTCCACTGGAAGACAGACTAATATATGCTCATTTCCTAGTGTTCATTCTCTTGTCTGCTTCCTCTGGTTCATGGGCATGAGTATGTTTAATGAACGAGTCATGTTTATTTGGTGGATTATGAGCAAGTATAACAGTACATGCTATTATCTCTAGGCATGGGGTGACTCAAGTTTTGATCCAGATTAGATAAATGCGTCTGGTGGACCGGTCCCTATTTTAACCATCTACACTCACACATGGAATGATCCACTCCACCTACTGTAGCTGCACGATTCACACTTGCATGATTCACTCTTGCATGCCTGATGTTTAATGCCTGATCCTGACAGTCATCTTCTTAATCCAATGTCTGAGCCAATCCAGGCAACCTGACTCAGCCGAGTTCCTTAAAATAGCGCTCATCTTTTAGGAGGCCTATGTCCCGCCCAAAAGACTACAGTACCATTGGGAGGTGAATTCAGCCCTTAGCAAGTAGAGCTCTTGTGTGGTGCAGTGTGTGTGTGTGTGTGTGTGTGTGTGTGTGTGTGTGTGTGTGAACCAGAAGTCTAACTGGGCGTGTTGCTTTAACTCGGAGAGGTCATGGAGGGATTTGGAAATACAACACAGGTGTCTCCCAGATGGACTCGTAGCCCTAGGGGTGTCAATTTGTCCATCTGAAGACACAAGTACAAGCAGTTAGTGTTCACTAACACAGATAGTTTTTCCAGTCTTTTTCAAGTTATTCATGTGTTTTATACATCAGGCCATGTTCTGAGATGCAGAGAGACCAAGTCTGACTCTAACTAAATGTGCACAAAATTAGGGTGTCATTTTGGGTGTCATAGTTTGACTGTAATAGATTTACTTTTTCAGTCGTTGTACCGACTGTGATCGTCCCATGGCGCTCTCCGACCGCCATGCTGTGTGTTTCATCTGCATGGGGAGTGAGCATGCTATGTTAGCCTTCTCGCAGCCAGATCTCTGCTCGGCTTGCGAACGCCTCTCCCCTGCGGCTATTGCCAACAGAGCAGCATTTTTCGTGGGTTCCACTGGTAGTCCAGGGGCGGCTTCTACCCCCGTTGGCGTCAGTGCTCTCCCCGCCCGCCAGTTTATCGATTTTCCCCCGCCGTCCTCGCACCCGATGGGCTAATCGGCCGGACTTCAGTGGCTACTCGGCCATCGGTTAGCTTCTCAGCAGCTAGTCAGCTACCAGCTAGTCAGCTGACCGCGGCCCACCTGGCTAGCCCTGCTAGCTCCATCGGCGCTGCCTTTGCCCGCGCGGCTACTTCGCCGCTCCAGGTCGATGATTCTGACAACCCGGTTATCGAGGCTGTGGACGAGGAAGAGCTCGCTTCCTTCCTCTCCGCTAAGGGATGCGCCACCGTGGAAGATTTGCCACTGGTCCAGAAGACTCACGCCGCCCAGTTAGCTTCCGAGCTAGCTTCCTTGGCTACACAGGCGGCTAGCAGGCTGGGCCTGCCCCCGCCTCAGCGCTGTCCGGGAGGGCGTTTCGACCCCTTCTCCGGCGCGCTGCCCTCACCTGATGCCCTCCCGCTCCCTGCTCACCCCACTGTCGTGGCGGATGCGCAGGCCTCTTGGGAGGCCCCCTTCGCCGCCATTGCCCCTATTCAAGGCCACGCGGCGTTTTACGCGATGGACGGAGCGGGCGCCAACGGCCTCATGCAGCTCCCTCGCGTTGAGGATGCGGTCGCTGGTTGTCTAGCGCCATCTTCTGCCACCACCTGGACATCGCCTCCTGAGCATCCCTCTAAGCCGTGCCAGCGCACAGAGAAGCTCGTTTCAAAGGCCTTTATTTGTACAGGCCAGGCGATAAGGGCGTTGAATACCGCCTTTCTCCTCTCCTCTCTTTCTGAGGAACTGGTGGCGGATCTCTCAGCGCAGCCGTCGGACCTTACCCTCCATCAGCTGCGCAGAGCTACCGCTCTCACCTCACTGGCCATCAGGGCGGCCATTAAAGCCGACGGGCGCTCCCTTGGCTCTTTGGTCGTCATCGACAGGCACCTCTGGCTGAATCTCTCGTCCATGCCAGAGAAGGAGAAGAGACATCTTATGAACGCTCCCATCTCCGTTGATACTCTGTTTGGCCAGGCGCTGGAAGTCCAGCACGATCGCTTAGAGAAGACGAAGTCGGCGGCTCAGGCCCTGCAACCCGTGCTTCCTAAGCGTGCCCCGCCTCAACCAACCACTCCGGCTGCGCCTCAGACGCGTGCTCGCGCGCCTCAACGGACGCAGCAGAAGAAAAAGGCGGACGCACCCAAAGCCGCGCCACCGCCGGCTACCGGGTCACAACCTCCTTGGCAGCGCTCTCGCCCACGCGGACGCCAACCAGCCAGGAACGGCGCAAGAGGCCACAGCGATCCTGATACGATCGCGTGTGTGCGGCAGAACATGTCATGCGACTCCTATCCATTGACTGCTATGCCTCTATGTGCTCCAAAAGGCACGGGTCCCCGCTCTGCAGTCCCCAGCTCGGAGTGTTCCCCTTCGCTTCGGCGGTCCTCTCTGATCTCACCCCCTCAGGGGGCGCTGAGTTTGCCTTGTTCACAAGCACCCCGCACACACACTGTCGCCCCTCTGGGGCAATGTTTGGCAATGAGCCCCGGCCCCGGCCGGAGGACGCTCTCTGTTCTGTCAGCGCAGTCACGCACTGGGGCACCGATTCGGTCTCCACCGCTCATTCAGCTTACGCACGCCGTGCGCTATGCGCCTTGCGTGACGTCACGCCTCGACGGCGCCCAGGTTGCAGAAAAGCAAGCACCTCGCCAATAGGGCAGACTAGAGGATCACAGCCTCTGTCTCTGCACCACGTGCTGAACACGTGCCACTTTAGTGTATACAACGACCTAGTGGACGTAGCTCTAGCAGCCTGAACAGTCTCTATAACTGCGTCTGACAGGCCGCTCTCTAGGAGACGTGCCCGTTCAGGGGCCAAGCCGTCAGTCTCCACTCTTCCGGCTTGGGGTGCCACAGCGACCCGTGAGCCTGAGATAGGAGAACCCAACGTGATGTGCACAACGTCGCGTTGGGTTCTTTCAACAGTGTTAAAAGGCTATCAACTGCAGTTCAGGTGGCCACCCCCGCCCTTCAGAGGTGTCATGGAGTCAGTGGTGCCCCCCTCCAGGGCCCCTGCTCTCAGACAAGAGCTTCACGATCTCTTGAGAAGTACAGTACGTACTTCCTTGTGCCCAAGAAGTCGGGCGCTTTTCGCCCTATTCTAGATCTCAGAGCGCTCAATGCTTCGCTCAAACCTCTCACCTTTCGCATGCTCACGGGGCGTATGGTGGCGGAGTCAGTCCGCCAGGGGGATTACATGGTCACCATAGACCTTCAGGACGCCTATTTCCACATAGGTATTGTCCCGAGGCACAGGCGTTTTCTACGCTTTGCCTTCGAGGGCAGAGCTTACGAGTACACAGCCCTCCCTTTCGGTCTGTCTCTGGCACCTCGGTGCTTCACCAAGTGTGTGGAGGCGGCGATTGCTCCTCTACGCGCTCAGGGTATCAGACTCCTCAATTACTTGGACGACTGGATGCTGCTGGCCGGTTCCAGACAGCTCCTAACGTCACAGGTTCACACTGTTTTGCGTCACCTGCACGATCTGGGCTTCTTAGTAAACCTAAGCAAGTGCATGCTCTCTCCCTCTCAGGAGGTCGAGTTCTTGGGCGTGAGACTGAACTCACGCTCAATGAGAGCGACGCTCACTTCAAAGAGACTACAGGACGTCAGGGCGTGTCTACGCCACTTCAGACTAGGTGCCTGCGTTTCGGCCAGGCTGTGTCTCAGACTGACGGGCCTCCTGTGCGCTGCGGGTGGCGCTGTCCCACTCGGCCTTTTACACTTACGCCTGCTGCAGCTCGCCTTAGCGGAACTAGGTGTGTCCTCCAGGTCGAACCCCGCCCGTCGGATCTTAGTATACAGACGCATGTGGCTAGCCCTCGCGCATTGGCGCAGGCCGTCGTCCTTCACCAGAGGTGGCGCCCTTGGCGCTGTAGCCAGACGCATGACGGTGACCACCGATGCGTCCAAGAGCGGCTGGGGTGGCTGGCGGTCGCCCCGCCAGAGGGACATGGGGCGCAGCCTCCAGGAGGCTACACATCAATGTGTTAGAGCTCCTAGCTGTCTTTTGCGCTTTGAAAGAGTTTCTCCCTCTTCTCGGAGGAGAACACATTCTGGTGCGTACGGACAACACCACTGTAGTGGCTTATATCAATCGCCAGGGCGGCACGCGCTCTCCGGACCTGTTTCGCCTGGCGTACAAGCTGCTCACCTGGGCCTCCCGCCACTTCCTGTCGATCAGGGCGTCGCACTTGCCCGGTGTGCGCAACACAGGCGCGGACCTCCTCTCCAGGGTTGTTCCGCGTGCAACCGACTGGCGCCTCTGCCCAGCCGTGGTGCACAGCCTCTGGTCCCGCTTCGGGCGGGCACGAGTCGATCTTTTCGCCTCGAGCGAGAACGCTCACTGTCCAGCGTGGTTTTTGCTGGAGCGAGATGCGCCGCTAGGGTCGGACGCGCTGGCACATCCGTGGCCGCGAGGTCTACTCTACGCTTTCCCCCCCTTCCTCTGATGCGTCAGGTGTTGGCCAGGATCAGAGCGGGGGCTCACAGGGTGATTCTGATCGCCCCCAATTGGCCATCTCAGAGCTGGTTCTCAGATCTAGTCTCACTGCTGGACGGCCAGCCTTGGACCCTCCCTCTGAGGAGGGATCTCCTATCTCAGGCTCACGGGTCGCTGTGGCACCCCAAGCCGGAAGCGTGGAGACTGACGGCTTGGCCCCTGAACGGGCACGTCTCCTAGAGAGCGGCCTGTCAGACGCAGTTAGTCAGACTGTTCCAGCTGCTAGAGCTACGTCCACTAGGTCGTTGTATACACTAAAGTGGCGCGTGTTCAGCATGTGGTGCAGAGACAGAGGCTGTGATCCTCTAGTCTGCCCTATTGGCGAGGTGCTTGTTTTTCTGCAACACCTGTTTGATCAGGGTCGTACACCCTCTACTCTGAAGGTGTACCTCGCAGCTATTTCAGCATGCCATGTTGTCTATGCTGGCGTTTCCCCAGGTGCTCACCCCCTTGCGTCGCGCTTCATGAAGGGCGTCAGGCGGCTTTGCCCCTCTTCCACACGTTCGGTCCCTACTTGGGACCTGGCCACTGTCCTACGCGGACTGGCTCTTACGCCCTTTGACCTTCTGTCGAGTGCCAGTCTAAAGATGCTTTCCCTTAAGACTGCGCTTCTGCTCGCTCTGGTCTCGGTGAAGCGCGTTAGCGATCTGACTGCTCTATCAGTCAGTCCTGACTGTCTTGAATTCGCGCAAGATGACGCGCGGGTAACGGTGCGACCAAATCCGGGCGGATGTTCCTCCGCCTGCTCATGTCAGGGCGCACTCCACCCATGGAGTGGCGGCTTCTTGGGCCTTCTGGAAAGGCGTCCCTATGCAGGATATCTGTCTGAGCGCTTTGTGGGCCTCAGGCAACACCTTCGCGCGTTTTTACGCGTTGGACGTCACCAGGCCGGGGGTAGCAGAGAGTGTTCTCTCTGGGCCCGGCGGCGGTCCCATGGGTCTTCCCACCTCGGGCTCCTCGGTGTAGGGCTCTTGAGGCTTGGTTGTAGTGATCCATTCGTATGTTTCGGCTTCGAAACGGAAGAGAACGTTACGGATACTAACGTATCCTCGGTTCTCTGAGTGAGAAGCCGAAACGTACGCTTCGGGCCTCAAGTCGCTGACGCTGGTGAGCTTGGCAAAGAGGACCTGAAGCGTAAGCGCAGTCAATATATAGACTTTCTGACGTCACGCAGGGCTGTCTAAGTAGTTGCCTACGCGCGTCAGAGCGCTTACTGCCCTTTTTTCAAAGGGTTGGTTAAAATTGACTTCAGAAAAAGTAGGAGATGATAGGCATCATCCATTCGTACGTTTCGGCTTCTCACTCAGAGAACCGAGGATACGTTAGTATCCGTAACGTTTTTTGCTATTTCATCTGTTCGTTTTTCAGGACAATGCCAATTAGACCTATTGTCAAGATCGACCAATTAGAAGAGGCTGTTGGGTTTTACCCATGTTAGCAAGTTAGCAGGTCTGTTTTAGTTTCTTTTTGTCTTTTTAACGCATTTTCTTCCACCTCTTTCCTTCTACACAGAACAAAAAAGACTCCAGCCAGCTGAGAGCGAGGGGAGGGAAGTTTAGTCTCCCACGAGAACTGGCAGCCATGGTTCAGCCGGAGGCTTCCTCCAAAGATGACGCCTATAACCTGCTTAGCGCGTTCCAAGGCCTTAGCTTCAACATGGGGTTTCTGTCTGGTGAGAAGCATGCCAAGACCCCAACCCCAGTCAATACGGACTGCAAGGTCATGTGAGGTGACGTTCCTGCCCTACACGTGTCACCTGCGCAGCCAGCATGATTTGCGCAAATTTCCCTCTTTTCCAGCACCAGGTCATCGGGATCAGGAAGATTTATGGTGCCCATTCTCAGCCTTTAAAAACACATATTTCTTTCACACATTGAAAATTTAAAGATCACAAACTGCTCAGTAAGGAAATCAGTATAAACAGTTATTCTTTTTTAACAGTCTTGTCACAAAATGTAAACATCTATAGGCTATAAATGACTGAATAGTGTCTAGAACTGAAGAGTTCATTTGCAATGAATTTACAGAGATATAAACACCACATTGTCATGTCCATATCATTCCATCATAGCTCCAACTGGATTGTTTTGGCTCAAACCGCTTTACTGGTAATAATTTAATTGCAGTTTGATAGAGATTACTTTAATATTAATTAACTTTTTTCCACTTTTTGAAAAAAAAAACTTGAGTGAGGCTTTGCATCTGATCTCTACCACTGTAGATTTGTCTAGAAGTGCAATCATTTACTGTATCCACATTTAACATTTTACCCGATATAATCTAGTCATTCACTGTACTTACTTACTGTGGTCTATAGTTGATATATATCAGCAGTGGTGGGGGTGTTGGTGTTTACTGTTTAGTTCACTCTGTGGGGTATAGACACCCTTCCCAGGAGCTGATCTAAGATCAGTTATGGCCACCTGGCCATCTGGAGTCATAGCCTGACCTGAGGGCACATGACCTACCCAGTCCTGAAGATATTTCAGGATTCTCCCATCCTTCACCACATAGACAGCTAATGTAAACAGGAACCAACAAATTGCTGCACATTTCCAGTGCAACATCAAAACTATACCTCTCTTAACATTTCCTATTTTCTTCTTGTTACCCTCAAACTCAGTCTGAGATAATACAAAGACAAATTCAGTCTCTTTTAATACTGATGCAGACCACATGAAACGCTTGGTATTGATCTATAGTTTTTCGTTTCTGACCAGGGAAATGAATCTTTTTGACTGTTCTCAATTAACATGGTTGCCTCTTCTTACCACTGGATGTTCACCTAGAATGAAACAAAATCAGGATTCATATAGTGTATTACATAGGGACAGTAGAGTATCATTGGTATAGGAGAAGATACTATCACTCTGGATGTTAGTTGTATTAATCTTGATTTTAGTCTGTATCATGTTTTGTTTTTTGCTTTTTTTTATTTGTTGCATAAATATATAACTTTCTGTTCTATGCAGTATTCTTTTTCATTATGTGTAAAAAATCTTAATTTTCTTATAAAGCCAAACTTGGTTATTTCTTTGATTGTATTTGTGTATAACCACAATGGGTATCAATTCCCTCAAATATATGTACTGTAATAGAAGTTGTAATTTTTTTAAGTTGTCAAAGCATTAAAGCACTTTCAACTATCTCTTTAGAAATAAAAAGTTTATTTTAAAATGTTTCCAGTTGTATTTAACATGCACTAGAAATTAAAATGAATTGGGATGCAATCTCAGATGATTGATAAGTCAATCGGTGCCTGTTGCTTTACTGTTTAATGTCTTTCAGTTACAGAATAGGCCACATCATAAACTACTACTTCAGTCATTTCAATGATAAATGACTTTTCCAGTGTTATTTTTAATACGCTGTATATATAAGGGGCAATATCTAATTACGGATATTTTTTGTTGCTTTAAAAATGCGGTGTGTGTGTGTGTGTGTGGGTAGGTGTGTCCATGTTTGTTATCAGACAGCATATCACTGGCATGGTGATGTTGTGGTTCTCTTGAACTGTTGTCCCCCAGGCTCAGTGCAAATAAATCAAGATGTTCAGTGTGCTGATAGATGGAGGGCAGAGACAGCAGGGTCAGGAGAGTTGGTGCGTCTGCAGGGGCGGAGAGAGGGGTTGAAGAGAGAGAGAGGTTTCTCTCACTCAGGGAGAAACAGAGAAGCCAAGAGGACAGAGAGACAGTGGGCGAGACACAGCAGACACTGCATACAGATGGACACCATGCTGAGGTCTGGTCTGCGCCTTCCGGGGGCTCCTCCGGTCGCCAGGGCCCTCTGTGTGTCCGCAGCGCCCCCACGCCATGAGGAGGTGGTGAGGCAGGCACAGGGAGGCGCTGTGGCGAAGAGGAGAGTGGGTCGGGGGGAGAGAGAGAGGGTGCGTCCGTTCGAGGAGATCCCAAACACGGGCAGCAATGGGTGGGTGAACCTCCTGCGTTTCTGGAGGACAGGGAAGTTCAGCAGCCTGCACAAACACATGGAGGAAACTTTCAACACCCTGGGACCGATCTACAGGTAAGACACACACATGGTGGTGATGGTGGCGCAGATGGTAGAGGTGCCGTTCGCTAACCGGAGGGTTGCAGGTTCGAGCCCCACTCCATCTGACTACATCGAAGTATCCTTGGGCAAGATACTGAACCCCGATTGCTCCCGGTGGCAGGATGGTACCTTGCATGGCAGCCACTGCCACCGGAGTATGAATGCATGTGTGTGAATAGGTGAATGAGAGGCATACATTGTAAAGCGCTTTGAGTGCTCGTAGGAGTAGAAAAGCGCTATATAAATGCAGTCCATTTACACACACACACACACACAATATCTGAGCGAAGACATCAGGAAAGAAAAAGAGAGAGACACACACACAGAAAATTCATAATAAAAAAAGACAGCCTTGAACCAAATATTTGGGAGATTGCTTGTGATTTAATTTTTATAAATGTTATAAATTGTTTGCAAACAATACGTCTAAGCAGATAAAATCCTAACTCTAATTACACACTTCAAGAAATAGCAGATTCTCTATCTCACATTAACAATGTGGTTCCACAGACAAAAGTCCCAAAAACTGTCTCTTTGAAAGAGTGTGTGGCTCTCCTACTGTGTACATGATGGTTTCAATAGCTCAGTGTACTGCACAGTAGCCCTGAAATGACTTATCCCCTATCCCTAGTTATTATCCCGACTATCTTTTCATTTTGTAAAGCAAATCACTATTAAACTGGTTAAATAAATACTCAGCGCAATACTCATATGGCAGCACAACCTACTGGGATTGGTTGGGATACTGCTTTAGATGCATGTGGATTCATTCTTTCTTTCGTTCCTCTGGGTGTAATTTCCTCACCTGTCCTGCGGATGGCACTGCAGAGAGCATGTGGGCTCCCTGAGCACGGTGAACATCCTGCTGCCGACAGATATTGGGGAGCTGTTCCGTGCCGAGGGCTTCCACCCCCGACGCATGACGCTGGAGCCATGGGCCACACACAGAGAGACCCGAAAGCACTGCAAAGGAGTCTTCCTCAAGTACGCACACCTCATTTGTGTGTGTGTGTGTGTGTGTTTGTGTGTGTGTATGTATATTTGTGTAAATAAAACAGGGTAAATACATAAGTCTCTTTTTTGCTTGTGTATGTGTGTGGGTGTGTGTTTGAGTGTGTGTGTGTGTGTGTGTGTGTGTGTGTGTGTGTGTGTATTCTCAGGAATGGCTCTGAGTGGCGTTCGGAGCGTCTGCTGCTAAACAGGGAGGTGATGATGAGCGGTGCGGTTCAGCGTTTCCTTCCCCAGCTGGATGACGTGGCTAAGGACTTCTGCCGTCTGCTGCGCTCCAGAGTGGAGACCCAGGGGACCGCGCTGGATGGAGGTCCCCACAGCCTGACCCTTGACCCCAGCCAGGACCTTTTCCACTTTGCCCTGGAAGGTCAGAGGTCAACTTCAAACATGATGGTTTGATTTTGGTTTGATATCTCAGCTGTGTGTGGAGAACTAATGCCTTCATGTTTGTTCATAGTCAATTCTCAAACAACGTTTACAAACGCTTTGAGTTGGGAGTGAATGATTCTACTTCGATGATTCGAGATTAAGTTAGATTAGTTAAGATTAAGATCAAGATTAATTTATTAAAATGATATATTTACTCAAATACATTAAACTTGAAGGGCAACAGACAATAAATTATGTTGTCTTTGACTCCTAACTGATCAAAACAGGAGACAAGATAAAGGTAATAAAAAGATGAATATATCACAACTATAATAGTCTGTTTTATCACAACTAATGCTTTTTCCACCCACATGCCACTATGGCATGTATAAAGTATTAGTGTAGATGCGTTTGTTTGGAGAAGTACTCATGTTTCTCACTTAGCCTGTTTTCTCAGAACAGTGTGCCCTTTCCTTGAGGGCTAAGACACACTAAGCTTTCATTAAATTTCTTAAGCTAAGGAGACTCTGTTGGCCTTGCAGAGCATTTCAACTATGTGACACTTTAGACATCAGAAAAACACACACACACGCACAGACACACACAAACACACACACAAACACACACACACACACACACACACACACATTTGCCCTTTACCTTTGACTCAAGGTTGCATGTAAAAGAAAAACAGCTGTAATGGAATCTGGTTGCTGTTACCAACATTACACAACATTACACCCTTATACACACTCACATCACATATCCTTCATGATAGCGGTTATAGAATTTTTAATTTATTAAACAGTAAACCAAACACACACACACACACACACACATTCATATGTAAATATAGCTGCTGTGTGTTGCTCAAAGCCGATTACATTTTCTCAGCTGGCTGGGGGTCTTTGATAGACTCCTTTGATTTATTGGCTCTGAATGTGCCACATTGCCTGTAGCGAACACAAAGCTTGTATGTGTGTGTGTGTGTGTGTGTGTGTATTAGGGAGTGCATATGCTATGGCATATGCGTTGATTGGCTTCCATGCTACTGATCGAGATTCTTCATGTCATGCCCCCCGGATGTCCTTCTCAGACTGGCACTCCACACACACACACACACACACACTCACATACACAGATATTTACCACACATACATTTAAAGCATTACT
This sequence comes from Limnothrissa miodon, assembly GCA_017657215.1. Lineage (NCBI taxonomy): Eukaryota > Metazoa > Chordata > Actinopteri > Clupeiformes > Clupeidae > Limnothrissa > Limnothrissa miodon. The sequence goes on along the minus strand of JAGFZM010001059.1, from coordinate 22,419 downwards.
GTAATTATTATTCCACACATGAAAAAACACACACCCAATTCACTTACAAGCTTTTTCTGTGCGTAGCCAGCTGCCATGTCTTGTATGGCGAGCGGATCGGGTTGTTCTCCTCCAAGCCGTCCCGAGAGGCCGAGCACTTCATCCAGGCCGTGGAGAAGATGCTGGCCACCACTCCCCCCCTCCTCTACCTGCCTCCCCGGCTGCTGCATCGCCTGCGCGCCCCCCTGTGGACACAACACGCCGCTGCATGGGACCACATCTTCAGCCATGGTGACTGCAGAGCAGAGCAGCTCATATGACTGCAACACTATAATTGGAGCAGGGTAAAGAAGGGACAGCTCAGTACAGCAACAGCCACACTGCAGTTGGAGGGTAATCCAGGGTAAAGAGGAGACCATGGATTAAGATCCGAAGGGATTGAAAACATTGTCTGTTTTTAACACCAAATAATATAAAACTTTATTGACCAATAACAGTGTGAGGACCATCTCCCCTTAGAGCAGGGATCACTCCAATTATTAATAGCCACACTACAGTTGGAGCAAGATGTTCAGGCTACTGCTCAGCAGTGCATGTAGCCCGTTCCCATGGTTTCACACAGGAAATAGAACGAAACATGTGCATTAGAATTCCAATTTCAAATTCTGCAAAAAAACAGACCATTTTTAACCTACACTACAACAAATGTCAAATTGATATAAAGACTTCTATGTGTATGTGTTTGAATTTTCTCTCTCTAAGTCTCTCTCTCTCTCTCTCTCTCTATCGATCTATCTTTCTATCTATATTTCTATCTATCTATCTATCTATCTATCTATCTATCTATCTATCTATGCATCTTCACAGCTCAAGCTCGTATCCAGAAGGGGTATGAACGTATCCAGTCATCCCGAGGGGGGGATAGTGGGGCAGGTGTTGGCCAAGGGGGGCAGTCAGTGCTCAGGCAGCTCCTGGAGAAGGGGCAGCTATCTCTGGAGCTCATTCAAGCCAACATCACAGAGCTCATGGCTGGAGGTGTAGATACGGTGACGATCATATACCTGCACACAGATGTATTTATCTAGTGTGTGTGTGTGTGTGTGTGTGTGTGTGTGCCTATGAGTGTGCCTATAATGTGAACATGTGATTGCAGTTGCATTTTCTGTATCTATTTGTGTGTGTATCTTCAGACAGCTGTCCCTCTGCAGTTTGCCATGTTTGAGCTTGCCAGGAATCCCAAGGTTCAGGAGAGAGTGAGGGAACAAGTGCGGTCGTCATGGAAGCGCGCAGCCGGGGACACCCACAAAGCCCTGCAGGGGGCGCCACTGCTGAAGGGGACAATGAGAGAAACACTCCGGTGGGATAACACCTGTCTTTATTTGGTCTTTTTGACATTCATTTCTCCCTTATTTCCTGTGGTCTGACTTGTTCTGTATTTCCCTCTGCATGCTCCGTACTGCAGGTTATATCCAGTGGGCATCTCAGTGCAGAGGTACCCCATCCGGGACATTGTGCTCCAGAACTTCCACATACCTGCTGAGGTGAGTCAGCCCTGAAACGCCTCTAAACCTCCTTATTTTACACTCCACTACACACATCCTTCTTTCTTCCTTTCCCTCTCTCTCATTCTCTTTCATGCTCTCTCTTTCTTTCTCAATCTCACATTCACCTCGCTCTCTCACCGTTTTGGTCTCTCTTACTCTCTTTCTTGTTCTCATTCTCACTAAATGTATAGATCACCTCTGCATTCCACAATCTGCTTCATTCACATTATGCCCCCTCTTCCTCCTCCCCTCCTCATCTTAGACTCTGGTTCAGGTGTGTCTGTACCCTCTGGGTCGGAGCTCAGATGTGTTCTCTGATCCGACCCGCTTTGAACCAGCGCGCTGGGGAAGCTCTGAGGCTGGGGGTCAAGAGGGGGCTGGATTCCGGTCACTGGCTTTCGGGTTCGGTGCACGCCAATGTGTGGGTCGCCGGATTGCCGAAAATGAGATCCAGCTGCTTCTGGCACACGTGAGTGAACATACACACACACACACACAAATTCCACACACACACACATTATACTGTCTCCTTATGCTGTACTTTCCTATTGCTACATCAGAGGACCTATTATAATTTGCAGGGAGAATTGATTTAATGATTTGTTCCATTACACTTCATTTGCTCTATTAGCACCAGTGTGTTCAAGCGCTCGCATTAGGCAATGCAATGATCCAGCATCTGCCGTCGAGGCCAGCCCACATCAGCACAGGAGGCTGCAAAATAAAGCAGCATGAGGGAGATGGAAATCAGACAGGGCAGGGGGCATGAGAGAGTGAAGGGGGGGGGGGGGAGAGTGAGAGAGAGGGAAAATGATAAAAGGGAGGGGAAGAAGGAAGAGATGGGGCAAAAGAGAGAGAGAGAGAGAGAGAGAGAGACACTGACAGACAACAGGAAACGGGCTGTGCAAACAACTGGCTATTGAACTGGATATTCTTGATTCTTGTCTGTAAGATGGTGACAGGACTAGAGGAGACAGACAAGAGAAATAAAGGCTCAGGTTCAAGATGAACGTAGATGAAGCCCCAGAGAGTGAATAGGAAATAAGGAGATTTTTCATCATCAATCCAATAATGTTCCTCTGTGTAACCTACTGCCTCTTACTGGTCTGTTTATTGTCAGCATCCTAATCTCTTGTCTGTCTTTGTGCCTCCTGTGTCTGTCCTCACAGATCCTACTAAACTTCCACCTGAGTGTAGAATCCACAGATGACCTCAACACAACATACACACTGATTCTGCAGCCTGAGAAACCGCCCAGAATCACCTTCTGTACTCTCTAGATACACACACACTCTCTCTCTCTCTCTCTCTCTCTCTTTCTTGCGCACACACACACACACACATACAAAAACATACATTCTCATTCACACACACACTGAATGTCCTTTATTGTCATTGTCACAGGTACAATGAAATTGAGAGATGTCTCACACACCTACTGTGCACACATACATCTAGACAGAACCTTTTATCTGAGAGTTCAGCCAACTGCATTAGTGTAAGAACACATTATAAAATACAATTAAATCATGAAGATATTAGCAATTAACACACTTAGCCACTGTTTTCAAATGAGTTTCATGTGAAAACGGAATGTTTAATAAATCATGTTTATTCAGCCCATGTATTCTCTCTTCAAGAACAAAATTAGGCCTTCTGGGTTTCAGAGGCTTTAAAACCTGATCATGTCACCACATGTCATTATCATCAATACATGTCACTACCCTGTATTCATACATGTGTAATGACAATAAATTTGGATCTAATATACTCAAATCTAATCATATTTAGAAACCCCTCTTTGATAGATAGATAGATCGATAGATAGATAGATGTTCATGACATCACAGTGCAAATACAAGTAGACAATTAGCAAGTACTAGTACAATGCTGCCTATTGAGAGATGAAGTTGCTAGTGCACACCAGGCACTACCAAATAAAGGCACCAGTATTGGTCAAACAATATTTTACTTTCCACAAATAGATAATATTTTATATAAGAGTTTTTACTATGATGTAGCCTACATACAGGACTAACAACACCAATGCAAAGTGGCTCTATGCCACCCACGTTGATTATGTCCAAGTCACTTTCGGAGTAAAAAGGCTGGAGGCAACTAACCTTACCAAAAACTGTAATGTATCAGGTGCAACAGGTGGATTTCGACCTTCGATCAGTCCAGAAGATGGCGCTACGCAATGAAATACAATTCCTCATTAACTCTGGACATCTTAAACCAACAAGTCTCAGATTTGAGACGCCTTGTCTTGGTTACTTGTTTCTCTCTTGAAGCGATCTCAGGTAGGTTGATGTTACAGTATTCTCTCTTTAACTCTGCTCAAAAAGTTCTGAGATGGCTCTCTCCTTCCAGTTACGTGGATATCGTCCAGATGTGAACTTGAATGCAAAGTTAAGTTAGGCATTAATTGTTCTTAAAATCACTGTACAAAATGTCTAACTTGCCTGACGTTGACGCATATATAAGTGAGGATGTTGAGTGTTTTTTAGCATGTTGTAAGTTTTTTGTAGTTGAAGTAAGTTTGCGCGAAAAATCTATGGTTTGTTCGGTTTTTCAAAGAGTAAAACCGAATTTCCCACCGAAATTACGCCTAAACAGAGTGTGCGATAAATATACGATGGCGCAATAATAGGCCTACATGTTTGCTGCTGTCTTGGTTTCTCCTATCTTTGTTGTATTATCAGTATAGACCACATTAGGGTGGCCCATATTACAGGAGTCACTGCGCCTGTTTTGGGGATATGTTACAGAGGAGGATTGCAACTTGGAATACAAAGTACTGTAGGTTAGGGACATCAACGGGCGCTGTTACTAGGCTATGTCTGCAAACGCGCATCAGCACAAAGGTACTTGTCTAGCTAATAATTTACGACGGGTGTTAATAGAGAAGCGTCTCAAGCCATTGGGCCTGATAGAAAAGATCAGTGTACACATGCACGCATCACTTGACTGCCAGGATCATCACCCTACCATCACAAGTTTCCACACCGCGCGCGTGTTGTGTGTGTGTGTGTGTGTGTGTGTGTGTGTGTCTAATGAGGCTGAGAGTAACCCATATGAATTTCGTTCTGCCCTTTGGTTACTTTTGACCAGGGCCCTGGCCCAGTCACCATGATTCAGTGCATGTCAACTGCTGTAGTGAGGTCATCCAATGGGTTTGTCAGAAACTTTTAGTGTACGGTGTTCATTTTAGGACATAGACACATCTCTACAACCTTAAAAGAAAATGCATCGTGTCTCCAGTGAATAATTTCGAAGTAGCCTACAAAAATATATCAGAGTTCAGAAAAAAGTCCTTGCATAACAACTGCCATATTCAGACAAAAAATAATTTGGGACAAGCAAACCGTCAGGGATGTCCAAGAGGTGTCACCAGCACAATCCCTCTAATGGGTTAAAGGGATACGCCACTATTTAGTAAAATACACTAAGTCCCCACCCATTTGAGTTCAACAATTGAGTTTTACTTCCCCTCTTATTAATTTATTGGCAGCAGTAATGAAACCAGATATAGTAATAACACAATATGTTACTACGTTACTGGTTACTACATTTGGTTTTCACATTTTTATACATTATGGCAAGTTATTACATTATTGTTGTTTTATTACAACATTTCAACATTTTTACGTTATAGGCAATCATTATGTTATTGACAATTACATTATTGGCTGCTACAAAGCCTAATCATTATGCATCCTCAATGACAACAATGAAGTATGATGCTTCATCACTCCTTAATCATTTTTATAAAAATGAAATCATGGAACTTAACCAGTCATCTGCCATGTGTTTCAAAGCCATGCCAGTTCATTTCTCCATCATGTTCCACTAAATTCACTTCAGAGCCAAGGCTTACATACTTGATTTGGACAAGTGAAGGAACTTTTTTCAGATGTAGTAGCAAATGTCCCTGATTACTATGCCGAAGAGAATCATAGTGTATATGAAGTATGAGTTGGTCAAAGAGTATGTTCAGGGATCCTTCTGGCAGTAGTCTCTCAGATATGAGGTCCCCCAAACTGGGGTGTTCGTGTGAGGACATGTGCAGTCCATGGTAGAAGGTACAGGTCCACTGTCATCTGCTGTAGTCTGTCTCTCAGGCAGATAGGCTGGGTGGTGTTGAGGGCGCTATAGAAATCATAGATTCTCACATTGCCTCTTTTGTCCAGGTGAGAGGATCAGATAGTGTCAGATAGTGAAAGCATCTTTCCACCTTCTACTGGTAGTTGATCTGTAAGGGGTCAAGTGCAGTAAATGTCAGGCAATATATTTAGTTCTCCACACAAATTTAAATGAAACTTTAGATGAGTATTTGTGCTGTACTGTAAGATGGTAAAGATTGTGACACTTATCTCCTGGCTCTTTGTTGAGGTTCCTCTCAGAGAGAAAAAAGGGTTGGAGTACGGTTATCTGGGCAAAAAAGGGACTCAATTCCATACCAACAAGAGCACATCATCGGCCTCATAAAAAATGCAGTGATACAGTTTGTTGTCATTCATGGGAAAACAAAAATATAATTTCTGACCAAAAGGTCAACTCGAGCTGATAACTTTAACTGGTTCAAAGATGTGTAGGCTATATATGTGTGTCTTTTTTAGGCTGATGGAGAGAGAGTCCGCTTTCTCTGATCAGAATACACATAGAAGTAAACCTGAGGTTGAGGTTATATCACCAGTGGGTTGGAGGTACATGAGGTCAGATGAAGGGAATGGGGGAAGGGAGCTGTGTGTGTGTGTGTGTGTGTGTGTGTGTGTGTGTGTGTGTGTGTGTGTGTGTGTATGTGTATGTGAGTGTGTAAGTGTGTGGATGCACTATGAAGTATCTATGTATGCCTGTCTTTGTGTGTGTGTGTATGTGTGGGTGTTTGTGTATGCATGCTTACATGAATGTGTGTGTGTCTGTGTGGAGTAGGGTGGCTGTTACAGAGGGGAAAGAAAAAAAGGAAAGAGAAGCGATAGACAAGTGAAAAGGCTCAGAGAGAGAGAGAGAGAGCACAGATTAGCAGTAGCGTGCGGATCAATTCTCAGTCTGGAAGGCTCAAGGCACCACAGGTCGCCACAGTCAAACCCAGTAGCAGTCAACTCACATTAACTCACACACCGCAAACACAGCATGGACGGTGAGTCTCCCACAGGGAATTTAACCCACACTCTAAGTTCTGAAAGTTTTAATCAGTTGTTTTTTTCATTCATTTGATTTTGCTTTCGTAAGGGATATGAGTATAGATTTTTGTTGCCATTTTTTTCATGTATTGTTTTATTCACTGTACATTTGATTCTGCTTAATTCTCATCTACTCCATTATGCTTGTTGCCTGTATGCTGTTTGGCTGCTGTGCAATGTTCTTTGGTTAACACTGACTGTGGTTGATAATAACTGATTCAATTGGATTGTTGCTTCCAGTTCAGCTGTCATTCACTGTGGTTTCCAATCAAAAGAGCATTGAAATGAAACTGTGAAATATTTTAATATAATTTTTGCCAGATGTACTTTATACAGTACAGTTATCAAGGAATAACAGACACCCTGTCAACCAATTATTATTTTTATTCGATTCGATTTTATTTTATTTCTACTCTACTCTATTTACATCTTTGTGAGGGTTTTGGTATTTTACTTCAATAATGATCACTGTGGACACACAAAGAACAAACCAAGCGAGACCAAATGTTGAGAGGTCAGAAAGACTGTCAGTAATATGACAGTAACTGGTCATGTGTTGCTGAGGGACACAACCTTTACATTTCAGCATTTGTGTCTCAGTTATGTCAGATGTACACTCCTCATATGAACAGAATAAAGGAACCGTGGCTCAATAGGTGTGGTATTTCTGTTTAGTGCACTGGGTGATACCAATGTAATCAGTGCTGTGATGACGGAGTATGACAGTTCTTCCCTAGGTTGGACAGAGCTTATATCTCTGTAGGGGTTGACTGTTGGTGGGAAAGGGAGGGGATGCATATAGCGGTTATCGTGTCTGTGTCTACTAATTTACAAATGGTATAGTAGTTGCTTATGTGAGAGAGAACTATTCTGTAATTTGTGTCTGTTTTCGCTGAGTCCCTGATGTCTTTTGCAACATATACACACACTTACCCTATCTCTCACTCTCTCACACACAAACAGACACAGACACACACACTCTTTCTCTCTTTTTCACACAAACACACATACTCTCTCTCTCACACACACACTCTCACATATGCAAGCACACATGACCCCCGCCCTGTGGCCTTCACTTACTGTGTGTCTGTTCATAATTGCACGTTCTGCTCAAAGGTTGAACCCTTACACATATCCATATCTACAGACACATTCTTTAAGTGGGCCCACCCCATGATATAGTGTCAGCACACTCATTGAAGCTGTGTCCCCAGCTCCAACATGTATGTACATTCCATACTCACTGATTAAGGCAGGTATCATGTCTCCATTTGACCACATCTCTCAAATATGTCCTTAACATTAAACACATACACACACACACACACACACACACACGCACGCACACACATACATACACAAATATACACACACACACACTTTTCTCTCTGCCACCTCTATAGAGATCAACACATACCTCTCTTACTAAGTTACCCCTTACTGAATCCAGTTGTGGTAAGTGTGTGTTTGGACATAGACCGTGCATGTTTTGGTCTTGGGCTTGGTACAGTACACTCTCTTGAGAGCCATTAAGGCATTTTTCATAGATAGAGGGAAGTCCAGCCCACAGGTAAATGACTCTCTCTTTCTTTTTTTCTTTCTTTCTTTTTTTCTCTCCCTTTGCCCTCCACTCTTTCTCTCTCGAGTGAGAGCATTTCTGTTAATCATTGTGTGTTTGCGGTAGCTTGCTGAGACCCAGCTCATGCTTTCAACATGTTTACCTCTGCTAACCTGAGGCTGGCTGAATCTGTGTGGTTTTTAGGGTTGCAAAGGGGTGGAAAATTTCCGGTAAATTTCTGGAAACTTTCCGGAAACTTTCCATGGAAACTTTAGCTTGGGAATTTTAGAAATATTCAAAAATGGAAATTTGTGGAAATTATGTGAATATATGTGAATTTATGGGAATTAACTGGATATTTTGGTTGATTTTAAGAAACATAGACCATATGACTCATATACCAACAACATATTTTGTCATAAGACATTTTTGCAAAAAATATACAATTAAATTAAAAATATAGCATTTTTCTGTTAAATATGTAGATTGTAAACTGAACAAATGGAAAGGGCTATCAAAACATTTAACTGATGTATGAAACCAGGTGTAGTTATGTAAAACTGCTTAGCAGGACGCAGAAGAAACAGCACATTTTGTGCTATCTAGCACCATGATAAGCTAACAAAGGTGCTAGCTAGCTTACCTTTAACATATCTGCCTTACCAGTGAGCTAGCAAATTTAACATTTTAGAACAAATTCATCTAAGTTATATCATCATAACTTGCTTGACTGTTTGTAGTCCTCAAATGTGTAGTCTCACGTGTCTGTATCAGTGACTGTATGTGGCTCATAAAGGTTGCTTTAGCCTTTAGTTGAGATAATTCCCAGTTTTTTCCAATTAATTCCCGTTAATTCCCATAAATTCCCATAAATTCCCGTTAATTCCCATGGAAAGTTTCCAACTTTGAAAATTCCCGGAATTTTGCAACCCTAGTGGTTTTATCTTACGTAATAGGTGTGTGTATGTGAGTGTGTGTGCATGTGCGTGTCCAGTGTGTGTGTGTGTGTGTGTGAGTGAGTGTTTGTGTTTTTGTACGTGAGTGTGTGTGTGTGAGAGAGAGAGAGAGAAAGAACGATTGTGTGTGTGTGTGTGTGTGTGTGTGTGTGTGTGTGTGTGTGTGGTCTCTGTCTATCTTGTCTTCTGGCCTATTTTTGGCATTGTTGCACCAAAGCCACGTGTCCCTCTCAGCCATGGCCTCCTGACACTTACACATCCCTCAACAGGGAAGACATACAGGGAAAACAAACCAAATCATATTCTCACGTTGGCAGCATGTCAGCACAGACTGGGATGCATTAAATTTCAACAGCAGTCCATTATTAAAAACAAATTAATATAAAATAACATTTTAAGTATAAATGGTTGCAGAAACACGCTTCATGATTGATCCATTATTTCCTTTGGGATAAATGGCATGGCCAATTTAGGTAGCTAACAGCCCATAACAGCTTTCTTAAACCGCACAAAAGCTGTTGAGTATCACAAATTTTATATTGTATTGTATTGTAATTTTGTATTGTATTGTAAATTTGATAGTATAATCCCCCCCTCTCTCTCACTCTCTCTCTCTTTTTCTCTGTGTTCTCTGTGTTGTGTGTGTGTGTGTTTGTGTGTGTTTGTGAGTGTGTGAATGTCTGGCTGTCTGCCATTTCAAACACCTTGGTTCTCTGCTGTGTTTTTGTCACACTTCTGTCTGTTTCCTCCTCTCTATATCCCTCACTTTATGACTCTTCCTTTCCACTCTATCAACTCCAAGCCTTAACAAGTATTGGCATCTTTTTTCAATTTGTCTTATCTTCACTTTCTCACCCACGCCCCACCCCCCACCCCTCACTCTCTGACTTTCCTCTCTGTGTTATGTGGCTTAGTGTGTTGTCTGAATGTGTGTTAGAAATTCTTTGAGCTTTCACCTTCGGAGCACCTCTCCCTCTTCCTCTGTCACACTGCACTGGAGCAGAATGGCCCCAAGGAGACTTGACTGACACCTCACACATATACATACATGTACACACACACACACACACACACACACACACACAAAACAATTCAAAAAATCCTTTTCAAAACGTAGACTTATTCAGCTGCAACCTTCGTGAATAGAAATAAATAAATCTGCAGTACTTTTGAAGGCCTGTCTCATCTGGCATTTTCTCCTCTCTTCTAATGAATCTCTTTGTCTCTCTCTCTTTCACTCTCTCTCTCTTTCTCTCTTTTTCGTCCCTCAAAGGGTGTGTAGCCATAGCAAAATGCTCCCACATGGCTTGATTTGTTTCTATGACAACTGTATCTCGACAGGACAGCATGTCACCACCACCTTTCTGGCATCGGCATTTGTGACCACAGCACCAGTCCAGTACCTATCAGAAGTTCTTGGAACAGCCATAGAAAAAACTAGAACACGCTCTGATAAAAAGTTTTTTTTTATCATTGTGAACTCATGCAACCATATATATACACCTGATATTTACTTATTTTTCTTCCATCTCTTTTTCTCCTGCCCCCTTTTAATCCTTTTCTCCTGTCTTTCTCCTTTCCCCTACCACCTTCTTTTCTCTGCTTTCTGTGGGTGTCTCTCCGCACGGCAATCATCCCATCTGTAATTCAGTGATAAACGCTGTCACATTTATGCCAGGCTGAATGCAATTAATGTGCTCACAGAATGGAGCCTGTTTGAGATCTTAATCATTCCAGTTCAGAAATACACTGAGACTTCATTTTCACCAATAATGGGATAATTGTTAGGCTTCACACTTGGTTTGCACTGGACAATAATGGATTTATGGCTGTTGTTCATTTGTTTTATTTCTTTCTGTCATTCCTTCTCTTACTCATTTCTCTTCTCTTCATCTAGCACTCTGGCCTGCCTCCGGATCCGGCTTGGTCAGTCACTCTTTGGCACCTCCGTCCCTGTCTGCTCGTATTCGACGCTACTCTGACGTCATGTCGCTCCCCGACACTTTCATTCAGAAGCAGCAGCTGGATGCCTCCATGGCTGACACCTTTTTGGAGCACCTCTGCTTGTTGGATATCGACCAGGAACCAATCATAGCCCGCAACACTAGCATCATCTGCACCATTGGTCAGTAAGGCTGCACCTCATTGGTTGGGAATGATTTGGGGTTAGGGTTGTACTGTCAGGCTTTCCATTGTTGAAAATGACTCTCTCAACCTACAAACCCTGAATAGTTCAATCAATAAACACTCAAGTTCCCTCAATAAACATGGTGAAACCCAATTTTTGCCTTGATCATTTGTAGAAGTTGCATAAACTAGCCCTGGGTAGTATATACACATAATCAATATGATATGAATATCCCAGTAAACATATGATAACATGAGACAAACCTGGACTGTGTCTTTGACCCAATGTCTTTAGACACCAGTTTACAGCCACATTCTTTCCATCTAAGAGCCATTAGAGATTTATGCTAATGTGTATGCTAATATGTTTTAATGGCTATGAGGCCTGCTGGGTCGTAGTGCTAATAGGCTTCACACCCCATGCGGGCATGCTTGCAGAGGAGGCGGTTAAGCAAGACCTCTTGGTGTGACCTCTGGGCCTTTGTCAAGAACACACATCAGTGCACAGTCAGGATGAGTTACAAACACACAGGCAATACATACAGATTACACACACACACACACACACACACACACACAAACACACACACACACAGCTGTTTGACAGTTATAATGGAAAGATATTTCCATTAACAGTCATTACTCCCTTAGGCTTTTAGCATTTGACTGCTCCCTCTCATCTCTTGCTGCTCCTCTATAGAGCCCTCTTCAAGGGATTTAGATTTGCTGTTCCCACACGGCTTCAGTTTTAACACTTCTTAGGTTATCTCAATATAGTGGTACTAGTGATAGTTTTTCTTGCTCAAACATCCAACATCATTTTCGGACTTGCTGTGTCTCAGGAGTAGTTCCCAGTCACTCTTGGTCTGTTTTTCTATTTTTCTACTGGTCTCTTTCTCTCTCTTCCTCTCCCTCTCTCCTTCTCCCTCTCCCTCTATATATCATGTCTGTCTATCTGTCTGTCTCTCCTGTGCTCAGGTCCAGCATCTCGGACAGTGGTAAAGCTGAAGGAGATGGTAAAAGCTGGCATGAACATTGCTCGCCTCAATTTCTCTCATGGTTCACACGAGGTAAGTTCAGACTCCGACCCCATTTGCATACACACACACACACACACACACACACACTTACACACACGTGAGTGTGTGTATTTCATGTAATATCCCTGCAGGTTCACTTTTGTGGACCAGCAGCATGTTTTCAAATGTTGTTGGCTGTTTATTGTCTTCTGTAGTCTTACACTTATAGAAGGAAATAATGTAAATTGAGGCGAGCAATGTTCATGCCAGCTTTTACCATCTTCTATCCTAGCACTAAAATGAACTGAAGCAATATCCCCTAGCACTATGCTCCTTAAGGTTTCTGCTATGTAGCTTGATTGTTATCCTCGTTTTGTAAGTCGCTTTGGATAAAAGCGTCTGCTAAATGCATAAATGTAAATGTAAATGTAGGACATCCCAGGTTTGTCACCTGTTGATCTTTCTGTGTCTCTGTCTGTCTCTGACTGCCTCTGTCTGTCTCTCAATGTCTGTTAGTATCATGGCGAGACGATACGCAACATCCGTGAGGCTGTGGAGTCCATGACAACTGACCCCCTCTACTACCGACCTGTGGCCATCGCCTTGGATACCAAAGGCCCAGAGATCCGTACAGGGCTTGTGCGAGGGGTGAGAACAGGAGCGCTGACATCATATAACACACAAAAATTAGAATAATAACTAAGAGAGTAGCCAGGTTCTCTGTTCTGGCACTGTTTCAGTATTGATTACCTACATGTATCTGTATTATATCCAATACTGTTGTAAATAATACACTCAATAGTACACTCAAAAGCACTGAGGAAACACGGCTATAGTTCTATGTCTCAGCTGTGCAGAAAACTGAGGATACTTTATCTTTGCCGAGGTTAAATATAATCCCAATATTAGTAAAGCATTGTCCTTAGTAGTAGTACTCAGATACAGGTGCACATGTTTTCATGGCTTAGGCAAGTTTGTTTTTCCGCAGATATCCCATAGTTTGTTTTTTTCTGCCAGAGATGCATGATTTTCTAAATTGGATGTACGATGGTAAAATACTGCCCATGATGACCTGGATAGGTGTGGTTTCAGTTCCGCATTCCGTGTAACATGACCTTAGGTTATCGCGGGAGCACAATGTTGGCGGAGGAGTTAAGCAATTGCTCTTTAGGTGCTGCGTAGGTCTAGACCCCACATCCATGATGTCTCTGGCTTTAATCTAATTTCACAAATACTATGCTGATCTCTTAGTGCCTCCACGCACAAACATGTTTTCAAAACCCAAAAGGTTAATTCTACTAAAAACCTTTTATGTAGTCTTACAAAAATCTGTCTAATTCTAAATATAACTGAACTTTTGCATGCCATATAAAATGTATTATATATTTATATTTTAATATACATTTGAGGCAAAAAAAAATTCTCTGATATCTACCGGGAGTCACACATACAAACTGCAGGTAGATGTGTCCTACTTCTGCTGCTCTGTTCTTTTGCCCGTTTGAACCAGCAGATTACATCAGTCAGATGGATTGAGTTCAACCTGAACGAGCATCCTTACATGTAAACCAGGTGCAGATTAGTAGCCTGCATTTGGCCACAAAAACAAACATGGTTTATTTTCCATTGTCCCTTTTTGATTTCACAAAAGCAGCATATCTGTGATGACTGTGATATGGCAGCAGGAGGAGTTGTTTTGAGGGTCATGACTGCTGTTTAGGCTAGAGAGTCTGTGGTGTGAGACCCACACACTGGCGCAGACACGTGAGACTTGTGTAACCATAGTGAAATGCATGGGTCAGGGGTTGTGGGACAGATAGGTCAGGTCTCTGCACCTCAGGAGTAGCAAGGTGAAAAACCTGTGAGTCACAGGTGTCAAGAATGTGTGTGTCTGTGTGTGTGTGTGTGTGTGTGTGTGTGTGTGTTTATGCATCCTAGAAAGCAGAGGAGGAGGTGGAGCTGGTGCGTGGAGCTATGGTTCGTGTGGTAACCAAGGAAACGGAGCGCGACAAGACAGATGGTTCTTTGATCTGGGTAGACTACCCAAGCCTGTCCAAAGTAGTCAAAATTGGGGGCAAAATATACATTGATGATGGTCTCATCGCTCTCAAAGTATTAGACATAGGTAACACTCACACACACACACACACACACACAACTGTCCAACACCATTGACCATACGCTGCTTATGCAAACATGGCCGTGTATATAGATTTGGGGTGGGAATCGAAAAACTTGGTATCGAGTACAGCTGGGAATCTAATGGAATCTCCTGGAATTGTATCCTTCTGACCTTATCAATTCCTCTTACCAGTAACAGCTTGATTTTGAGATTATAGGCATTTGGTCATCTAAAGGTACGATTGAAATTGACAATGCAGTTTGAAATTGTTTACATCATACTAACAAGCCACTGTGGTCACTGTAGTAATGGGGCTATATTAAGTCTCTTTGAAAACTTGTAGAGGCTTCCTTATCTACTTTAATGAATTGAAAAGAGGATTTGGATCGACAAATATAACCCTGTCAATTCATAACCTCTAAGACAGATAATTGCATATTGAACAAACACACACACACACAAACACATACCTAGAGAGACAGACCACTGTAAGAGCGCCTACCACGAGAGAGACTGTTCGCACAGGTGGTCTACAGGGTCTGATGACTCTGCTCATGGGACAACACAGGCACTCCCAAATACACAGGCACACATACACACACATCATACAGAATAAAGGGTTGGAAAAGATAATTATTAGAGGTACACATGTAGAATTAAGGTTCTGCTCTCTCTCTCTCTCTCTCTCTCTCTCTCTCTCTCTCTCTTTCTTTCTCTCTGTCTTTTGTGCTGTTTTTATTAATTAATGTCAGGCTTTAAAACATCAGTGTTATGTACTGAACCAGAGAGAGGGTTTACCTACTTGTCTTCATTACTCAGACCTGATGTAGACATACTGTACTCTAGGTATCATCCCTGATTATTTTTAATAACAATGTCCTGAAGAGCCTCATATTTCACTGAAACAGTCAGGGATTCCTCCTCAGGCTCTAAAAGCTGCTCTTCCCTCAGTGGGTTGTTGAAAGCATGAGTCCCAGTGCTGTGATGGATCACCAGTGCTGATTGCATGAAGGAGTCTCCTTTTCTGTGAGAGAGGAAAACCACACATTATCCCCACAGGCCACACACACGCACACACACATGCACACATGCACATACACACACATACACACACATACACACAGACACACACACACACACACAAACACATAGACACACACACACATACATAGGCACGTACACACACAGACACACACACACACACACACACACACACAAACACACTTGTAAAAACCAGAGACTCTGATTGCTAATTTCATTGGCCTTAATTGACATTAATGCGGGCACCATGAGTACCATGCAAATACAAACCTAAAATCAGGGTTTCCATTACAGTAATTTCTCCATGAATGTTTAGAACAGCCCGTCAAACAAAACAAAAAGGCAGGAAACATCCAATACTGTGCACATATTTATTGTACATATAATTTTCACAAGCGTCGTATTGAATTGACAACATCACAGTGACCAACCTCCTTCAGTTTGCTGCAAGCAGATAAAACTTTAAATGTGCTATTGTGCCAAAAATACCATGTTTTATCTGATCAGCCTATACATTTATTGTCACAATACATGTAATAAGTTTGAGGCCATATGTATGGAAGTTTTTTTTTTTTGTCTTGTCATTGCTTGTTAGAAGTCTGCATTGTGTGATTACAGTTTTTTTCAATTGTTTACACACAATTTTGAAAAGCGGGTTCTTTTTTTCAAAACACCACACTCAATTTGCAGAATTACTAGATTGTTTGCAAAATGACACACTTCAGTCAAAACATACACACTTCAGTCAAAGCACACACACAGTCATCATTGTGAAAATGCTATTAGTTTTCATTTAACCAACACAGTCCTCAATGATCAGACACTATTGCAGACAGTTTCACACTGCTGTGATAAATAAAAAACACATTTGTAAAAAACTAATTTTAGGAAATAGCATGTGCTAGATTTTTGGGCAGACATTGTTATGTAAGGGATCATTTTGATGACAAAAAATAGTGACAAACCCACAACATTCTTCATGATTAGTTTGAGATATAGGGAGAATGTACACAAATAGGCCTACTATACACTTACCAAGCACTGCACAACACTGATGCTGCAGACTCAATATTTCAAGTATTTATTTCAATTCAAGAAATACAGTATTTCTTACCATAATCAGTTACAGTAATCAACCAATAATGAAATCAATGAAACTAATTTGGTCCTCGTCTTCTTTGTTCGGGTTCTATCAACTCTTCAAGTCCTTCTCTACCTCTTCCTCTACCTACCGTTCTCTATCTCCTTCTTCTTCTCTTCCTCTACCTGGGCCTCCTTGTCTACCTCCTTCTCCTCTTCCACTACCTCCTTCTTCTCCTCTTTGAGCCCTCTCATTCTCCTTCTTCTTCTAGCTCCTTCCATTTTTGACGAATACAGGTGAACTCACCTGCTGCCTTTTATAGCACACCTGAGTGCTGCGTTTTCAAAATGTGTGTAGAGTTTTACAAATCACTTTGTGTAATGTTTTGCAAAAAGAGTGAAGCAGACATTGTGTGTAATTTTGTGCAAATCTGTGGCGGTGTTTTGCTCCTTGGAGTAGAATTTTGCAAATTGTGTGGAAATTTTTATTTTGTAGGGTGTAAACAATTGTAAAAAACTGTAAGACAATGTGGGATGCAATCAGATTCTCAGTGGTGAAAATGACTGGCTTTTTATATCCAGCTCTATGCTTACCAGCTCTATACCAGTACAATATCATAAGCTAGAGCAAAGAGCATAGTGTGTGTGTGTGTGTGTGTGTGTGTGTGTGTGTGTGTG
>JAGFZM010001057.1:0-12828 GCA_017657215.1 Limnothrissa miodon | reverse complement strand
ATCACCCACCTCCCCAACCCCCAAACAACAACCATTGTCTTAGCAACCACATGCCATAGCGATGAGTTACTATAGTAACCCATAATTATGGAGTCATAATAAATACCATGACAACATTCTAGCAATCTTAATAAGCTACCATGGCAACATTCTAGCAATCATAATAAGCTACCATGGCAACATTCTTACAATCATAATAAGCTACCATGGCAGCCATCAAGTAACATAAATCAGTGCAAGATATATAAATGTAAATATATAGGCTATTTTAACCAAGTTCTCTTGAATCATCCATATTTTGTCATCTAGTTCACTTTTTAAAATAACCAACTTTCTCATCAGCAGTAATAAATCCTTTCTCTATAAGCATTTTTTTCCTCTTGGGCTCTTGAAAATATTTCCTCAAATTGACGTCATGGAGACAGTTATAAGTGTTATCCATGAGGTGCATGTTGGGGTCAGTCAGGTCAAATCCAGGAGACTCCTGGTGAAGCTGAAGAAAGTTTAAATACACACATTTAATGTTTTGGTAGTTTAAACTATTGTTATACTTCAAAAAAGGCCAATAAAGAGAAATATAGAAAATATAAAATAGAATCACTTCAGATCTAGTTCCATGTTACAGCGCTATTATAATAGTTAAATTGCACTAAATATAAGTATTTCATTGCATTATTTTTCATTATTAATTACTTTTTTCCCCAAATGTGCTTTGGAATAACACGCCATGTCACTTGAAGAAGCTCCTTTGGGTTTCCTCTCATCCCTGGAGTCATCATCTGACCCCTGGAAATAATAACAATAAAAGAAAAAAGACACACAGATTATCATTTGTGATTTTCACTTTTGAAAAGCTTTAGAGTGATATACCTGCCTAGATTACTAAACACACAGTAAATTCCCAGAGTAGATCAAGGAAATGGGAGCAATAAATACTAACTTTAAAAAATCACTATGCCTTGTATTTTTCTTTTCTTTTCTCTAACTCTACTTTTCACTAACTGTAAACTAAAAGCTAGTGCTTGAATTTAGCTAATTTCTTAAGGCTAAATTCATACCTCTTCGATTTTACCATCCATTTGGTTCTGAATGCAGTTACAATGTCGCCATCCAGAGTCTCAAAAGATAAAATGCAAACTTCTTTGCAGGTTGGTCAAAGACTACACCTGTAGTGTGACGTAGGAGAAGGCGTCACAATCCGTTGCCGGTACGTCGGGCTTCGGAAAGTCGAGGGCCACCGGTGAAAACCAAAAACTATGTTCTAATCTAATCTAATCTAATCTAATGATGTTTGGTTAAAAACGCTGGTACATTATCTTATTTTAGCTGTTCGTCTAGGCTTAAGTTGAATACATCTATGCCTACCCAGCAGTAGCTTGCAGTAATTACAGTAGCCTATATTTTTAAAAGCCTGCCAAACCGTGATGCCTAATAATATCCCGCTTTACTCCTTCATTGTAGAATACTTCTTTACCAATAGGCTACCAAGTGAATTTCACATACGTGTTTTACCTAAGGCCATTGCGGTCTAGCCTACTTCATCATGAGGAGCTTCATATAATTTGGTGCCACTCTACACATTGACCGCTAGAGGGAGACAACATGCTATGATCATAGACTGTAAAAACGGCTATGACGAAGTGTTTCACATTTACACTGCAGATTGTAACTCCACTTAGGCCTTACAGTACTGTAGGCCTGTGAGTTATATCCTAATTCATATTCATGCTTTGACTTCCAAAAAAAATACATCCATCCAACAGTTATGCTCATAGTTCACATGCTAATTTCTAAAATCCTAAAAGTTGTGTTGTTATATAAGGAATTTCTCACTTTTGATTGTGAGGGTGGAATTCAAAGTCAGCTCCTAGAGGTCCACTCTTTTTCATGGTATCCCTGTCTTAATGTTGATTTTAGGTCAGCTGGGGTTGACTGAAAGAATCTCACACAGTAGAAAATACTTTATAACACAACAACTACTAATGGTATATAGATTGTATAGTGCTTTTCAATGCTTTATGGACTGGCAGAGTATTCAACCCACAACACTCTAGTTGTCCATCTGTGCCACCAGAATTGCCCCCACTTATGCATGTGTTTCTAATAAAATTGATTTATAATCCATTTTTCCTTCTCACTTTAGCATATTCAGTTAAATAACTGCCACTTGCCTCTAATGTAAACTTTTTATGACATCTTCAGCTCATTTTATTTACAGTGCAAGAAACAACACAAGGCCCTTGTGTAAATAACAGACACAGTGGAAAATGAGACACACCTTTTAGCACTTCAGAGTCTCAGAGGTATTCTGTGGCCTGATAACAAAAATCATGACATCTCCCCAGTGACACCACCACTGGTGCCTAAGTGGGTGGGAGTAACATGGGCTCCACTGCATAATTTAGACCAGTGTAACTGAACCCAAAGCAGTGGGCCATTAAAAATGAATGAGAGGCCCTTGTGGGCTGAGGACTGTGAAGGAATGGGCCTATTTCACGGCAGCCATTTTTCCAAGAAGTCACAAGCACAGGTGTCATTAATGACATCCTATTAGGATCTGATTGTGATGCACTGAATCAGAATCCTATTGGCTGTTATTAATAACACTAATATTATACACCTTGTTTGTGGTGTATAATATGTATAATAAATAATATAATATAATGAAGTTTACTGCAAAAATCTGTAAATAATGCTAAATAAAGAACCTTTAGACATTAATATTATGGACACAGCATATACAAATAGTGAAATCATTAGGCTAATTAAAATAAATGATGGCACAATTGCATTTCTAACTATGTTTAATATAATTATTGCATGCTATGAAGCACTACAAAACTGACTAAGTAAAGCTTTGACGAGAATTAGGTCATATCTCTTTTTGTAACTTTTGTTGACAGTAGATGTCGCTCCTGTACACGGACTTTGCCATTGTTTAGATGTCCACGTCCCCGTGTATTATTGCGCGCCTTGAATGTGTCAGGGGGGAAAGGAGGAAAACTTCTGTAAAAAATGGCGGAGGGTGCAACGTCTCTGAAAGGGATGCGAGCCCAGATGGGTAAGAAATATATTTATAATGCATAATTGGGAGATTTCGAGAGGTTAATGTCAATGTGAGTAACACCTAGAGTTAGGTTCCAGTGATATTTTGTGTACTTGGTCCTTTGTTATTTTCTGGACAACTTAGCAAGCCTAGCCTTAGCTTGTGTAGTGGCTAGCTAGCTGACGTTAGTAGTCTACGGCAAAGACTGACTGGCTAGTAATGCATATCCGGCTTGTCCATTAAAGTTTTCTTTAGACATATATCGGTATTCGTATCAACAGTTGTTGTCTCTGGATATAGTCTCCTGATTAGGGCATTTTTACAAACACCTCATATCAGTAACCAGTTAAGTCAGCGAAGTTGTATCCATCCGTCAAGCAACTGGCTAATGCTCATGGTAATTGAAGCAAGAATTCTGAGCTTTGAGGCCGGTTGACACACTTTTGACTTCGGTGTCTGTCTGGCATCCTGGTTACACAAGGGATGCTTGAGTTATTCTACATTAATGGGGAATATTTTTCCATCACGGCCATGGTTGAACTGTCACGAGGAGTTAACGTTATAGCTTCAGTAGTAGAGAACTCTTCGATAAAGTGTAAAGATTTTTTTAAATCGGGTGACAGGGATGTGGGGGAGCTGATGTTCTGTGTGTGATCGTTGGTCGACGTAATGTTGCTAACGTTAACCTTAGCGTTTAACGTTAGGCTCAGTCTGTAGTGGTTTATTGGCAACTCATGAGAGTAATTTGTTAGCAAAACCTATTAGTTAGTTCAACAGTTTGCTGGCTATAAACGGCGACTAGTGTAACGTTAACGTTGAAAGGGGACTGATTTCTGGCTAGATAATGTTAACGTTAGCTTTGTTTGGGGCAGATTTATTATCTCTCCACGTAGCTTGTTGCCAGTCAAGTTAAGACTGAATTTAACCATTCACGTAAGGCTATTGTCTTTTTTTGTCATTTGTCAAATAAAGACATTAGTCCTGTATGTTGGTCATACTAAGTTATCCACCCTATATCTGATTCAGATTTTAATGGAATAACTTTAACCTGGTAACTCTTCTTCGTTTAATACCGTACTAATGTACAAGACTGTCATCGCAGCCATTTGTCAGTAACGTTAACCTCTGTTTTGACGCGTTGCCTGTAATCTACGGTCTTGAGTAACTTAACCCTGTTGCATCTTCCAACTGATAAAATACAAATGTCTTGTGTCGGATCACTGGTGTCATCCTGTTGTGTACGATCTACTGACCAAGCGGAAGTCTAGTAAAAACTGTTTCACCCTGACACACAAGACTCCTTGAACTAAGCATTTTCACAGACCGGTCATGTGGCGGGATGTTCATAAATTGCATTATTGCAACAGCTCAGCTATCTTCGTATCCAAATTACATTTTAAAGAGTGTTTTTGTCATTGTTCATGTCTGTGCTTCATAGGTCATTATTGATTGCACACCTTGTTATGTAGCAATACGTTTAGTAACACTGCACGTCCAGTAATTTTATTTTCCATGCTTCATTGTTTAATAATAACAAGTTGCTGTTAGACTTGTTGGACAGATTTCTTGGCCTCTGAGTGTGGAGAAATGCCTGTTAGTTCAGGTCGCTTTGGAGAGAACATGGTCATTCTACATCGAGTTCCCAGACTCGGCTCGCCTGCTGTTGAACATTTGAGACTGACGGCTCCCGTCATAATGAACGGCCAAAGCCTCCGCATTTCTGCACGTGTCCACAAAAATGTGCGCGAGTCCTCACATACACTGTAATTTAGAGGTGCCGTCAGACAACTGGGGCTCCAAGCAAGCCTCTGACAGTGCTATTTTAACTTATCGTCCAGCTAAAAGCACCCGTGAATGGTCAAGATTGAGCCCAAAGAAGGAAATGTAGGAGTGAGGACTCAATGCAGCTTGTGTTGAAAATTACCAACACCCAGCAAGGGAGTTCAGTTCTGGTGTCTACAGGAAACGCTGTCAGGCGACTGCTGCTGATGCAGGGAAGATTAACTTGTGATTTTTGTAAGAATTCTCAGGACTGTTGTTTATTTCGATGGCCCCTTAATGTTGGTTTGTCCACTGTCATTTTTGCATGATCACAAAAACCAGTAGCAGAGTGAATCATTTGGACCTGATAGACACATCACATTATGTCATTAGTCGTTATTTATTATTTATTTATTTTCTGACCAGACCACAGGGAAGGTAAATGCCAGAGAGGGCCTGGGGAAAAGACGCCTAATTAGCATTCACTAAGTTCTCGTGAGAGAGGAGCATGACCTGCTGTCGCTGATGACTCGTCAGCCCGGCCGCTCTGGAAATAGCCTGGGCTTACACGGCCCAGGTGTCCTCAGTAATCCCGTATGCAAGATCTCAATAGAGTGTGTGTGTGTGTGTGTGTGTGTGTTGGCAGCTGTGTCCTCTCTGAAGGCCTGCTTTATTGGGCCGCACGGACACGTTGCTCACCGGCCATCTGCATTACTGCACTTCCTGTAGCGCACACACACACACACACACACACACACAGCTCCTCAAACAGAAGAGACCGGTGGCACACAGAGGAGTAGGACGTCCACGCCTCGCACCACTCACTGACTGACTGACTGGACTCTTTGGCCGGCTGGTATTTATGTGAGGGAGTGTGTGTGTGTGTGTGTGTGGCAGGATAGAGTCTCCTTGTGTCTCCCATAACGCTTCTTTTGTGTCTGCTCAGGCTGCTGCTCCCATGCAAGTTTTTGCCAAGCGCGCTGTTACATTTTGTCATCTGACCAAGGCCTGGCTGCGCAGCAACAATGCATTATGGACTAACGCATGGTCTTTACAGTTGATCTTACAAATGTTTGTTTGGCTGTCCCTTGTGTTTCCCAACCATGGTTGAATGGTTTTCCCAACCATGGTTGAATGGTTTTAATCAAAGGATCTCTCCTGACTTTGCGAACATTCTTGAACAGCGATACTTTTATGAAATGGGAAGAGAACCACCTAAGATGTTCTTAAGAGGGACTTTGTGAACTACATAGGCTTAAGATGCTTTTGGGAAACCAAACCCTGGTCATTGGAGCAGCTGGTTTCAGAGAGAGGAACGCTGCTATTTCTAATCAGGGTCATCTCTGAGGAATGCCTGAACCAAAGATCGCTCTAGAATCTAGAATCTTTGGTCTAAACTCTTCTGGGCTGTATCTGTACCAAAGCATGCATTGGAGCAAACTTGTGTGATGTGTTGTGAGCTGATTGGCTGATTCAAGTGATAAAGCTAATTTGGCAGTGATGGCAGTTTTTGTAAACTTAGCTGTTGTCCCTTTCTGCTGTTATGTAGAATCCATTGCAACAGTCTGCCTGAGAAAAAATAGTATCTTTTCTAGTCTTTTATGTATGTACTGTCTGCACTAAGTAGTAAACAAGCTATTTTTTTAAATAGCCTAGTCTAGCCTTTGAAGGGCATTCAGAGAGGTTTTTCTTTCCTGAGGGAGGTACTGAGTAGTTGATTTGCAGCCTCATGTTGTGGAGGTGCTCTGTGCCTGAACAGCACGAGGCCCACGGCAGGCCAGACCAGTTCCAGATGTACCAACATCCTGCTGGTTCTTGGTCCCTTGGACAAATGTCATGTGTCTAACACTGTGTCCTAACTGCAAGCTACTGGGTGACTTATCACGTCACGCTGAATGTTTTATGTCCACATTAAACGTGTGCGGTTCTTATGTATATATATGTTTTATATTATATGTGTGTGTGTGTGTGTGTATGTCAACACGACTTGAGCGACTAAAATAGAGACAGACAGAGCGACAAAGAAGTCGAGTAGCATCGCGTTTTGTCGCACTGCTTCTAGTTGCATTTGGTTAGGAAAGTCCAATAGAAAATGGTGTGATCAATCTTTTTTTGGATTATTTCATACAGTGTGATGACAAGAATAGTTCTGTTGCACACAATGACGTGATGTGTGGATGTTTAAATAAAGACTCTATTGGATGTAATAGTTATGGAAAAATCCCTTTCCACACGAGTGCTCACTGTCTCTCCCAGTTTCACCTAATATCACTCCAGTGCTTTGGCGCCCTGTAAGCTTCCTCTAAACGGCCTATGCCACCATCTTCTTATCAGGGCTTAGGTGTGACATGCTGGGCTGGTTTCCATGGTGCCAGCTGTGTATTTGGTGTTCTCAGATCCCTGTGCCATCCTGTGCAGCAAGGCTCCCTTGGGCTGCCTTGGCAACGGCGTCCTTGGAGACACCCACGTAGATGTCATTAGTTGACGAGACACTAGACATCTCTGTGAGCACCTCAGCGCCTTTAAAGGGCAGGAAGTCCTGTGATTATTAGCTAATCATCCATTTCATCAACTTCCCTTCTGGTTTCAGTGTCTGTGTCCGTGTCTGAAAAGGAGTTTACAAATTTAAATTCATTCACTTGATAATTTTTTTGTATTTTATTTTTACGACATATATTTCGTATTTGTTTATTGTTGCCTGAGAGGTATGGAAACAGGCTTAAAGAGCCGGCTGACCAGTGCTCTGCCTCACGCCATTGCTGGGCATGCTTTGTGGTGGGTCAGGCTGCCACGGGTTGGATAAATGTGCCCATTGTGGGGACTATTGTTTGGCAGCTGTTTATTTGCATGCACTGTGCAGGAGAGCTTACGCCGCCTGGCCTCACAGGGTGACTCAGCCCTTTGCATATTCAGTATTCACTGGGGCACTTTGTGTGCCTTTCTCTGGAGAGCTCTTGCAGACACACACACACACACACACACACACACACACACACGCACGCTTTTCCATCCATACAAACAGGTGATGTTGAAGGCTCACTTGTCATGGGCAACTGACTATTCGGTTAATGTTTTGTGTCTCTAGACTAACAGTTTTTTCATGGTGTGTGGCGTAGTCAGACCTGATTTAATTCAACGGATCAGTCAGTTCTGGTTAGACAGAAGCCTGAAAGGCAGCCACCACACTGGAGCACAGAAGCAGGACTCTGGTTCTATTGATGGAAATGAATGACAATCACAATTCTAATTCCATTTGTGTCCATTCTATTGACACAATTCCATTTGTGTCCATTCCATCGACACAATTTCACAAGTCCAGTCCATCGACTGTGGGCTAAGCAGTTTGCAACATGTATATAGTATGTTTGCAACATATATAGTATAGTGTGTCTTTCCTAACACTTTTGTCTAAGCTGTTGCATGACAATTCTGCTCTTTTAAGTTGAACCTTCAGTCGCCAGATGCCATATACATAATTAGATCCTGGGCTATTAAGTGATTTAAACACAAACAGCAGTGGTACTTCAAAGTCAAATTATCTGTAACCTACAGGAAGTGAACGCAGGGATATTAGAATTTAATAGGTTCTTTTTGTATTTCTAAAAACCCTAGAAGATGCAATTTGGATCAGTTAGAAATGTTTGATGGTCGATTTAGGAAGACATGTGAAGAGCCCATTGGATGGATAAATTGTCTAAATTCTTTACTGGCGTTAGAGTTTAGAATTGCTTGTTCCGGAACTAATGAAGGATTCTTGTTCTCTCCATAGCCTTTGTTCTATAAACCTGTCTCAGACTCAGCTGGTGACAGGATGCAGACTTTCCTTTTTTTATTCTTTTTCATTCTCACCTCTACCTCCACTTGGAAACCAAGATGCTTAACAAGGGTTTAGTCAGTGACCCAGCTTACAGTCAAGTGTCAATCAGAAAGTAGCGCCTTTGCTAGCAATATATTACAATAACTAAACTATTGCTAAACTTTTTTGATTGAAATCAACAGCAGCAATCAAATGAATGAATAAATGGGTTTCTCTTGCACACTAGAGAAGGTTTTAATTTTAGCTTCATCTTGCTACTATCACTTTAATAATTTAAAATGTCTTGTCTTGGTCTTGACCTCACTATACATCTAGGGTTTGGACCACAAGGGGCGTAAGAGTCATCTTGGGCGAAAATTAGTTTTATACATTATTTTAAAGGTCTTGATGAGATCTATTATTTTAAAGGTCTTGATGAGATCTATTATTTTAAAGGTCTTGATGAGATCTATCAAATGGTGAAAAGTAGTAGAAACTGGAAACAAAAACGGGCAAGTGAACATCTTCGCCTTCAATGGAAAGTTTGTTTTAGCTCTACTGTAAATTTATGAAAATGTCAGTTACACTCCCTGTGCTCCAAACCCTCCACATGCAAAATTGCCCTCTGATGTCAGACTGACCTAGTGTAGGACTATCTTTAGAGTAGTCAGTAGTCTGACATTGATTGATTGATTGTTTGTTTGATTGATTGACATATTTGGGCATAATGATTTTGGTCAGGACAGTTTTTGTCCATTAACAGGATTTGGGCCGCTTCTGGTTGAACATAAATAGTCAATAGCACGCTGGTTGTCTAGAAAAGAAACTGTGAGTGTGGGTGTAAATATTAGAGACTTTTGATCTTGTCCAAATCGACACTCAGTCTCTCCAGCGATATTTGCAGTTGCTATGCAACTCCTTAGGGATCCAGCTACCTGATCACTGGCAAAAATCAAACAGACGTTCTGCTGCATTGCTGATGTTAAGTGGCACTGTGTTTGTCTGTGTTGGCTTTAGCTGTTGCAACTTGTTTCACAATCTCTCAATCTTTTGTTATTCTCCTTTCCCCCTCTCTCTGCCTCTGCGGGGGTTTTTAATTCCCATTCTTTGCTTTTTTGGAAATGATTTTAAAACGATTTCAATGTCCTCAATTCTTTGTTAATCAAAGCATCATTGTTCAAATGGCCTATACTTTCCAAGTTTCGAAACTTTCCAAGTTTTGTAGATGTTTCAGCAGAAGAAGAAAAACGCTCTGGAATGCTTTTCCCTCTCTCTCGTGGATGCGCTCCTAACTTCTCGTGCTCTGTTTCTGAATCGGCCCTCCCAATTCCTGGCCGGTGGCCATTACCATCAACCAGATCCCAGACTTTCCTGTCATAGGTCTTCTTTCTCTAATTGCTTCAAGAAGCTTCAGGGATGCCGTGGCTCAGTTGGCTTAGACGCCATACCATAAATCCGGGGACACGGGTTCGAGTCCGACCAGAGGTCATTGCCCGATCCTAATCCACTCCTTTGTGGTCATTCCCAACTGTCCTATCCAATTAAAGGCAAAAAGGCCCAACAAATATCTTAAAAAGAAGCCGGACTACAGAAAACCACTGCTATCTATCCCCTGTCCCTATATCTCCCGCTGGAGCCAAGGGTCTGAGGGCTTAGCTGAGGTAGCAACAGTAATCAATCACACTTGGCCAATAATAGGGATTCTACTCTATTCTATTCTACTCTATTATGTTCTATTCTGTTCTATTCTACTCTATTATGTTCTATTCTATTCTACTCTATTCTGTTCTATTCTACTCTGTTCTATTCTATTCAGACGAAGTGATTTAAACACAAGCCGCAGTGGTTTCAAGATCAGAGTTCAGAGAGCCATTGTCACCCAACCATAAATAAGCAGCATGCCCCCGACCAGTCCAGGGTCAGCAGTGATTGCCTAGTGATATAAAGACCCACAAAAACACCCCATGTCTCCCGCTGGAGCCAAGGGTCTGAGGCCTTCAGCGGTGGGGCTCTGGCTGTGTAATCTAGCCATTGAAGTGTGACTGATGAGACGACTCAAGTCAGGCCCCTGTTTGGATTAGCTGTTCTTCTGAGACCTTGACCCAGGGATTTGAACCTGTAACCTTTGACTGTAATCTCCATAAATCAGACCCCACACATCTAAATAATGCATTTGACTTGTTCCTAGAGAGTGCATGTTTCTTTGTTACCCTTTCCTTTGGCCCTTTCCTCTACAGTCCCCAAGGACACAAGTTACATGCAGGCAGCTTTTTGAGATAAACTATTATTTAACCAACACAAATGACACATGCACTAATGAAAGTAGCTTTCAAAGAACCCCCCCCCCACACACACACACACACACACACACACATTTAGATGGAGATGGAGATGGATTCTGTTCTTTATGCCGCAGTCATTTGATTGTGGCTTATTGTTTTACGCAGCATCTGTAAACTTCTTCTGCCCCATTGTTTTTTGTTTGTTTGTTTTGTTTGTTTGTTTTTTGAGCTGATAAACCTCTTTATTGTATTGTCTTCTGTTCTTCCAGAGATGGTAAACACGTAGCAAAAGCGTTCGACAGCTTTTGTACTTTGTGTTCTGTTTCCGTCCTATTTATGCAGCCTAGAGTTAAACTCTCACATACCAAAGATCACTGAATCATTTCAATTCTGTTGCAGTGAAATTTTAAACAATATTTAAAAAAAAAATGTAAAACTATTTTTTAAATCTTTTTTTTCTAGTATATCGATTATACAAAGCCATTTTCAATATTCTACTAAAACAAACACAAATAACATTTTCATATCTAATCTAATTTGTTGTTTTGGTTTGCATATGACTCTGCAGTATTTGCCTTTTATGTTTATGCCATGTTATGCCATGTTCATTAATGACTGACCTTCAGCATTATAATATTGTAAGGATTCTTATGTTCTTTAAAAAAAAAAAAAAAAAGATATTTTAAAAAAGATCTTTGGTTCTGAATCCCATGGTCTCCATTCCCATTCCTACACACTCAGCTCACACTCACTCTTTCACACACTACTTTCCCTGCTCAGCTATTTGCAGCTTGAATGTGCATGACTTGCTCAGCTGAAAACATCTCTGACAAAGCCACACTCATTACAAAAAGGGGAACAAGGTCTTTCTGTAAAATTGAAGTTTGGTTTGAATCCAAAGTCCCTTAAGTGAATGGGCCGTAGTGACTTACTTTCAGTTTCATTTAACTATGCTCTGTACAATTAGTTATTACACCATTATTTGATCTCTGTTGCACCAGTTCTTTTTTTTCCCGACAAACAGCATTCAGTGACTATGATTCACAAGCCTTCAAGCTTGAAGTGAAGTGAGTGTCATGAGAAGAGACTGTTTGAGTTTGCTCGTCTGTTCTTGTGAAGGGTTGCAATTCTGATTCACTGTGTGGTAAAAGGGGGCCCATCCTGATATGAACTTGCATCAAATTAGCATTTTGACTCAAAAGGAGTTTGAGTTCGAACTTCTCCTTTGACTTGAACAGCAGTTGAAGAAGAAATCTAATGTGAGTCATTCCTTAATCCCGTCGTTGGAGGTCAACAAGTGCTTTGGGAGAAAAACAAACAAGAAATTTTGACCAAATACTATGACCAAATGGTGAATTTCTGCTACCACTAATGGCCACTGTAACTCTCTTTTAGCTTAAAGGTGCTCTAAGCGATGTGACACGTTTTTAGGACTAAAAAATGTGTTACATACAGCAAACATCTCCTCACAATCTGCTAGCTGCCTGTCCCCTGAACACACTGTAAACAAACGCGGTCTATGTTGACAGCCCAGGCTCCACAAACGGCAACATAACACAGTGGGCAAACCTAGCATAACAAACGAAAACAAAACATAACAGTGTTCCAGCCAATAAACGACAAGGTTCGTGAGTCTTTCAGGAGGCATGGGAGGGAGGGGGAGGAGTAAGCTATAACTTATAACGCTTGAACCCTCTCTGGAGCTATCCTCCGTTTAGTTTGACAATACTTCGAACGTCAACAAGAAGTGACGTGAAACAGCATCGCTTAGAGCGCCTTTAATTTTCCTGTCACTGGCGGTTCACTTTGCGGCCTGTGTTTAATGAAGTGTTTTGTTTAGTTAGTCAGCTTTGTTTTGCTCTGTATTGACAGCAGACAGCACTCTCTGATCAACAGGGCTATTGATTCACGCATTAACGCCAAGGTGAATATTTAGACTTCTT
>JAGFZM010001053.1:113279-124931 GCA_017657215.1 Limnothrissa miodon | reverse complement strand
CACCAGCTACATGATGGAAACTCATGGATCTCGAGTCCTGAGGGTCGCGCTAACGTAGACGTGGTTACGTTGGATCACTTAGTCCTTCGGGTAGCATGAGAATGAAACTCTCCTCGTGTTAGGAAAAGCAAATCCACAACAAACGCCATTTTTTCACTTCTGAAATAACATAATGTTCTGCACGTAGCCTATAGATGTAATGTATTAAACTAACATTGTTAATTTGGTCCGTTAGACAGTCCGAAACATTGCAAACTGTAGATGGGGACTTTATTCACAGGATCTGTTTAGTGCTGATGAAGTGGTTAACAAATTTGTTTCATTTCGTGCCATGTACACTGAGCAGCGTGTAGGGAGAGCCGGGACGATTGAAACACTTTTCGATTAAATGTCGTTTTTGCAGACAACGTTACAGACAGTAACACTTTGTTGTGTGTGAACAACAACTCACATATATTGCCCATACATTGCCTATAGAGCCCATAGAATGCAAAACCACATTTACCTTGTTATTGTGGAATTTAGGTAGCTTAAGGTATCCAACAGACTATACCGAAACCCCAAAAACCATCTTCCGCCTCCTTCTACATGCAAATTTCAGGCTAGAATTTGCCAGGCTGAAAAAAAAAACAATCTGAAACCAGTGCTCTGTGTACGTCGACAGCGCAAACCTACACCTCCTCCATTACATTGTCCAATCCAAAGAGCTCTGCTCTAGAATCTTTGGTCCAATCAAAAATTGTTTGGAACAGTCGCTTGTCCAGTACGGGTATGGCCTTAACAGTTTGCCTACTTGATGCTACTTGATATCCAGGGAATTGTGAAGCAAAAAAAACACTCGGTCACTAAAGTGTTGGTAGGCTAGCAAGCTAACCATTACAACAGATACTGTCACATTTCCACTACAACCCCGAGCCGCCCCCAGGCTTCACCCTTAAACACCTGTGCTTAGCCTCAGTGTTGCATTTGCATTACCAAGTTTTAACACCAGGGTTTTAGGTGAACTGTGACAAGCAGTTTTGATTACATAGTAAGTAACGTTAGTTATCGGAATTCTAATAAAACTTACCAGTCTGACACATTCATTTCCAAACACCGTGGATCTGGCTGTTGTATGGTTGAATTCCAGAAGTCCATTGCGTGTTTAATAGCTCCGATAGTTAACGTGATTTAATGTTTACTCCGATAGTTCGCCGAAAGAGTAACTAGAGAGCCAATCCCCTTCACAATGAACTAGCCAATCAGCGCCAGGGGGCGGGAAATACGGACATTTTGTTATGAGCATGTATTTCTGAGCATGGAATAGACGGCCAAGTGATGCTCCTGGGTCTTTTTCAGCCGCACAAATTTGCATACACAATTATTAAGGCTCAAACTACATTTTATGATGGTCAAAAAACATGTTCATATTGATGGGCGATGATTATGGTGTAATTTATCGTTGAATAGAATTGGTCGTTTGTTTCATTTGTCCCGATTGGCTGGGACGTTTGAAACACTAGGGTGGGACAAATGAAACACTATATAAAATATAAGGTAGCCTTAAAAATGATCCCCTTTTTATGTGAAATATCTGACAAAGACCCTTTTTAGTCAATGCTGCTCAATTTTCAAGCAAGTTCTCGTAATATATAAGTAGTTATCAAATAATCAAACAATCCTTGTTGCGGGATAATTCACGTTGGAATTATTACCAGACTCCCTAGCTTGGCTGCCATCGTCCTATGATATCTTTATTTGTAGTTGGTTTTGTGCTTTATACTGAAAAATATCTGACAAAGACCCTTTTTATTCAATGCTGCTCAATTTTCTCATAATATTAAAGATCTCATTCCATCGTATTTTCATTAATTTTCTCGTGGTCTCTTATCTAAAATAATGTCATGAGAGTTGGTTTCGACAAAAAATATGCTGTGGTTGTCTTGTTTCAAGCTATTTTAGATAGGTGAAAAGGAGAGCAGGGATAGCTCGAGAGGATTCTTATGAATAATAATGATATGCAAATGTATCGCCTCTGATTGGCTGACAACACTGTGACGCTCCATCTAGTGGGTCTGTCTGCAGGCAGCCTAACATTTCTTGAGGGCGGGTTAACTGCATACCTAATGTTCAAATTGCCGTACATATGTACAGCTTTTCCGATTCGCTCGTTTTTCCCGGCAGTTTTCTATCACAGGAATACAGACTACAGGGGTAGGAGAGCATTTTGAAGTTGAGCATAGAAGTACAACTTGGGCTGACCTATGGTAATGTAAAAACATCAAGTCTTAAACGGTTTATTTTGGAAGGACACCTTTAAAGTAGTTATTAAACGATCGTTGCAGGCAAATTCACATTGGAATTATTACCGGACACGCCTTAAACGAGCTTGGCTGCCGTCGTCCTGATTATATCTTCAAATTTCTAGTTGTTTTCATGCTTTATACTGAGAAAAATGTCTATACGTGATCATATTGAAATACTGGAACAAAATAGTGGAGTAAAGGGCATAAACAGATTCTAAATTGCACACTAATGGATGGTGATCGATGAGGAGGGATGGAGAGCCAATAAAATTATTTGTCATAGTTGTAAGTACTTCTTAGTTACTGCAAACTCTTATTATTTCGAAATGTTAATGACTGCAAAACGTACTGCTTTGACTACTTGCACGACCTACTGGGGGACGGTTGAAACAAATGGTTCAATCGTCCCGACAGTGCATGCTCGCAGAAAAAGGTGTTTTTCTCCTAATCTAAAAAACATTGATCTTTCATACTGTAGGATATGTTACGCCATCTATTAATCTGTTGTTTAAAAGTGATAAGTGTATATTGTGTCGCAAACAAAACAGTGCAAAGAGTTTCTTGAAGTCAAACATGGGTACCGGAAGTCTTTAATGAGTCCCGAAAGTCTTTAATTAATTTTTCTGCCAGTCTTACCTTCATTCATTTTTCTGCCACAAGAAAACAACATAACAATGATGAACTCAAAACGTAATTTTGGAAAATAACCAGCCATGTTGAATGAATGAAAATTAACTATATACATAAGTGCATTATTCACATCAAAAAATAATCACAATAGATACATTGTACCACTTAGAAGCCATCAATCTCGGCAACAGTCGGGCTGAATTATGCAGTCAAATCAACCTCTCTACGAACAGTTTTTAATATTTATCTACTAATTTGTAACTACTCCATATTCTGTTAAAGTGTAATTTCTGGGACATATAGGGCCGGATTCAACAGAAGCTTAGATTTCAACACTGTCCGATTTTTTTTCAGACTTGGTCACCCTGCCAATCTGTTTTCATCTTGCAACATATCAATGAGGGGGGCCCATAACATCTCCCGCCCCCCCTGACACAAAACTGGAGCTCTGCCCCTGCATGGATGCTATGACCCACGTCATTTTTTACTCCTCACAACCCCTGGTAAAATTAACCCCCTGGGTGAAATTCAGGAAAACACAATCACTCCGGCTATAGGCCTAATATTGATAACATCATTAGTTGTCTTCTATTAGCAGTCTATAATGTAGGCTATGTTATTATCCCATAAGTAGTCTAGCATAATAAGCATATTAGTAGATCCAGCAGGGGTAATAACCATTGTACACTAGGACTGAGTTTTCTTGCCGTTTTAGCAATACTGACTCAAGTGACTCGCATAACCCGGATCAATTGAGTGAGTGACTCAGAATTACACGAATCCTGAAAAGGAATCGACTTTGCCAGGCCTAGAGGCCACCCTCTCTTCCGCTGTTAGCAGGTCTATGGCCGTAAAGGATGTCCATTTGATCAAACCTCCTCCAATTCCTCCTATTTGACCCATTTCTGCAGTTGTGGTCCTTCATAGACCTGTAATCGCTTTTCTTTTTTTTTTTTTTATTTGTCACAACATTGTTGATAGGTTCTGTCATAGCCGAATGAAGCCATTAGATGAGAGACCTCGTGAAAAACTTTTTAATTTCTGGTTGCCCCATCAGAAGTGTGCTAACCTCTTCGTTTGTCCAAGGTACAGCCTTACGGTCTGCCGTAATTAATCAAATTAATGGTTTACAACGCTAAAGAAGAGAAGATATCGTTCTTGTCTATCCTGAGGTATTTTAAAAATGCCACAGCTTGTGCGGGTTCTGTCAACAACACAGTACCTAACAATCCATAGCAACCACCAATCAGTAACCTCCATAATGCACACGCCATAATTTAGTATCGGTTCAGCTCGCTTGGAACCTCGGCAAAGGTGGTACCAAAAATGGTACCAGGTTAAAGTAATGGAAAAGCAAAAAAGCTGAACCAAACCAAAACTACTAGTCAGTGGAAAACCGCCATTAAGTCTAGCCTACTACAGTCTATTATCATTATGTAGGCCTGTAGCCTAATTGCATATAGCCTATTTTTGGATGAATAATGCGACAGGTGAACAGCCTTGTTACCTTGTCTATAACATTTGGTTTACTGCTGTGCTTTATAGGGAAAAGTGACATTTGTTGTGCGGCTTAGCCTAGGCTTAAAATCTTTAAAATTTGGTTAATGATACAGAAAAGTCATTCCACCGTCCGGCCTCAACGTACGCTCTCTAGAAGGTGCTGGACTCGGAACAGATTGGGGTAGCCTACATAGATCCTGATAAATAAAAAAATTATTATTGCTATTAATTTTCCTTTAGACTTACTTTTTCTTTTTTATTGCATAATTTTATCTACTTGAATTGCTATTTCCCTAAATTAGCCTGCATGTCTTACTTAGGCATGTGATAAAATTAAACTTTTATTAACCATTTTTATTAAACAGCATTTGTATTTGGTGTATTAACTGAATTGCACGTGGCTTTAAATAAAAGCATCTGCTAAAAATCATTTAACATAAACACGATAACATTGGTGATAAATGTGACGTAACAGTTGAATATCATCGAATCTTAAACGTCACATTATTACCATGGTGAAGAAGAACCCAGTGTACAGTAAAACAGTAAAATCGAAACATTCATTTCACATTTGAAGGCAGGCAGAGCAACACATGTTTACTGACTTGGCAACTAAACTACATTCTTGTTGGAGTTCTTTAGCAGATAATGTGTTGTATGTGTTTTACTTTTTTTTAACATTTACAGTATTGAGTATAATAAGTCCAAACCACAAAATTACACTGAATATACAGTTTGCTTCCAAGCTGATTGTCTTTTATTAGGCTAAATGTTTCTTTGTGCAACAGAGATGTGCATACAATTAAACTGTTTAAATCGTTACTAACATAGTTAAAGCGTAGTTCCACCCAAATTTGAAATTGGGTCATTCCCCGCTGTTCCCCGAGTTTGATAAGTCATTTTTTTTTTTTTGCAGGCCCAGCCATTGCCCTGATCTGGTACGCATCCGTTAGCTTTAGCTTAGCATAGTCGCTGTAATCCTATGTCCCCCAGCTAGCAAGTTGTTGCAAAAGTAACTCAAATAACGCAAGATTTTTGCTAATTGTTTTTCGTGAACTGTACATTCACATCAAGTAGAAATAACAATGCAAATTAACACGCAGGGATTTACGAGTCAGATTTTTATTTGGGACTATATTCTGACTAAGCACCGGCAAAGCACCGCTGCCAGGCGCAAAGACACTGCGCAGCTGAAAACCCCCAACTTCCGTCAACACAGCAGTGCGACTACAGAAGAACACACCATGACTTGCATTGATAGATTTTGACTTAGCAGTTCAAAAATGGTTAATTACTGTGCAGCAAAGGGTTGTGAAAAGCAGAGGAGATACACCAGCACGTTCCACAGAATTCCAAAGCCAGTGGAACAAAGAAATCTTTGGCTTGCTGCCCTCGGTATTCCTTCGACAACACCAGAGGTGAAAATCAACCAACACCGTGTTTGCGAGGAGCACAGGACTACGAAGAAAAAATGCAATATGTTACCAGAAAGATGGTGTTGAGTCTGAAAAATACAGCTGTCCCATCAATATTTACTACAGAGGCAGAACGTAGTAACGCTACATCGTCTATGCCTGTAAGTAGACTAAACCTTCCTTACTTTGCTAACGTTATTGCTTTGCTATCATTTAAACTGCAATGTGACCTTAGCCTGGCTCAAATTGCCGCTTACGGTACGTTTCCACACAGCATTCACTTATCATATTTCGCCGTTGGGAGTGGCCAAGGCAACATGACGTTTACTGATCGTAGCAAGCAATATTCTACAGTAGGCTGCCCGCCAACTGCCAACAGAAGGCGCGCTAAAGTTAGCCTAGCAGCTTACATAAACGAAACCGTGGGAAGCTTCTGGATAAATTTACAGTTACAGTTTACAATTTTATGTTTGTGTGACCCGTAAACGGCAATGCGTTCTGCAATTATTTTTATGTTGACACCTATCTTTGTTCCATAACACATTTTGGGCCATCAGTGTGCAGCAACGTTAGCTATGTGTAGCGTTCGGCTAACTTCAGTTGGAACTGTTAATTTTCTAACCTACAGTGTTCTAGTTGTCTTGATAACGTTCGTTTATCATATTAAACACAATCTGACACGTTTACACACAAACGGCGGTCCATAGACCCTTTAATTAAACAAATACGTTTTTATGTAGAAAACTCCCTGGGCGCCGCCATACTGTTTGCAATTTTTTGTTTCTCCCGCCCTCGTCAAGACACACAGTTGTCTCATTGGTTACCGCCCGCCACAAATTTGCATAAAGTTAAAGATTTGCCAACTTCAATTCGCCTGCCTCGGCGATTCGCCCCCTACTAATTTTCAATGAGAGGTGGGCAAAATTTGCGCACAGTCGAAACGCACCATTACAGTGTTATTGCTCATCATCGTTTCACCCTATTGACTATAAACAACGAGTTTACCGTTACCTGTGGTATGAAATAATTGCTGGGCTTGGATACACTTAGAGCAAAGATACTTCTCTGTACTTGGCATACAATTGTTGAGTTTACTCACGTTGTATAGCCTAATGGTACGTTTCCACACAGCGTTCACTTGGCGAATATTCGCTTATCATATTTCGCCGTTGGGAGTGGCCAAGGCGACATGACGTTTACCGGTCGTACATGTAGCAAGCAATATTCTACAGCAGGCTGCCCACCAACTGCCAACAGAAGGCAGTTGGCGGTTAGCCTAGCAGCCTACCTAAACTAAACCGTGGGAAGCTTCTGGATAAATTTACAGTGATGAATTTACCCCAAATATGTTCGTGTGACCCGTAAACAGCAATGCGTTCTGCAATAATTTTTTATGTTAACACAAATCTTTGTTCCATAACACATTCTGGTACATCGATGTGCAGCAACCTTAGCTATATGTAGCATTCAGCTAACTTCAGTTGGAACTGTTAATTTTCTAACCTACAGTGTTCTGGTTGTCTTGATCACGTTCGTTTATCGTATTAATCACAATCGAACACGATTTCACACAAACTGTGGTCCATAGACCCTTTAATTAAACAAATACGTTTTTATGTAGAAAACTCTCTGGGCGCCGCCATACCGTTTGCAATTTTTTGTTTCTCCCGCCCTCGTCAAGACACACAGTTGTCTGATTGGTTACCGCCCGGCACAAATTTGCATAAAGTTAAAGATTTGCCAACTTCAATTCGCCTGCTTCGGCAATTCGCCCACAACAGGGCGAAATTCGCGCACAGTGGAAATGCACCGTAACAGTTTGATAAGACGGTAGATGTTACTGTATGGCAGATTTGACCAGAATAATACACGTCTGACTTGAGTTGACTTGTGTTTTTGGATAATGCATTACTAGAATGTTATCATGTTTAGTCTCTAAATAATCCTTGTAATGTGAACAACAAAATGATAACAACTTTATGACAATTTTACGAATGGGAGGTTATCCATGCCAAAAATAAAGTAAAATGAAAGCAAGTGAAATTTAAATGAAAAACTCGTTTTGCCATTTCATTTTCAAGTTGTCAGTGACATTGGCCGCGTTTCCCAAATCAGTTAAGAAGCTCTTAACGCTAAGATCTTCTTTGGAGCGCTCTTAAGAACGCTGTGAACGGAGAATGCGTTTCCCAGAGTCGCTCTTAGCTTAAGAAGATCTTTCACTAAGAAGGAAACGTAAGATCGCGCTGAGCCACTCTTAACAGCCTTCTTAGCTATCAAATGCTCACTGAGCATAGCCTGCCAGTAGGGGCGTGTAGATTTCTAGGCTTTAGTCAACCTGGTCTCACGGCTTTTCGTGATACTGTCACGAAAATAGATTCTATTGAAACGTGATACCATCACGATTTTTTCGTGCATGGACCACGTTTCCCTTATATGTATTCTTTAGTGATCAAGCTGCGTCAGGGAAATGTCTAATGTTCAATGTTGAAATGCGTTCAGAGTGGACCACTGGCGCAAGAAACATAGGCTTTTTGAATTTGAAATTGAAAAGATTTTTTGAATTTCACATTTATGTGTTTATACATACATAACACATAAAAAAACCATCAACATCCCTGTGGCATTTCACAGCATATACCCTGAATTACACTCATTCCAATGCAGAATGATCCACAACACATGGTTGAAAAGGAAACGTTTATTGAAAGCATAACGGTGAAGAACCGTGCATGGCAGGCCATAGAGAACATGTCACCCTCCAGCCCATGCGGCCTGCGTGACTAGGTGAGTGTGCGGAAGAGCACCGAGCAGGACGACCCTCACTCCCAATGAAGAAAAAGTCCTGTCGGTGCCCGCTTAGCTCTTTTACTTGCGACTTCCATTCTCACTTGTGTGCCAATATTTACGGGGGTATATGCGCTTATGAACTTAATGACAAACGCGTGCTAACACGCTACTTATGGTTTTCTTTTAATAATTTTTTTAGTTTATTTTTATTTTATTATATATATGGTTATCTCAACACAATGTGACACTAATTCACTAACTCAGTACTCGTCATGGATATCGCCCCTAAGCTTAATTCCACCTGTATGGTGGGACCACGGTGCGCCGTGAGTGACTTATGCGCTGAGAAAGGGGTGGGTAATCGATTTGCCAGGCATCACTCTGTTTCAGCACCACCGTGGTGAACAGCTCTCGTTAAGAGCTTCTTAAGAACCTTCTTTCGCTTGTCCTTAAGAAAGATCGAATCTGGAAAACCCGGCCATTATCATGCCAAAATTAAAAATAAAATGAAATATTTATATTTGGCTTATAATTTTCCTGATAACCCCAGTAATTTGTGCCAATAATTAAATTGTCATTTCATTTGCATTACGATCCTGGTATATTTCTGTGAAAAATGAAAAACCCAAACCTGACTTTGGCTTTGCCTTTTCCTCACAATGCGCACAATGTCTGTCAAAATATAAAATAAAATTAAAACCGACCCCGGCTGACGATTTATTTTTCATTTCTCAGTTTTTTTTTTTCCTTTTTTCCAAGTTCACAGACATGCAAATCTGCTGCTGTGTTAATGAGGTGTTTGAGGGTGTTACTCTGGTGACGACCAAGGAATGGGCCTACCTGTCTACGAGGCTCGGGTGGGTTGGTTCAGTTACGTTGGGGAAAAAAGCAAACACAGAGTGAGCAGTCAGTCAGTCATGGACAGATGCTGAACAGAAAAACTACAGCTGGTTCCGCTAATAACTGCTGGACAAGTAGAAACTTGGGCAGAGGAACGACATCGCATCCCAAGAAGTGTCCAAAAGAAGAGAGCATTTAATCCAGTCAAACAGATCCCAATGTCTACTCTTGAGGATGAATCAGCCAATCATAGTGTAAATTCAGTCCAGTTAAGGTTTTGCTGCGCATGGCATTCATTTCTGCATGAGACACCCACACTGACAGTCCACTTTGACTTGTTTTAATAAGGGGTATATTTAATACACTACTGTATGTACAACTAGCCTACTGTATACAGAGGATTGTGGCAGGAAATCTTCTTTGTCCAGCCAACTTTCTTGAAACCGGCATTTCCCCGGCATGTTTGCCTGAAGTGACGGTGCCACCAGCCAAGATGTTGCATTCTAGAATTTTGCACATTTGTAGACCGGGAAATGTTTCGGGCAAAACAAAAACATTAAAGGCTGTTACATAATTTACTGTTAATAAAATTCCCTGATATTCCCTGACTGTGCATGCAAATTGACCAAATTCCCTGACTTTTTCATGATATTCCAGGTATTCCCTGATCCATGGGAACCCTGAAGGCAGATGCAGAGTGGAAAGACAGAATACGAAAAGCCAGAACGTGATGAGGATGGGTTGGACTTAATGTTGTGTGACAACCTTACAAAGGTAAAACTGTAACAGAAATTACTTACCGCCCATGCATTTGCAGAGCATGTCCTTGAACCCCCTCTTCTGCTTTTTTAAATTTTTTTCCCTGCCCAGTTGAGACCGGATGCCACTTTGTTAGTGAATAATAAACAAAGCATCCGGCGAACCCTTGTTTCCAAATTGTTGCCACCAACAATTGAGAGGCGATTAATCTGTTAAAAAATACAATGACTAGGTTTTAGAAGACAGCTGAACTGAAGATTGTTTTGATCAGATCCTAGGTAAAGGTACGGTGGAATATGCAACATTGACATTTTCCGGTAGACAATGAATGAAATGTTATAGCAATAATACTCTTAATGAATATATATATGTAGCATACCAAGTAGTCTTTTAACCTGTAAAATTTTAGCCTGTGCGTACAATACATTTAGCCTGTCCCAATATCTTATTTATTGTTATCTTAATGTAGCACCAGTTGGATCCATGGTGGAATGTTGTTTCATCTCGATTTACTCCTGTATAGGGCTGAAATGACAACACAAAACACTTGACTTGGGCAATGATGTAGTTACCAATGTTTTGCAGGCCTCTGGTGTTTGAAGACTAGCCTCTATTTTGTCCAATTCCTTCAAGGTTTGGATGGGCCTCTCCACCACAGGTGACTGAGCCACCTGTTGTCCCACCACCCCAGGTGGTTGGCAGCACCTGCAAGACTGCCTGAACTCTTGGATTTCCCTCCGCAGGTCTCTTACCTCAGAAGAGAGCTCCGTGACCATTTCCAGCAGCTTCTGCAAAGCCACATCTGTCAAGTAGAAGGGTTAACTTTAGTAAGTTGAATTCACATAATTGTATGTTTTTATGTTAAAATAACAAATGGTATGCAAACTATATGGCCATTCACTTCATCCTAATTGCCCAATCTGTCAGTCTTATATCTATATATTCATAGGCCCAATAGTACTTGCCTTTTAGAGCCTGCCTGGCAGTGTCTCTTGTTTCTTTAAAAATCATGACGAAAAAAAAAAATGTATAGTACTACTGGAAATAGCAGTTACAGAACCCAAAATCACAACATAAACACCTCACCCAACAGTACACTACCCCCAACCCCCACTAATTAAGCCTCCTCCCCACATACAGGGCACACTGCCATTCTATCTAGTCATCACCAGTCTCCTGCCCCTCCAGTCCTTCTTCTACATGACCTCCGCCAGTTAGGTTGGCCCCTTGAGTCATGGTTCTGCCCAAAGTTTTTTTTTTCTCCTTAGTAGGGACTTCTACCTTGCCCCTGTTTCTCTCCACACCATTTTATTACTTTCATACTGTATAGCCACCCCCCATCTCCATCACCCCCCCCACACACACACACACACGCACACCTATTACTTTATTTTCCCTCATTCTACACTTCATTCTCCTTTTTTCTGCACAATAGA
>JAGFZM010001053.1:64025-108279 GCA_017657215.1 Limnothrissa miodon | reverse complement strand
AAAGTATTCTTAATTTTAAAAATATGGATGTCAGTTCTTAAATGTCATGAACTAGCTCAAAAACTAACAAAAACACACAAGACTTTGTTTTAAAACGAAAGCCAAACTAGAGAGCAGGAGTTAGAACAGTAGCTGTCATGAGGCAAGCTCTAAAAATAAGCTCATCCCTAGCGGTTTTCTCAAAATTATTATATCTTTTTTTTGTTTTTGTTGTTGTTTTTCCAGTGTGCAGTGTTGGCAGGTATGCAGATATACAGCAAGCAGTAGTTGAGACCTCAGTGTAGTCTGTGCTGTGCACAGCTCATGATCTGGGGCCTCATTTATAAAAGTTTGCGGAGATTTAACTCTGAAAGATTTTGTGCGCAAAAAGTTATAATTTTCGTACGCAAAAAAACAAAACTGA
This sequence comes from Limnothrissa miodon, assembly GCA_017657215.1. Classification (NCBI taxonomy): domain Eukaryota; kingdom Metazoa; phylum Chordata; class Actinopteri; order Clupeiformes; family Clupeidae; genus Limnothrissa; species Limnothrissa miodon. The sequence goes on along the minus strand of JAGFZM010001053.1, from coordinate 107,876 downwards.
TTTATAAAACCTTGCGGCGCAAACATGTACACACTTTTCTCGTTATAAATACGGACTTGCGTTACCTTATACGTTGTGCACGAGCCTCATTCTCCTCCCAAGGTCGTCCCATATTTTACCCAATAAGGTCCATGTTAATCACTCAATGAATATGGTAACTTCTAAAGGTGCCTTCCATAGCCAATCATGACACGGTAAATGTGAAAACAAAACACGATTCAGGAAATGCGAGACCAACCTCCGAAGATCTTCACTAAATCTTGTTTGAAGGCCATAAAAAAGTAATATCAAATTGAAATAACAAAAGTGAGTGGCAGCGTACAACTGATGTTGTCAACAAAGTAAGTTCAGCGCCAAGAACCAAGCACTTACTATGAATATAGAATTTGTTGCATATTTCTCTTATAGGCATGTTACGAATACTACATTACATTTTAAAGTGCTCACATGCAGCCTCTGCGCTGTCCATCCGGCTACTTTATCAATGTGATATTTTATTTTACCATTGGAGGTCACTAAAACACAGTCTAGAACCGAGTCCTATAGGTTGCTAGTCAAGAAAGCTGTGGTCAAAAGATTGCGGAAACCTGCGAACTTTTTAGCGCATGGAAAATGTTTGTAAATCCCGACTTTTGCGAGACATGTTGCGACCGCAAATTTTACCCTGCTTCACGCAACTTTTTGTTACGTAAAGGGCTTTATAAATGAGGCCCCTGGTCAGCTCCTCGTTAAAGAAGAAGAATCCTGCTCTTTTGATGAACAAAACGGTGCTACTATGGACAAATGTACTTTTTGTTTTGTTTTTGGTTTCACAAACCAACAATAAAAAAAAAATCAGATCTGAACAGGTTTAACTAATGACTCTTTAATACATGTTCATTTAATCCATTTGGGTTAGTTTGGTTAATTGTTGAAGGCATGTCAACATGAAAACTGACTGTAACAGTTAGACCCAATTTTAGACATATGTGATAATTATATAGAACACATAAAAAAAAACTGAGATGCATACAAAAGTAATCAGTGCTGGAAAGTGGTTTGTTTTTAAAAAGGCATTAAAAACTGTTTTATTTAGTAGACACCTTTACCATACATTATTAATATTCCTTAATATTCCTGGTAAATCAGTCAGAAGGTTCTTAGCTTGGTGCAGCTACGCTGGTCCCTATACTGACCCAATACACAGCCTCTTCAGGAACTGATGGTGCACTGGATAAACTGCAGAGAGAGAAACATCAGACAAATGCACAGTGTCCATGACCTTAGTCACACTAAACTAAGTAGAGCTGATATGTTAACAGACATGCAATTATGTCATTTCACTACATGCTTTAAGTCAGTATTTCAATGCATAAGACAAATAAACACTTTGAACTTTGACGCACTGGGAACTCACATCATCATACTGAAATGTAGCCACACCCTGACCGGCCTGGTCTCTTCTCCGAAACAGATCTATGTAAAGTACAGACTGGTTAGGCAAAATATCCATGATGGCTTCTTATGTGGGCGTTATTAGCTGCAGTTTTACACCTGGGCTAAAGGGAGCTACTAATTTATGCTGTTTTATTTTCATTACTACTTCATTATTTGCATTAAGTGGCTTTAGATGGCATGGCTTCTGGGGAGAATAATGAACCGTAATCATATTTACCAGTCAGGGATCTGAGCCTTACGCAGCACGCCACATAATCGTCGAAGGAGATCTTCCCATGAGAGCTGTAACGCTTCACAACGCAGTTCATGGCTTGAGGACTCAGTCTGTAGCCTAAACAGAACCACCGATGTGTCAACAAAAAACAAAAAACAACAAAAACTGATATGAAAAAAAAGTCAGGTTGTTTGTTTGGACATCTAGCTGTCAATTGGTATCCAAAGTGACTTACAAATATTAGTTCCCAGGCCTTCTTTTACAGTCTCAAAATATACCACATATATTACACCAGTCACTATACCATTATACCACATTATACCAGTAGGGCTAATGACCTGTATTCCCATAGAAACCATCAGTAGCACAGGATGAACAGGGTCATGGCTATTAGCCACAGATGTGGAGATGGTGATGGTGTAGGTGTTAGGGAACATTCACAACCCTTAACTAAGCCCAAGGCGGCTCTAATAGAAAATTGCCCTGAATTGAGCTATAGACAAATGTAATAAACAAATGTAAGTTGCTTTGCATAAAAGTGTGTGTCAATTGATATCTGCTAAATGCACAAGTCTCAGCTAAATAAACAAAGTAAATGTAAATGTAAGTGTATATTACAATGAGAAATGAATGAAATTAAAGCGTATGTGTAATGAGAAATAAATGTAAATGTAAATAAGACCATACCCATAGAGGCCACAGCCTGGTTCATTTCCTGGGCGTCTACGGTTCCGCTGTTGTCTCTGTCGATGGATGCGAAGTGCTGCTTCCATCCATTGAGGACCGTCCACAGCTCCTTGAATTCATTGAAGCCCATGGTGCAGGACATATCTCTCTGGAGCAAAGGGATGTTAAGAAGCACTCCCATTGGCTGCAAACTACGATCTTTGGGACATTAAGAAGGATTCTCTTTCCTAGAGAACATGTAGAAAATAACTCTGAAGTCTGAGTGTCTGAGGCTTTTGTTGGTACTCTTTGATGCATTTAATGCGTACAGTACAGCTTCTATAAGACCACTTCTGCTTTAGAGCAAAGTTTAAGGATTGTGGTAAAGTTTCTTGTCTTATAAAACATCTATATATAAACATCTTCCATAATAATTAAGCATTTTGCATGCAGCACCCAGGGCAGTAGTGGAAATTGCCAACAGCAGTGGTTGATGTGAATCGGTTAAACACAGCATGCATGGAAGACAACAATCATTAAAACTTTATTGACCACCTGTATTTGGCCTCTTGTGTCATACTTTGGTTCTCAGACTGATGAAGGATACGTCCAGCATGGCGATCATCAAACGGCATGTTTCCAGGTTAAAAGCTGAAAGTCATACAGACCATAATAAGTATCATGATAATGTAAACATCGCACTTATGACTAGCCTGTATTACTGCTGGTGGCACACATAAGAAAGCTAGTTATCCATCATCCTTGTACCAAGTCCTTGTGACTTGCCAACAAGCAAATAAGGTAATGTTTTCACAGAATCATAGAATTTCTCCAAAGCTTGGACTGACACGATGGCAAGGGCCTGTCGCGTCGGATTGAATGTTTCATGTCCACATTAAAGCAGGGCTAAGCAACGTTCTGTTTTTTTCTCGCACAAGCTCCCTCTAAAGACCGCTGTATTGCATTGTATTGCACTGCATTCTATTGGAGGCGGTCCGCGCTGCTGAACATTGCAAGTGCTGTATCTACCGCTATTGGCCACGGTGGCGCATTCTACACCGTTTGTTCGCCGTGTAATACCTCATTTTAGCATCCTAAACAGTATGAAACTGATTAATTAAATGAAAAATGTTGCATAGTGGTAGCCTGGCTTGCGCGACAAAGCTCACGGGAGCTTAGTCTGGTCATCCTACAGTACTAAACGTCTTCTGGGAGGCGGGCTTAACCTGCGTCCATCAGATGCCTCTGTATACTACTTGACGAATCTACAACCAATCAAACAACTCATTCCGATAACGTATGCGTAAGCTTGTTTCTCATTGGTGCCCACAGATTTGGGAAAAATAATTCCTCTAAAATGGCAGCCTGGCCAGACTGACTTGCTCGCGAAATTGAATGTAGCGTCACAGGAAGTATGGGCGGGCCCAGGCTAGCATAGTGGGCTTTTAAACCTCTTGATGTGTGCCTTTGTTATGTCACACATTGAGATAAGACAGGGTGTGATTCAGCTAAAGTATTTAAACTCACGTTTATAGGCACCAGAGATGTTGGCCTGGGTGAGGCAGGTCTGAAGCTCCTCCGCTGATATCTGCCCATCCTTTGGAATGAACAGTAACCATGACAACCAAACATCATAGAGAATGAGTTTATTTACACAGATTATCAACAACACGCTAAAGTAACTCTACTGTGAATATGAACAAGAAGGACCACATAGAGTTGGAGAGGCCTTCAGCTTACCTGGCCAGCCACACCTGAGAAGTATCCAAAGAGAGGGTCTTACCTGGCCAGCCACACCTGAGAAGTATCCAAAGAGAGGATCTTGCTGCTGGCCGGGGAAGCCTCCATAACCTGGAGCCCCAGGAGCTCCTCCATACTAGAACACACAGAGAGGAGACACTACATCAGAGAGAAGACACACTACATCAGAGAGGAAACACACTGCATCAGAGAGACGACACACTACATCAGAGAGACGACACACTACATCAGAAAGACGACACACTACATCAGAGAGACGACACACTACATCAGGGTCATGCTTTACAAATGCCCATTTGGGTGCTCCTTGTTAAAGGAGAAATCCGATGTGACTTGGACCTGGACTCTACTGGAAGATGTTACCTGTACACTTTCAAAGTTCTCATTGTCTCGTTTTAAATGTCAGGGCCCTCAGAAGTCTACCAATTAAGTGTGGAGTTACTTTGAACCTTGTTAATGGTGTAAAAATAGTGATTTAGCTGCATAGGCAAAGCTATGCCCCTATAGCTAGCAGTGTAAGGTTAATTAACGCTTTAAAAAAAAAAAAAACGGTTTAATGCGGAATGCTGGGGGTGAACGGAGGTGGGAATTGGATATATGTTTGTACTTGGCAACATCTATACATAATGTGTGGGAGTAGTGCTAATGGCATAGCTGTTGTCTTTCTCCACACCATTCTATAACCTTCATATAGGCAACCCAATATTTATGCACCTCCCCCCCAAACACACAGACATATATACACAAAAACCCATCACTTTATTTTGCCTCACTCTACACCCTTCTCACTTTTTATGCTCAACAGACAGACAAAATTTGTAAAAAAAGTATGTGACAATAAAAATTCTATTTCAATACCTGAGTCCACTGACTTTTAACCATGTTTTGAGCATTTGAAAGGATTGACAAAACGTACACTAGTTGGGTAGCATTATATGTATTGGGTAGCAATGTATATGCAATTATTTGCCATGTGTCTCATGGAAATGATGTACTAATGTGTTGTTATCTGTGTATAGAGGTCATCCATTTCACACAATAGAAATGCTTTTAATCTTGCTGAGCATATCTACAAATTCTCTACCCTCTCTGTGTGATCTTCCACTTGTCTCAAAACTATGTCTAGTGTTTGCTACTGCCATGTCTAGTGCCGGTCTTTATATTAATATTCTCATGAATGTGCTTAATACAATAACAAGAGTATACTACTACCAACCAAACTATACCTACTACTACTAACCAAATATAAGTAACAAAACTAACAACAACAGCAACGTAATATGGAAGGTAGGAAGTATATACTAACAATGTAAGGTAAAATGACTGGGAGGAAGTATTGAACTCACTTAGTTTAAAAATAGTTTACACAGAACACAAGATATGTAGGAAGAGCAACTTGGGGAGAAAACAAGATCTGTGTTATCCTGGCAATAACCCACTCAGTTCATTAACTTTCCAGGACACCTCATCAGAAGTGCACCTCAGGATAAACCAAGGCACAGAGAGATAAGAAACCAGCTATCAGTAGTTTGAAGCTAGGCTGGTTATACCTCTCAACAGCGTATAAATCTACATCTGCAGGCCAACAATAGATTTTGATGGACTATATATATATATAAATGTTATGAGAACGTCTCATGGTAAGGAAGGCAAGAATCTCTCACCAGACCTTTGAAACCATTTGGGCACCACTGGTGCCATTATCTGCAAGCAGAAAGATAACTGTTCCATTGTTCCATTGTTAGATCTCTTGTATGGTAGCAGAACTCAGAATCTCCTGCATGGCATGGTAACAGAACTCATAACTTAGAAGTTCTTGCATGGTAGCAGAACTCATAATCTCTTGCATGGTATCAGGAACTGTGTTAAAAACAGTTCTGGAATACACTGTGTATTGTTTGCTCTATAACAAATGAACATTTAGTGCTTTCTGCATAGTCATGTCAGACTCAGGTCTTGAGCAACATTTATGACTCCCTGAGTAGAAAACCTGCAAGGAGCTTCTGTGTTCAGCTGGACTAATTTATGTCTCGGGAGGGGAGCACCTCTCGTCATTAGTGCCATGAGACTACTTTTCATGGCCCACCAAAATGTAGGCCTGACTGATATCATATAATTATGCACAAATAATAGAAACTACTTTCATATTGCTTAAGTATGGCATGTGGTCTTGATTTAGTGTTCTTTATTGTTATGATCTATAAGCCCACTCCCCTCTATTCTGCTTTTTACACATTTCACAATTTTTGACTGTAGATCTGCTTTCTTTAGACCGTCACCTACAGGTGTGGATTTCTTGGGTTAATAATGTCTGGTCAAAATGCATGCATTTTTTATGTCAGTGCAGAGTGCAGTGAGTTTGGCCAATTTCGCGGTAATGGCACACGGGACAGGGTAGCACCAATAAAAGTGAGAAAGCCTAAAAAAGAAAGTCAGGAAGGAAGTTAGCATCGGAGTCCTGTTCCTATCGTAGGTCCGGCCGCCTACATATTTTCCGACTACGCCTATCCATTAGAATGAATGAGAAAACAATCCTACCGTGACTATCATTTGGCATCCATAAGTGCCCATTCCTGTAGCCTAGGATACAACATGTACACTTGCACAAATGCAACATACGTGTGTGAAGAGCTTTTGTGATGATGATAATGGCTCTATTTGAAAGTTTATGTAAAACGGGTTCCAGTTTAGGAAATAGGCGGACCGAGCTTTGACCGACTAGGCTAACTGAATGTTTTACATAGGTTAGCCTACTGCTCATCTTATAGCATCGGTATAGCCCCTTAAAACCAGATAAAGAAAAGTGTAGTAAAACAGTGATAACAGTTAGAAAAGATGTTACAATAGCCTACATACCCCTCCGGGATATCCTGGATAGCTCATGTTGCGGTAATACTGTCACGTAGCCTACCAACAACAGTCTGAATGACGCTGGCCCTTCCTACTTAAAAACTTACATTGCCCCTCCTATGGGAGTGTCTGCTGGGTTAACGACGACGACTACCAGTAACGCTGCACCTTTCTGTTTCCGGTACTCAGAATCTCTCAACAAACAGGACAGGAGTCAATAAAACAAAATACTTTTGGTCTCCTTCGAGGAGTAGGTTACCATGAATTTCATATATTGTTTGTGTATTGTAGAAATATTTTTCCACTTTGACTTTTCCAGTAAATGCAACATTTTGGACACAAAACAAATGGAAAAAACGTTCATTTGACTGCATTGTAGGCCTACTAGCCTACAGAAATGAATATTTTGGAGTAGTACTGAAGAAAAAGAAATGCTTTTTACTTGTCACACAATTTTTTTTTTTTTTTTTTTCATATTGGAGAGCACGCCATTCCACCGGTGGGACGCTTCACTCTTCATTGAAAAAGCTTAACTACAACATTACAGACAGTCTTTACTAACACATTTACTAACTACTTGGTTATTGCCATTCTGGTAAAAACAATGTTATAATAGGGGCGTGTCTTAAGGGGTTAACAGAGAGTAGGCTATTTAAAATAACAAACTTTAATGCCGTCAAATGTCACAAATGTGTAATGCTGTTCAAATTTCACAAACGTGTAATTCAAGGTTTATAACTGGCAGGCCTTGTTTTTAGGCTACACTCATTTTCTTCAAGGTTTAGTCCAGACAGACAGTGCAGTGCAAATGTTCCGGAAAGCTGCCCTTATTCTTATGAAAAAGTCCTGTGTTTTACTGCAAAATCAAAATTGCAGTTAGGCTATATTACAGTGTTACCGCAGTATAGGTCTACTACAGTGTTACTACAGTATTACTGTGGAAAATGCAATATCCATACTGCAAATACTGCAAGAAAAATGTCACATTTTACTGTACTGTAGGCCTACTACACAATGCAATATTTTGGACCAAGAATTCTGCATTTCTGCATAAAGACTTCAGTTTTTTCATTTTTTTTGTCTTGGGTTGGGATGGGTGGGTTGACAAATGAACTTTTTATGGATGAACTGTTGGTCAAAACAGGCTAACAAAATCAACAAAAGTCCAGATGGCTTGATTGACCTCAGTAGGTTATTAAGTCTATACTAGTCTGTCACTTTTTAAAGACAAGGAAATTGTGGTAAAGTATTGGGACAGTCAGCGATGATACACAAACAGATTTCATTTAGAACAACCACTTAATATCACATTATTAGAAAATGTCTTTCCCTAGCTGTAAAAAAAAAAAAAGCTGTGATATTATTTCCATACAGCCAATTTAGACACTGTCAGCAAGAGCTGACTACTTCTTGTTAGCAGTTTTAAAGTTAGTCTGGAATCCCTGATTGAAACTCAAAGGAACTGAATGTAGGCCTATTACTGCTTTGATGTTTGTGCTGCTACATTTGTCCACAAGGGGGTGTAACAGTTTTGCATAATATGCAATCTGTTAACCAAAAATGGCTTTAGGATATTGTTGCAAATCAAGCATCCGTCGTTTTGTCATTAAATACCACAGAGTAGGCTCTATTTTGTCAGCAGGCCTAATTCAGAAGAAATAGTTAATATAGATCATATGTCAGGTGGCAAGTTTCTGAAGATATCCCAAAGCCCATATAATCCAACCACCACTGACAAGACACAAACATTGCGCAAGATTCAACCTCGTTCACATGCCACATTACATTAAAGGATCTATTCTGTATAATAATGTGAAACTCAGGAGTTGATATCAGGGTTGACAAGGCAGGAAGATAGGCAAACAAGAATAAAAATGAAGATTTAGCTATAAATTAACCGATTGATTGGCAGTAGATGGTGTATCAGTGCTACCCTAAAGTCCATTCAATATGCAACAATAACATGTTTATTTAATAACAATGTTCATGTGATGTCTTTCAATTTGAATGGAATTAACAATAAAACGCATCAACCCAATCAAATCAAACTAATTTGAACAATCAAATAAATTTAACACATTTTTCTGCATCTGAACTCTTTAAGTATTGTTTCATTAGCAAATTAATTTCAGATTATGAGATAAGATGGTGTCTGTCATTGTAAACACAGCATCATCATGGAAACCTCTTGACTGTCTTTGATTTCTCTGATATTTCTACAAGGTACAAAAAAATCAAGGTAATTCTAGATGGAAACGGACCAAGATAGTTCTAAACAAATGAGGACATAAATAAAAAGGCAAGCCATCAGATAAGGGTGGGGTGGGGGAGAGAGGAGTTGTCTCCTCCCCTAACTGTTCAGGGAGTCCATATCTGGTTCTTATCTGAGGGTTCCCACTGCCCATGGTCAGCTGCAGAGCCAGTGGCCACACTATCAGCCCAAAGCCACTCGATTCCAATGGGTTCACAGTGAAGCTGCTTCTTCTTTGGTATTTTCTGGAGGATGGATGAAAAGAAGCTTGGCTGTTGGTTGTCTGGCACAGTGCTTCTGTGCTGCAGACAGTGTAGAAAAGATGAGCACAGTTTTACGTGTCATTCATTGAGGCACCAGGATGAGGATGCTAATGTGTTGTGGGCTGAAGAGAATCCTAATGACTCCTACTACACAGGTAAGCAAGACTTCATATAGCTGAGCTTTTCGTTCCTGATTTGTACCTTCAGTAAACATAATTTCCCAAAAAACTCATTTGTAAGGCATACACTTTAAAACATACAGTATCTGTTTTAAAAACAGATGTTCTCAATCACCAAACAGGCTTCATCTAATTCGACCTTGTTGGAATTTAGCTTTAAAATACCGTAGGAAGGAGGTGACATTTTATCATTGTATTTGAGCTACATGCTGCCGAGGTGGGTCTGGTGTCTCTGTGTGTCTCTGCATCCAGGCAAAGGGTTGCCAACATTAGCAGATGCCATGCAGCACAAAGCCATACTCCCTCTCAGCAGGCCTCCTGGCACACAGCATAGAGCAGGAACATGATGTCACCTGTGTGTGTGTGTGTGTAAGTGTGTGTGTGTGTGTTTGTTTTTAGGTGACATCATTCATATATATACACACAAATGCAAAGTGTGTCTGGCTCTGAGTGGACAATGATACTAGAGGGAGTTAATATCTGTGATGAACTGGAATTCACCAGGGATAATAGGGCTAAAATTTTGTATAGTGTAATTATTGTCTTTCTTATTGCCTTCATTGATGTCTTTATTGTATTTATTATTATTATTATTATTATTATTATTATTATTATTATTATTATTGTTGTTCTTTCTTTAACACATACACACACACACACACAAACACATTTACCACTATGACCACCAGTTGTTTTTCCCTTATCCCTCTATACCTGTCTGAACAGATGTGGATGAAGCCGCACACCTATACAGACCTGCGTGTTGTCCTTGTGAAGGTGATGGGGAAGTATTTGGGTCTGTCATCACAGACCCATCACAACTCCATACTCACAAGACCGCACTGGCCGAGGATCAGGACACTGAGGAAGGGTGGACTGTACACAAATGCCCTTGCTGTGACCACACCCACAGTCATGACACACACCACCCGTATAGCTATTCCCATGGAAGGGAGGATAGTGTACAAGTCATGCCATGTACATGTCATTATAGCCCCGCAGAAAGCTGTGAATGTGTCTCAGAACAGTGGGCCTGTTCGCCCCTCATTTGTCCTGGTAAGAATTGAAGACTTTTGTCAAACCAACTGCCTGATGTTCCATATTAAGAAAAATACAGTAGCAAATAGCAATATCAAAATGGTTTCAATCTTGAAAAATTGTTTGGATGGGAGATGGAAAATCTTCAAAATTGTCCTTGGGAACAAGGGATGTACCTATTTCAGTCAATACCATTAGCCTAAAACAAGCTTCAGAAATTGGCAATTAATTGTTTTGTATTTTACCGGGAACAATACACTAAAAGGGGGAAATGTGCCTGGACACTTGGGTCTGAAAACCTCAAAACAAAGTCTGGTCTTGAATCTACATTTATAGACAGGTCTTGTTGATTTTAGGTTATTGTTGTATTTTTTGTATGTTGTTAATGTGTTGTTTCTGGTTTGTATTGTGCAGTGAGCAAGACACTACTGGTTGGTGTTGAGGTGGACATTGTTGAAGAAGTGCAAATTGAAGACACTGATATATTCGTTGAGCCAATAATGTAAGTCAATTGATAATGAGATAAGCACAATCTGTTTGATTGCTAGTGATGTGATTATATTTACTCATGGGTATGGCTCACACTACTACTCCTTCTGTTTGCAGGCCTGACATGCTGTCCCGGCATATTTCAACAGACAGTGAGACTGCACAGACAGTGAGACAAGAAGATGCGCTGCTTTTTTAACTGCTTTACAAGTAGTGAAGATTTTTGAAAAATGTTACTTTGTTACTTTTCTTTGAATGTATGGATATATTAATGTCAACTAGCTGCTTGTATATCTCTAAAGGTGCAAACATCAGGCACACACACACACACACCACTATAGACCTTGTTGCTGTTAGGCTACTGTTAGCCTACTGTTTTATTACAGTATGTAATGTGCATTGTCCATGTATTGTCCACAGATTGAATTGCTGATCACTTAGGCTACTGTAGCACATACCTAAATAATTATTTTAAGCCTATTCTTTATATTCCATACTCCTATGTTTAACTTCATAAAATACTGATATTCATTCTGTACTTGTAATGATATCAATAATGACCAAGGACAATAAACAACAGTAAACCTGAAAAGTCATAATCTGTGCAGTAAATTAAAGGCGCTCTAAGCGATTGTGTTTGATGTCACATCTTGTTGACGTTCGAAGTATTGTCAAACAAAACGGAGGATAGCTCCCTCCTCCCCCTCCCTCCCATGCCTCCTGAAAGACTCACGCGCACTAACCCCCACCCAACCCCTCCTCCAAATCCTTCTTGTCCTTTATTGGCTGGAACAATGTTTGTTATGTTTCATTTCGTTTGTTATGCTAGGTTTGCCCACTGTGTTTTTTTGCCGTTTGTGGAGCCTGGGCTGTCTACAGAGACCGCGTTTTTTTACAGTGTGTTCAGGGGACAGGCAGCTAGCAGATTGTGAGGAGATGTTTGCTGTATGTAACAACAAATGTTTTAGTCCTAAAAACGCGTCACATCGCTTAGAGCACCTTTAGGCCAATCTGTTCTGCTTTGGCGTTAAAATCTTGTGTCGTCATCAACATGCGTCGTAAACATCATTACTGTAAGCCCTGCGTGTTGTGGTTTGGTTGCTTCGTTACTTGTTGCTCAGGTAGATAGAAAAAAAATGAATCATATCACAGAATAATGCTCATTTGGAATTAGTTTAGCCTACAATGTCTGAAACTCTAAACGTCGACTCTGTTCAAGATCGACTGAAAGCTTTGCAAGAACTCTCAGAATTCACGGAAAACTGTGAAACAAAGCTAAAGGAGCTATTCGACTCGCTTGGTTGGGACCAAGAATGGAGCGAAGACACCAGCAAGGTAACTGTGTAGAACTGTTTTGCTTTTGACAAAAGACATTTTTCTTACCGTTAACGTTAAGTTACTTACACACGTCAATGTCCTCTATTTCTGCTTTGAAGATTGAAATACTGCTAACTTACAGCCAGCTAGCCTGTTAAAGTCAAAGTGGACACCAATGGAAAACATTGCTGTTTGAGTATACCGGTAATTCACGCACTTGTAGACTTTTGTAACTGAACGCTTTGTCTTTGGCAATCTAGGAGGCGGTGGAAACATGTCCGTACGACACAAACCACCGAGTACCAAGTGGAAGCATGGAAAAACACAAAATAAAATGTCGGCTCAGCAAAATGGGTTATTCCAAAGAAGAACAGGTAACCCTACATTCATTCAATGGCATTGCGCTAGCCATGCCAGTTCATTAGGTTGTGCAATGAATGCGATTATTGGTGCGGTAAATAATGTTGTTTTATCTGTTTGTTGTTAGGCAGAGATGTATGACCCGTCTTATGTGAGTGACAGTGTTCCCAGTGTAGTCATGGGTGAGTTGCTTATAATTCTGCATTATAGAATTCTTGCTGTGTTCCTTCATTTTTGTCTGTAAATGTCCAATTTGCCTTTCCAGACAAAAACTCACAGCAGCAAGTCATCCTGCAAGCAAGAGCAAAGGCACCTCTTATCAGAATGGAGGGACAGTACAGCCAAGGTATGGCCGCAGATGCCAGATGATGTGTAGGAGGCATTTCATTAAAAGCATCCCTTTGTACGGAGAAGGCTAGTGTAACTGTCAGTAATTGGCCTGTTTCAGTACCTACTCACTACACTGGCTCATTTGCTGGTGCTGTTTAGTGTAATACAGTTACATATCTAAAAATGAAATCCCTAAAAATCTACTTGTGTTTATTTCTCTCCAGTAACAGGGGTGAGTATAAGAGGAGGTCTGGTATAGACTGTACTCTCAGGCTTGCCTGAGTACTTGCAGTATCCTTTTGACTGATATCCTTTCCAAGGAGCAGTTCCTGTGCTTTTTTTTTTTAGACCAGATCCTATTCTTTCAGCATTCCCTTTACGTGTTGGGAATGACTTTTGTTGCTCTAGAGGAAAAAAAGGGGCGAAAGGAGAAAAAACTTTCTTTGATTTGGAGTAAAATTGTCAGGTCTTTATTAACCCTTGAGTGTAATTTGTAATGCTGCAGGTCCATAGTGTGTCCATTCCGTGCAGGGAAGCCATTCACCTTAATGTGATATGCATGTCATTGAGCTGATAGCATGATGGGCTAGCATGTTAATGATAACATTCCTGTGTGTTCCTCCTAGGAGACTATTCTAAAAGTGTTGCTGAGGTTCCTCAGAACCATAAGAGGGCTATATGTGACCTCACCGTGGCCGACCGCCTATCTCTTTATGATCATGTGATACAAGAGACGGAGAGCCAGCAGAAGGCCACGGAAGATTCCGCCAGCAACGAGGACCTCTACGTCGATCTGGTTGCCAAACTCAATAAAGGTGCTCCACTTTTGCTTTAACACACTGTGTTTAATACGTAGACAGATGAAGTAGATGTTTAGGGTCCTGTGACCTGATGGCCGTATATGCTGCTGCTGGGTGAGTCATTCAGTGTGTTTGCGTGCAGATGACGGTCAGAGTGCTCCAAAGTCTCACCTCGAGGTGCTGGCAGAAATGAGGGACTACAAAAGACGACGTCAGTCCTACCGAGCTAAAAATGTCCACATCACCAAGAAGTCTTACACTGAGGTTAGGCTGCTCTTCCTGCTCTTCTTCTCTCTGTCCCTGTAGGACTGTGGGCGTGTGTGTGTGTGCGTGTGTATTGATTGTCTAGTTATTGTTGAGAAAGACAGCAGTTGTCTCTGGCAAAATCAGAATGGAAGTATTGAGTTACCAATGTCTGACATCATGTCTTTGATGTTTGGTGCACAGGTGATCCGGGAGGTGATCGATGTTCACTCTGGAGAGCTCGCTAAGCTTTGGCAGGAGGAGCAACTTGAGATGGAGGAGGCATCCAAACCATCATTTCACAGGTAATAAACTTATCGCAGGTAAACTCCTTTGTACTTAAACCACACACTAAAGACATACAGGTAATAAACATCTGGCTGGTGAACTTTACGTTACTCACACACTAAAGATATACAGGTAATGAAGATCTCAGTGTTGTTGCTAGTGGTGTAGGCTATGTCCCCTGGCTTCCACAGGTGCCATCTAAGGGTTGAGAAATGAAGAATCTTTATGACATAAAAGTGCCGGCACCAGTGACTCATTTTCCAATTCCATTGCATAGATGGAACACCAGTGGTGATGTCCAACGTGTGTGTGTGTGTGTTGCTCTACTCTGTAGTAGGCGATCTAAGGACCGGCGTTCAGCTTCAGTGGAGTCGTTGGAGTTGGCCCAGTCTCCCGTCGACTCCAGAGATGACCGCGACCGCAGCCGCAGCTCTCGCCACAAACACAAGCGCAGCCGAGAGCGCAGCCAAAACAAGGATGACGACGGCAAGGAGAAGAGGTGAGGAAGATGTGCACCAGATGATCTGGCCCATAGGGAGCTTAGTAGTTGGTGTTGACTAGATAAGATGTGGCCTTAATCACTCAATTTTTAAGTGTGTGTTGTCAAAAAGACGCAGAAACAGTAGCTACACTAGCTGACAAGAAACACAAGACAACACACAAATGCCATTGTTTTTGTCAAACGTCCATGTCATTTTTGTTGTCTGTCAATTTTAGGGATTCCCACTCTCCAGACGAGAGACACCATCACCACAAGAAAAAGAAGAAAAAGAAGAAGAAGAAAGAGTAGTTGTTCTGATTAGTGCTCAATGATCCCCATGGTTTGTTTTTTTTGTTTGTTTGTTTTAGCTCGGAGTTTGAGGGTGTGTAGAAATATGTACGCAAATCAGATTAAGTGAATTAAAGTTATATGTTATGATTAAAAAAATTCCTTTCGCCTTGCCTTGTGTTTTTAGTATTTGCTGAGTGTTTCACCAACTGCACAAGGTGTCTATCCCCTTTTCAAGGAAATGCCAAACTCTTGACTCATGTCACTCAATCCCATGTGCAACAATGAGATCCTACATTACATTTCCACTGGAATTAAGTAAAGATGACATTCTAGAGTGTACATCCAAGAACAAAACAGTGCAGGCCTGGGATACAGGTTTTTATTTACTATTATTATTTTAAATGTTGTTTGCTCATGTTCGCTCTCTAAGTGTCGAGTGATGAGAGGAATTAGGTCCTCTTGTGTTTGGACTAGCATGCTAAAACGGGGAAAGGGACATGTTTGTCTCAACCCCTCCCATCCTTCCCAGTCCTGATCTGGGATTTGGGAGAATCTTTAACAGCGGTGTCACGCTTGGCATGTTTTTACCAGAAGGTGAAAAGGTCACGGGTGCATTGAATCAAATGCTGGCTTCCACCTAGTTAAGAGTGAGTTGGATTCTATTTTCTGTTTATCTACAAATCCAAATTAGCCAGAGAATTGATCTGTGGACTGGAAATGAATTTTATATTTTACCACTAGCATTATCCTTTAGGTTTTATTGTAGCCTAATTTGACCATTTGTGTTAAGGCCAAAATGAGTTCCTGGGGTCCAGATTATACAAATTTTAGAATTCGGTAAATCTGAAATCTCTCTCTTGAACTAGCCTTGGCTCGATGGACCTGTCTAATCAACAATTTGTCGAGTTCATCTTTTTTTTATTGTCAGTCTATTCTTCTCTTCCCTCTGATGTACTGTAGGTGTGTTTGTTTGGGGCGGGCTGAAGTATTTCTCACCTGGCTGTGGAGAAGAGGGGAGTTGAGGGGAGGGGTTGCAGGGCTCCATGGCTTCCCTGGGAGCTGGAGGGTGCAGAGGATGGTGGGCCTGCCCTGGGGTGCTTGCAAGAGGGGAAGACGTGTGTAAGGCTGCGGTGGGCAGGGGGAATGCTGTGAGGCACCGCTGCGTTGAGGAACACACACATACATACACACACACGCAGTCACACACACACTAATGTGCCTGGGGAGCGTGGAGGGAAAAAAGGCTGCTTAGCCTCGTTAGAAGCTTCTAGGCTCCGTGAGCACAAGGGTGAGCGTAAGCCTGTGGGGTTTGGACTGGAGACAGCAGACACTGCAGCCATGGGCGTCCGTGGGGCTAAGGTAAGTGCATCCATGCCAGGGCATGTTAGAGTCTCTGCAACATTCACTTAAGACTTGGACACGGCTGCACAATGTGGCAGGTGGCAGCTGGTTTGTGCTGGGGCATGGCCATTGGCTCAAATACAGCTTATTTGGGGTGAAATGGTCTTTCTGTGAGCAGCCAAATGTTGGGTAAAGGTATAGCCTTTATACAATTAACTACAGGCATGGCAAATTTTAAGAATCATTGATATGACTGTTAAAATGGTGCCCTATCACTGAAAAGGGGAATGTCTTATAATGGTGGTTTTTGATTTGATGTGATTTTGTTCTTTGAAATTGGCTGGCTGTGTTTGTCATAAGGATTGCCCCTCTGCCAGTGTTTGTTTTCTCTTGTTAACCAGATGACAGTTAGCAGTTAAGCACCAAAAGATCTTTTGTTACTGTTTTCCCAAGTAAACATAAACTTGAGGTTTACAACAAAAACTGCTGTTGAGTTGGACTGGTTTTTTACTATACTATATGTATGGCATCTAACGCTTGAATGAAGTTCACCCTACTTTCTGTCACTGGTAAACTCACTGACTAACAGTGACACATCAGTGCTACAACTATACCACCTATTCAGTTCTACACATGATGGGGGGGGGGGGGTTATGTAATGTGCTGTTATTGCCATGGTGCACCTCACTGTCCCAGGGATCCTGTGGGATTGCGAGGATCCTCCCTCCATCTGTCCATCAAGCCTAGCTCCGCCCTCACAACGGCATGAGCACTCCCAGAAATGTAGGCCTACTTTGCTCCCTGAGTGTCTCTGGCCACTTCAGAAGTATTCAGAAGTACATGGCTTGGCTTCTGTGAATTTAACTGAAGTACACTTCCAAAAAAGAGGGCTTGTTTGTGATCACTTCCTCAACAGTGGGCAAAATGTTTCCACTTTCCCTGTAAATATGGCACCTTGCAACTCCCACTCGTCTACAAAACTGGTACCGCAGTGAGATGTGTCTTTAATGTCAGGGAATTTTCTCAACTTCGCACTGAACCAGTGAGGTTTGAGCAACAGGAAAAAAAGAACAGACAGATCTTCCTCAAAGACCTGAAAGAGAAGAGAGAATTTTGGACTGTTCTGGAATGTTGGATGATTCTGAGAAGTGCTGTGGTTTAGGAAGAGTGGTAGATGCCTGGCTCTCAGACAATGGGCCGTTTGAAGTCCATCAGCCCAGTCTGACTGCCATCCTGCTTTGTCTCCTTTTCAAGAGGAGTGCAAAGAAAAGAAAAGTGAAAGTTGTAGTTAACCACTGACCCACTCGTTTCAGTCTGACACCTCTTAGTTTTGCTCACCTCCTTCCAAGGTTACATCAGTTTTATTCCAACTTCCATTTTCTGTTTCTATTCTCATCATACCATGGACGAAAGAGGGGTAGGAGTGGGCTGTCTAATCTGTCTCCAAGCTGTCCTTATGAGTCACTATGAGGCATTGCACCACCATCATCATCCCTGCTATCTTAACTTCCCAACCCACTTTACACTGAATGACTATTCAGTCTTCAGGGACCACATAGCATTTATTGTCAGTCATTTGTCTGAGGCCTAGACACCAGACAGCAATAACATAACCACTGGACCATAGGTTGTGCTGTTTGGTTGCTTGCGTGTGTATTCAAACTAAAAGCTTCCTAAGCCTTCATCAGAGGAAATGAATCAAAGAGGCTCATGTTGAATTGTTTACTTTGTTTTGAGCACAGGAAGGAAGGCCTGGGTTGACGAAATCGAAAGCAATCCGGTTGGATTTATGTGCTGTAGTTTTGTTTTCTGGTAGCAGGGTACTGTAGTACCCCTCACACAAACACACACACACCTGGTTGATTCGCAGAGACAGAAATAAAAAGTACATGAAATACATTACCTTGTGTAAAGATGATTTGCAATGATGTATGTTAGTCCACTCAAGAGCATGTCCAAATGTGAGTCAGGACATAAGAACTGCTCACTGTGTGCTGCCATGTGCTTCTTCTGGCTACCAGAGGGTGTCAAAACTCTCATATTTCTGCATACTCTGCCATGACCTCATAAGAGGAAGTTGCTTGCCTATCACTGATAAGTGTTGCCTGTAGGAGAAAGAACAAGAACATCTCATAGCCTACCTCATGGAAATTGAATTATGTCAAATTGGCATGTTTCTTTAAATCTGAGTCATATACTTCTGTATGGTCTTAAATGCACTTATACTGTATGTGGGTGATGATTAAGTAGCTCGACCATTTAGTTGATTCAGTTGAACAGCACACCTTGGTGGCCATTGTACCTGACATGGCAAACCTACAGCTCATGCTGACCAGGGTGACAGAAACATAAAACTGAAAGTGAGTAGCCTGCCTGTGGCCTCATTGAGTTAGCATTAGCGTTAGTGTTAGCTGCTGATCTATGCTGTAGAAGGCCTATCAGATCTTGGTCTTTCTGGCCCAGCAGCAGTCTGTGATCTTGCACAATAGAGCTATGGATGTCTCCTTAATTTCACTTAAAGGCGCTCTAAGCGATGCTGTTTCACGTCACTTCTTGTTGACGTTCGAAGTATTGTCAAACAAAACGGAGGATAGCTCCAGAGAGGGTTCAAGCGTTATAAGTTATAGCTCACTCCTCCCCCTCCCTCCCATGCCTCCCGAAAGACTCGTGAACCTTGTCGTTTATTGGCTGGAACACTGTTATGTTTTGTTTTCGTTTGTTATGCTAGGTTTGCCCACTGTGTTTTGTTGCCGTTTGTGGAGCCAGGGCTGTCTACAGAGACCGTGTTTTTACAGTGTGTTCAGGGGACAGGCAGCTTGCAGATTGTGAGGAGATGTTTGCTGTATGTAACAACACATGTTTTAGTCCTAAAAACGTGTCACATCGCTTAGAGCACCTTTAAGGGTGGGCTATCATTTTTGTTCTTTTGTCTTCTGTACGGTAAATTTCACACACACACACACACACACACACAGACACACACACCTATATATTGTGGGTTTGTTTTTTTGTCTTCCACTTAAAGAGTGTACGCTGCCCTGGTTCAGTCTCAAATGTATTTTGTTTGTGTGTGTTGTTCTGATTCATAACAGGTGTGTGCTGCATTCCGTGTGTGTGTACTCCTGTTGTGTGTCCTCCAGTGCTGTGCCCAGGAAGAATACTCTGGTTATAACTCAGGTAGCACTAACACTCCAAAATCACACCACTCCTGGAGTCCTAACGCCAAGCTCTTCAGAGCTTGTCTGATGAGATAGAAAGCAATAAAGGGCCTCTAGATACAGGCTCGCTGATGGATGCTGCTTTTCTGAGGCTGAGGCAATATTCTGAACACTCAAAATGTTTCAATGATTTTTGTAGTATGTTTATTCAGAGTGTGGCTTAGGAGAAGCTAACAGAGGAAACCTTACATGTACCAACCAGACCCCTGAGGGTAATGCTGTTGATGAAGGCTTTAATGGATTAATTATATTCAAACCACTGAACCCCTGAAACTGAAACATGCAAATATACGCAGGAGTACAGGGACTCCCCCACCACCCACCAGTAAATACCAGTGATGCTTCTTTGATCACTGCAAACAAGGCCTCTTCATTAACCATCTGTTTGCCAATGCAAATGTACAATTTCATCCAGGCTGAAATAACGTCCCTCTGATAGAACTGCCTGACTCACTGTGAGAGGCCACATGACATTTGTTTATTATTGCTGCCCTGCTCACTCCCACTGCAGGACTGGAGAATGGTTATGAGGGATCCCTGGTTGAGTCCACATACCCAAGCCAAGGTAAACCGCAACTCTTCACAAACAAGCTCTAAATGAAACATCAACTGACATGTATGTATAAACATGTATGTAAGCATTTCTAGAGTCAAATGTTGGATGCTGTATGTCATAAGTCTATTTACTATTTATGTAAATAGGCTGTTTTTGTGAAATTGTGATGCGTCACAACTTTTTTTAATGTGCACAAACTTCATATTGTGCGTATGTTGTGATGTCAGTAAGCCATAAAGTGTTCTCAAACACTGGAGAGGGCCTGCACCACTTCACTAAGAGGATTTAGAGGTGTTGCTATGCAACTCAGTAGTTAACTTAAAGTAAAGCAAACTAAAAGCACAACACTGCTTAAGAAAGAAGCCAAACCACTTTGAAAACAAACATTTTGTTCAGTCAGACCTTCAACAAGGTTACTTGTACATGTACATGTAAATGTAAAGTGACGTTCTTTATTTGTCTGCTTTGCTCTGTGGCAAGTGTAAGTCTGGTGTGGTAACTGTCCACAGAATACTCCCCAGAGCCGACGGCCAGCTATGAGGATGGGACCGCGACCTCAGCCTACGACCCCTACGGTGGTGATCCAACTGTGGTCACTATGACGCCGGAGGAGCCTTATCCGTATGGAACCACGACCGAAACCTACGACTACGCCAAGGAAGACAAAATTGAGACGTCCCAGGTGCCGTATGACGATGGGTCGAGTGAAGAGGTCCTTGAGGAAGAGGGGCCAACAGAATGTGACTGTCAGCCTGGGGAACCGGGATTCGCCGGTTTCGCAGGACCCAAGGTAAGATCGATCCACAGCAACACTTTACTGAGGACAGAATAACACTTCAGTGACTGGTGTCATTATATGAGTGTCAGCAAAATGTAAAATTCACATGCTGTTTGACACTTAATGATCAGCCATAAAGATTTAAAATGTGTTTTAATGACATACGAGTCATGGCTATAAGAGGCTTCCATCATGGCGGAAACTCTCTTCCCCCCAGCTTACTTGTCTAACTGTTGTCTCTTCCTCCCAGCTTACCTGTCTAACTGTCGTCTCTTCCCCCCAGCTTACTTGTCTAACTGTCGTCTCTTCGCACAGGGGTCCAGGGGCCTACAGGGGAAGACAGGTGTCCCAGGTGCTCAAGGGCGTCAGGTTAGTGGGTTGGTTCTTACAGAGACCTTAGATGAAGGTGAAGTTTGATTGGTGTTTACGGTTCATCAGTTTATTATGCTTCCTTCTGTGTCTCCAGGGCTATAAAGGAACCAAAGGAGTGCGAGGGAGAGGAGGGGACCCTGGTCCTGTGGTAGGTGAAGGTCACACGTTGCCTTTATGTCATATAAGTTTGAGATATTTCTATCCACTGTGACCTTTTGACCTTTTGACCTTTTCTAGGGTGAATCTGGGCCTGATGGAGAGGATGGAGGGTCTGGGTTCTCAGGAGCAATGGTGAGCAAACCAGGTTTAACAGGAGGGCTGAAATGTTGTTCCTTTGCCCAATTTCTAAGCTTCTGTTCTCCCCATCTTCTTTGCTATTGGACAGGGTCTGCCCGGCCCGCTAGGGGACAGAGGAGAGACAGGGATATTTGGCCTGAAGGTGAGGAATCATCAAACCACAACAGTCATTTCAGCCATCGCACTCGAAAGTGCTCGGAATCTCTGACTTCTGACTGTTCTAATTACAACTATTCGGTTCTATAACCATGAAGTCCAGAATTTCTGAATATATTTAATATTTAATGTTTGTTATATATTTAAACATAAAATATTAAAACTTTTCTGAGTCATACCTGTGTGGTTGGCATTGAAAACTATACTGGTGCCTTTCCTCTTGTCTGTAGGGTGATATCGGTATGGAAGGCCCTCGTGGAGAAGGTGGTGACATTGGAGATGTTGTAAGTTTGCAGCCTAGACAGAAATATTCATGACACTATGACATTAGAACAACCATTTTTTTTCCATCAATGGGACATGTGGGTCATTCCCCTGTAACTACAGGTGCATGTGTTGCTAACTTGTGTCATGTGTCTCTCCTCTGATCTTAGGGCCCCATTGGTCCTCCAGGGACTACTGGGAGTAGAGGAGGTAAAGGCATTAAGGTCAGTGTTGTCATGGTAACCCACCACCACCTTGTCATGGTAACCAACCATAGTAACCCACTTTCACCTCCCTCACACTCCAAATACTATCACCATCGTCCTCACACAAAAAACACTTCCACCGAGCCACACCCTCCCAACACCACCATCCTCCTGACACAGAACACAGTTACAGCTACAGTACCCACACAGTCCTAACACTAGCATGTTGTATCGTCCACACACAGAGCTGACTTACACCTTCCCACACACTCCAATGTTATTGGCATGTTATCAGACCCACACACACTCCTAGCACCACCCCCATCGTCAACACACAGGGCACCCTCCCACCGACCCACACCCTTCTAGTTTCCACGTTATCATATGGATGGTCTTAAAGACCTCTATACTAATGCTGATGCTAGTACAACCTCAGCAGATGTTAGTGATACATCTTTGCACTGGTTATCTCCAAACCTTGGCTATATATGCAGAACTTGACCAGTTAAGGTGTTATATTTTGATGTAATCTGAGTTGGATTTACTGTTTTGTAATCTGATGAAGTAATCCTGCAAGTCTTTGTGTTCACCTCCAGGGATCCATCGGTAAAACGGGCAAGCTGGGTCCACAGGGACGAGAGGGACTCAAGGTGAGATAGTGTGTAATGTTTGCACCTGCCACCACAATGGGCTATTCAATGGGCTTGCACATGTCCCCACAGCAAGTGTATTAATGAATGAACTTCCCAGAAATCTGTCCATGTGACTATATTCAACACTGAACCGACCTGAGCTGAACTGTTTGTAGTATTCCTGCAGAGCAGAGCTTTAATGAATGAGTATTCTCTTGTCCTGTATTAGATGTCATGCTTGGAGGAGGGGTGGGAGCAATCAAACTTTCCTGAGCACTTCCTGATACAGATTTAATATCCAGTTATGTATGGCCTCTAGGCAAGCTAGCATTAGAGTGGGGTCATAGTCGAGCCAAACATGGAGTCAAATTCGTACCAGACTCAAGCCAATGGCCAAAAAATCCCCAAAGCAGGTGGTCTGTTGGCACACAGATGGGTTCAGTTGCTGGTCTGCTGTTTTGGTAGTGTTTGGGGATGTTCTGTAAATGTCCAGAAATGTCAAATACTGCATCTGAGTTTCAACAATCTAGATGTAGGCAAAAAGGATCTATAGTCAAGTCCCTCAGGTACAGTGAAAATAAGGCCTATAGTAGTGCCATTCAGGTTTTTAATAAATGAATAGCCTACTCATATGAAGTGATTTCCTTGTCTTTCTGCAGGGCCAGATCGGCGCCCCAGGATTCTCAGGGGATTATGGAGAGCAGGGCTACACAGTAAGATATCACACACACTACACACACACACACATATATAAACACACACATATACTCATATGTGTCTCATATATATATTATGGCATGATATATATATACGCACACACACACACACACACACACACTCACGCTCTCTCTCTCTCATGTTATTGTTGTTGTTGCTGTTTTTGTGTCACATGTTATCATGACTGTCTGACTAGTCTGTGTTTATTGCAGGGTTACCAGGGAGTACCAGGTGGCCCAGGCCTGGTTGGTCCCAAGGTATGAAGCCACATGATCCACACTGTCCACAGAGCAGACCAGCAGAGCATAGTACTTTCCAGTGGAAGATTTAGTGCAAAGAGCCTAAATGACACAGACATTTTCTTTGTCTGTCAATGACTGTGCGTAATCCGTGTCCATTGTTGGACCTGTCAGGCCTATCAGACTTGTTTTCTGACTTGGACATCAGCCTTAAGTCTACTGGTTTCATTGTTGTTCACCAGATCACCAGAAGTATTCTGGTTTTGTACACTGTCATGATCTTTTTTTCAGCATTGGTTCGGTGTCAATAGACTGTTTTGTGTATGGTTATTGTATGGTTATTCTTTGCAGACACTTTTATTACAAGGGATGTACAAATAACACCTAATACATTATTATAAGGATTGGCTCCGTTTTACAATCTAATAGTCTTAGTACATTATTAACAAGAGTATTATTATTTCTATTTATTTATATCATATAGCCTATATTAATCAGCAAAATCACTAAATTGTCCATTCCCGTTTCCAGGGAGACCAGGGGGTTGGTGGTATACCAGGAAGTGACGGGGATCCTGGAGAGGATGTAAGCTCCTGTAAATGTAAACAGCAATATATGCTTACTTGGTCATAATTGTGTATATTTATATCACATACTTTGTTTATGATGCTCTGTTTTAGGGTCCTCTCGGTGTTCCTGGAGTCATTGGTGTACCAGGGTCTTTTGGACCCAAGGTAAACAAGAACTGACAAAGATCCAACACATCCCCCTGTAACACCTGAAACCTCATTCTGATTCTGAAACCTGTGTCTCTGATATGTCTCTAATATTAGCTCCGGTAAACGTTTACTCTGCCCATGTCTCTAATAAGCTGTGTCTGTTCCTGTCCGCAGGGGGTGAAAGGTGACCGGGGTCTCAGGGGCAGAAGAGGAAGAGTGGGAGCAGTGGTGAGAAGCTGTTAGCATGAACTCAACCGCACATCACATCTCTGCTCTGCCCAACCTAAACCATTTGTCTTTTCATAGCCTTTAGCTTGTTTCAACGATAAACACACAAACAGTCCCTGTGCGTTTCTATATCATTTCAAAACTACTGTAATGGATGTTAACATGTAGATCATTAGAAAATGTCCCTTCTGATAAGTCAAAAGTATCCCAGTCAGACTCAGACTCAAAGCCTGGCCATTTCATTGGCAAGTGCGTTCGCCTCCCGAAATTTTAAATTACGTGTCGGGGAGACTGTGAAAAACAAGTAAAAGTCCCTCCAACTGAAAGAAACAGATAAAGGCAGGCCGAGCATGACATAGCCTGAAAAGTCCCAAAACCTCATGCGCCCACACAGCGTGGTATTTGATACTATAACTATGACCTTTGGAATGAGGAAATACAACTACATGGGGGAAGTCCCGCTAACATATCAAGAGATGAGTTATAAACAGCATTCATTTAACAGATGTCTTTCACTATAGAGTGTCCAGTCAAATGAATCCACACCAATAAGTACAGGTAGTCAACTGACTGCATGCCATGAGGTACAGGTGTGCCTAATGTTGTGCATGGTTGACTGGTGGCAGTCACAATTTCACCACCAACTGTACCCAGGATGGGCAAAACATGTGCTGTCAATGACCTGGATGCCTGATAAAAGTAATCAAAACAATGCAAAGCACAAAAAAAATACAATCACCAACTGATTGTCCTTGGTGATCATTCCACCAGCATTACCAAGCATTACCAAGATCGTGTTCAAGTTCTGTTGTTCACACCTTATTTGTGCTGAGTCTTAATTTGACTGTATGGATTTTCAGTTTTAAATGCTAACGGCGACTGAGATTAAATCGAGGTGATTTCCCCACTGACTCTAGTGCTTAGCCATTTTTACATTCTGTCAACACAGTCGTAATCTCACAAATTTACTTTTGATGCTTTAATGTAAAAGTGTTTCACATATCGAAACAGTAATGGATCAACTGGACTGTATTGATAATAGATGAGGAAGTAGATGATTACTATATCGATAATGGATTAACTGGACTGTATCCATAATGGATTATCTGTACTGTATCTGTAATAGATTAACAGCACAATGTAGTACTAGCACTTTATCGGTGATACATCAACTGCACTGTATCGGTAATGGATTAACTGGACTGTATTGGTGTGTTTTGCTTTGCAGGGGCCACAGGGAGAGAGCGGAGATGCAGGTGTTCCAGGACAGCCTGGCCCCAAAGGCCTTGCAGGCCAGCGGGTTTGTACACACATACATATTATATCTACGTGTGTGTGTGTTTGAAGCCTAAAGGCGTTTTGTGAAGGATGTGTGGGTGTCTAAAAGTAGAACATCCATCGAGCAGAAGTGAAAGCGTTCCTACGCTAGACAACGTCACAGTTCACATTATTAACCAGAGAAATAATCAGCAAAAACTCCACACTAATCAGCAAAAACTCCACATAAACACCACACAAATAACCAACTAAAACTACTCTGTTTTCTCTGCTCTTAGGGATCCAAAGGTGAAACAGGACCTGACGGGCAGACGGTAATTTTTATAAAAAAAAAAAAAAAAAAACAATACAAAAAAGCAAAGAAAAAGCAAAACCACATTTTTCACAGACACATTATGTGCAAACATGGAATCATGTCTTACAGGCACAAAATCCCAAATGTTAGGATTTAACAGAATGAACAAATACATTTTTTTGCCTGCTAGGGTGCCACTGGAAGACCTGGCATCAAAGGTGTGAAAGGGCAGAAGGTAAAATGAGCCATCATGTGCTTTCCACTGACATTACACACACACACACACACCCACACACAAAATTTTTGTTTGCCTGACGTAATTACCACGCTGAAAGGGTTTCCCATGTCACAAAATTTCCACTTCCTCTTTTGTAGGGAAGTGCTGGTGACCGTGGCGATAAAGGACAGGTTTGTTTACTACTTACAGAAATTGTAGACCTTTTTTTTTCTTCCTCAAAATTTCCTTGATCTCATGATTAGTTAATGATGGCATGAATAAACCTATTTTATTGTAAAGACAAATGTACTAAAGTAAGAGATAAATAAAAATATTGAGTGTGACACTGAAGGATCATTTGTTGGTCGTCAGCAAGGAGAGCGGGGTCGCCAGGGACCTGGTGGGAAGGGTGGACGTGTAGGTCCTCCAGGCATCCCCGGAGAGAGAGGAGACACCGGCTCCATCGGAGACGCAGGGGTCAAAGGTCGCCCTGGACCAAAGGGTGTAGCAGGTGAACCTGTGCGTATCCAAACACTGTTAATATTTTTCAAATTAAATCTAGTACTCCTCCACACAAGGTTAAATGGTTGCATTGCATGTCTTGATGAAAGTGAGTTTAAATATATAATTGATGAAGGTAGTTAGAGAGTTAAGGTTAAAGGTTGTTGTCATTGTGTTCAGTTAAGACAACTGGACCTCTTTTTTTGAGCTTAAAGACATTTCACTTTCCATCCAGAAAGCTTCTTCAGTTGACCGATGTTGGAAATACCAGGAGAAATACCTCTGCCCCAAATCACACACACACGCACACACACACAGTTTTACAGTAAAAATGTCTTAAGTGTCTTGCTCAAGGGCATACGCACGTTACATCAGAACGTAAAAGTGAAACTTCTGGAAGCTCTAAAAATGTGTGTGTGTGTGTATGGGTCCGTAGGGCCCTGGCTTGACCGATGAGCAAGTGTTGCAGCTGTGTCAGGGGGTGGTGACGGCTCAGATCTCCCAGTACGCTGCGTCCATCCGCTCCAAGTGTGCTCAGGGATGCCCCATCAACAACCGCACTCTCATCGGACCCCCAGGACCCAGAGGACCTACTGGATCACCTGGAAAACCTGTGAGTGATATATATATACACACACACACACACACACCTTCACAGACACATACACATACACACATATACACCCACACCCACAAACGCAAACACACCCACACTCACGCGCACACACACATACACACAGAAACACACACGCACACTGTCATACACACACACACACACACACACAGAGGACCTACTGGATTGCTCTCACCCCTGTGTGTGTGTGTGTGCGTGTGTGTGTGCGCGTGTGTGCCTTCCTCCAGGGCAAAGCTGGCAAGGCAGGAGCCAAAGGGGGACGCGGCCCCAGAGGACCCACTGGGGTGGATGGAGCAGAGGGCGTGGCTGGAGATCAAGGTAGGCGGAGCCTTAGGCTGGCAGTAATGAACCTTATGTACAGTAATCTGATTACCTACAGTACTTACATGGACAGTAATCTGATTATAGCACAGTAATTACATGGACAGTAATCTGATTATAGCACAGTAATTACACAAATGATAGCCTGATTACCTACAGTAATTACATCTACAGTAATCTGATTATAGCACTGTAATTACACATACAGTAGTCTGATTACCTACAGTAATTACATGGACAGTAATCTGATTATAGCACAGTAATTACATGTACAGTAATCTGATTATAGCACAGTAATTACATGTACAATAATCTGGTTTAGGGAAAGTGGAAAAAGGGTTCCAAACCACATGGGTTGTAATCCGTAAATGTACTTGAGATAAACATTCAACACAACATTAGCATGTAACACAATAATTGGTTGTCACTTCGGTGTACTAACAGTACTGGCATGTCTGTCTTTTTGAACTGGCCTGGAAACAGTAACCCACCCTAGATTGATCTATTATCTGAAGAAGATTTACTATCTCCACATATTTCAGTATTGTTATCTTGCCTTTTTCTTTTCTTTTGTATCTTACAAACGATTCCTGAATTGTTCTCAAAGGTCCTAAGGGTTCTAAAGGGAACCGAGGTGACACTGGGAAAGGCCTCCGTGGTCCAGATGGACCCCAGGGACTCAGAGGTAGGTGTGAAACACCCATGAAACATCACAAACAGTGACCTGACGTTTAAATGGATTACTGTACATCTCCCTTCAGTGGAGAGAACACTTGACATGAATACTGCTGTGGATATTGTCTAGGTAGGGAGTGGATGAAAAGTGTAGTGAAAAAGTAAAAGGCATAACACTAGAGTGCTCCGGATCATATTATTTAATTTCTCAGTTACGTTTTAGGCAGGTAAGTGTGAGGAAGGAGCTTGAAACGTAACAGAATTTTTTTTTTTTGCTTGTCCTTTGCCTGATTCACATGGATGTGCGAGATTAAACTGCTAAATGCATAAATGTAAATGTAAATGTAAACCTTATTTCCTGAACTTGTGACCAAAAGGTTTGTTACCAACTTTGGTCTTACTCCTTTCCATCCGGCCTATATGAAACATATATATAAACCCTAAGCCAGCATGATTAGGCATTGCTGTACAAGACTTGATTTATAGCAGGTCCATCTAAAATATTATCATTGCTTCCTAAATGCTGCTGAGAGCTCTCTTTAACTTGCTGCTAATTGGCTAATAGTGCGTGGACTGCTACATGCTAAGGGTTATGCACTAATCTATGACGTAGACATTAAGTGCTGTAATAAGCTTTTAGCATTATTGTTTGTTTCACCTTTAATCTTTTTGGCATACAGCTGTACATACAACTGACATACAACTGTAGTTCCAGCATGACCCCCAATGACCTTTGTGCTCCCTCCACTGCCAGGGTTGCCCGGGCATCCTGCCATCCCCAAGGACGGAGCCGAGGGACCCCAAGGCCCGCGTGGGTACCCTGGGCCCGTGGGTCCACTGGGCATGGCCGGCCAGGCTGGCGTGCCAGGCTTCTGTGAGGCTCGCGACTGCAGCATCCATGCACCAGTCATGCGCAAGGAGCAGGGCTTGGTGAAGGGCCCCCTCAGCAACAAGATGTGAGGCCTCGGACGAGAGGGGAGACCGTAGGAGAGAGAGAGACGGGGCTGTGGGCAGGGCTGGAAACTCTAAATGCACAGAGCCCAGTGTCATCGCAATGGTCTATGAAAGCAGTTACTCTGTGGTTTGTCTCTCTTGAAGCAAGGCTTGGACTACCAAGAGGGAAAAAAATGAGAACAAAAGACTTCTGGACCGAGCAGATATTGTTACCAGTAGGGGTGGGGATCAAGAACTGGTTGTGGACTAAATCCAAAAAATAGAATAGAAGCATTTCCGCTAACTTATCATTTCCTTCTATCAATGCTAGAACCTTTTTTTAGATCATGGTAAACTTGTCTTTTTAAAGGTAGAATTGAAAGAAACTACACAGCCCACCTCATTCTAATAAGTCTTTATGACCACAGTAGTCATATAAGATGCATTTTAGGTACCTGTGTTGAGACTTAAATCCTTTTTCTACTCTATGTAATTGATGAGACAAATGTTAATATCCACCAATAACAATAATTGTAATAAATAATATATCATAATATAATAATCAATATCAATTCCCACCCCTAGTTACTAAGAGGACAAGATTCTCATTTCAGACGTATATGTAACTTACCCTATTGGTGTAAATTGCTGAGCTGATAGTTTGTTCTTCATCCAGTGCCTGATGTTCATGTTCTCTGTTTGATTTTGTCACCAGTGCCAAACAATGGCCTGGACACACCGAAATAAAGACGTGTAAATAATTTTGTAAAGCATCTTATGTACTGTACATGTACTGTGTTTAAGATAAACAGTCTTTTTCAAAAACGCCCCTCACTTTGTTAGTATGACTCTTTTGACTGCCTGGGAAAGGAATCACATAGGTCCTTGTGGGAAATAATTAGTGAAATGTATATATTTACTTATTTTCATGCAATGTGCTGTAGTCTAGTGTGCCCACATCTAATACTAAGCAGAGAACAAAAGTTGTATTCAAACAACTCACACAGATTCACCACCTCCTATTTCTGTGTTTACAAAAAAGACAGGCAATGGAGTGTAAAATGTTTTGCTATTTAATGTTTGAATGCAAATTTGACAGTTGTTCATATGCCATCAATCACTAGTACCCGTATGAATAACAAATGCCATCTAAATGTTAAAAATATAAAAATTTTCATAATGCTTAAGAGGATAGTCATTACATGAAATGAGATTTCCAATAGTCATAATCAGCTTATACTGCATTTTTTTTCCGATTTGAAGCAGCACCTGGGGATTAACAACACTGTACAGTAGTTTGTAAACATAAATTAACCCTTCAACCACTCTCTTCCAATATACTCCCAAATAATAAATAATGTAAAATATTTCTGTAGTAATACTCTCTTCAACACCCAATCCGCTAAACTTTGAGGCCTAATCCAGATATGTGTAAAATGCATTGTGACTTCTCATAACACAGTATTTTCCGCACTATAACGTGCACTGCATTATAAGGCGCACCGTCAGTCAGTGGTCTATTTTCAGACTTTTTCCACATAAAAGGCGGTTTAAGCAAAAGAAAACAGTCAGCTCTATTCACATGTTGTACTGCATGACTAATCGCATTAAGTTTGAATTCAGCGCCGTAAGCGTGTCTCTTGACATGCGGCATTTTGGGGTGTGAGGTCCATATCATGCTAAGAGGCCTTAATGCTAGTGGTCCCCTCCTGGTGTCACAGCGGTTGCAGTTTACCAAATTCATTCTAAAACATTCATATTGTTTTGAGTTCAGTATGCACAACAGAAATTAATCCACGTTTAGGTGCAAAAAAATCTAAGGCTTTTTAGTGAGTCTTACAGTATAGTGAAAAATGTGGACTATTGTAAGTGAACTATTGTATAAAATACATTGTATAACTATTGTAAGTGAACTATTGTATAAAATAAAAAGCTCTTAGCAGCAAGTGGCCGCTAGGGTTGGGTATCGTTTCAATTTGAACGATTTCGATTTCGATTCCGATTCCTTGTTTCGATTCCGGTTCCTAGCGATTCTCGATTACAATTCTTTTAAGAGGCAGGGTCGAAAAAAGTTAAGGATATTTTAAATGAGCCAGCTATCCAACGGTCTTTCTGAATGAAATAGTCTGACCTTCATCAATTTTAATTCTATGAACTTTTTATGAAATTTACTGTGAATTTCTCACAGGCTGTTTTAAACTACAATACAAATATCAAATCTATGAACTTGAATATAACTATCATAAATAGGCTGAATACATTTTCACAGAGGTAGACTTTAACTTTATTTTTAACTTAATTTTTTGAAAAACTTTTGAAACATTTTAACATGCTTCCACTGATGGGCTAATCTGAAGCAGAATAGCCAATAAACAAAATCTAGTCCACATTAGCAGCAGGAGGTAACAGTATAAAATTAAAGACAGTTCTTGTTCAAGAAAATTATCATGTCTGCCTTCTCAGGCAGGATGTGCGCCCGTTCAGATGGTATCTCCAGCCGTGGACAATTGATACATGAACCTTACATTTTTCAGTAGCCAGTAGTTCTTACAGCAGTACATAGCTAATTTAGATACACTTATGGCGTGGGAGCTTTTCTTCCGCATTAATTACATTTTATATCGGTTATATAGTATAGTATATCCATGCTGAGGGCAGAATTGTCAACATGTCGAAAGAAATCTAAGTTGAAGCATACTCTAGTTAGTAGGCTACTGAGAATAGGCTATGTAAACAGAATGAACATACGATGAAAACCGGACAGATTTACGGTTTACGGTGGATATAAATGACACATAGCCTACACGTGACAAATGATGAGGGCGACAAATGATGTTCCGATGTAGTATTGTTTTACTCACCGGATTCCGACTGCACTGCAGGTCGGCGCAGCACAACAAATACGGGGCACACATTTATCTCTATTTGATGACCTCGGATGTGCTTTATCATGTTTGACGTGCACCCTCCTTTGCGCGAAACAATCTTATCACAAATTGTGCATCTAGCAGAGGTTCCGTTTTGTTTAGTAAAGTGAAGCCACACTTTGGGCTGCCGACACACATCCATGTCGAACCAGATGCTCTGGTATGATTTAAGCTCGCGGTTAAATGTAAACACTTCCAGTGGACGCTTCTTCGTTAGTGTTTGACAGCTTCTTCTTCCGGTCGGCGGTCTAGGAATCGAAACTAGGAACCGAAACACTGCAACAATTCCGGGAGAATCGGAAAGCTAGTCCCGGTTCCAATCGATTCTCGATTCTCGATACCCAACCCTAGTGGCCGCCCATGTTTAGGGCCACCCATGTGGACAAGCTTCCCTTAGCAGCATTTTTCACAGATTGTGTGAGCAGGTTTGCACATCCTCAAGTGCTCACTCCATCTGAGATTCCTGGGCTGGCCTGGCCGTGTAATTTCCTCCACAAGAACAAGGCCGATATAATCACAAACACAAGGACTACAGCTGCCACCATAAGCCCTGGGGGGAAATTAACAAAATTTGAAAAATCAACAACTTTGAAAACACAGGGTCACATTAGTACACTTAGTACAGTCATAGTGTCCAGTTACAGTCATAGTGTCCAGTTACAGGCAAGTCCAGTTTCCTATAGCTGAATACTATGACTACCATGACCTGTAAGAATGAGAATCTCCACAGACATACACTTAGTACATTTGGTTGATTTGTTTTTACCAATGTGATGTGTCATTTTCCCCTCCTGGTGAGTCAATCCTGGTGTCACAGCAGTTGCATTTTGGACAACTCCTATCGGAGATGTCAAAAAATCTGGTTAAAGATGGCAAAATATTGAAGTGTCTAAAAGCCATTACTTCAGTCATTTAGTCTCTTACCAGTGAAATTAATTCTGCTTTCGTTCAGAAACTGCTTCAAGAAAGAAAAATGACACCATAAAAAAAGATTAAACAAGACATACTGTACGATATCAAGGATCAATCAATTGTATGATACACTCATACAAAAGTTTTACAGGTGTAAAAAATGCAGTGAAATAATAATGATAATAATAATAATAATAATAATAATGCTAATAAATGATTACGTACCTCAGCACTGCACAGGAGAGTCAATGTGACGTCCAGACAGTCATTAAGGATGACTCCTCCAGAGTGCACACTCAGGCACGGCTCCTGACAATCCACCTCATCATCGGAATGAATGGCAAAGGACTGGAAAGAGATGGACTGCAATTAGACACTGCATTTCCCCCACTGCTAAATCAGGTGATGGTCAGCGATGAGGTGTGCTGGCTTACCCGGCCCTTGTGTGTCCAGAGTTGTTCACATGGTCCCCCTGGGACAGCCACCTCCACATCATACTGAGATGCCCCCTCAGGGCAAGCAAACACTGCCTGACGCTCTGACACATTCTCGCCTGCGGCTGTAAAACAAGGCATCGATTGTGAGAAAAATCTACATGGAATCTATATGGAAACGTAGTCTATGACTCTGCAGAGTTGATATAACACTTAAATGTCTGATAACTTAATAATAGGCCTGCCAATAAGATTCCCAGTGTGTGTGTGTGTTTGTGTGTGTGTGTGTATGTGTGTCTGGAGGGATGACTTTCCCATACAATCTAAAAGTGAATGTTGGTCCTACTACAATGAGTAAGCCATGTGTCACAGAAATGTAATGTTTAGCAAAAGCTCTTCCAAAGACTAGAATGTTACACCGTTCATTCCCTGTCCACTCATCTTATAGTGCCTTAACCTCCACCTGTCTAACCTGTAATAATACGTGACTAACCCTTGCTGCCTAATGGGCTGCTTATCCAAAATCCCCACCATCTCTAGTTACTGGTCTCTGTCCATCATACCAGGGACTATACTCCAAGGACTATATTCCACGAGGTTCTTGCAAAAGTTTATAGCAATATTATTATATTGTATAATATAGGCTATAGGGTTGTTTGTACATAGCTTTTTAAGCATTTTAAGCTAAAATAATTTGGCCCTTTGCAGTGTTCTCGTCATATTTGTTGATTAAGTGATTTTATTTTCAATAAAATTTGAGGTGTTTGGGATATGCATTTTGTAATTTTCTATTTCATTTTTGTAATCTCTAGGGCGTTTTAGTGTGATACTTTGTGATAGTTGTTAAAGAATCTGGTGGATTTATAGCCAAACTCCAACTAATGATTGTCTATAGCTATCCACATCTGCCAACTCTTTTGTCGTTTTAGTCGTTAGCGTTTTTTTGTTTGTTGTTTTTTTTAAAGACAGAAAGCACGTATTTGCAGTCTGACAGTACGTGGAGTAGTCTCGGTCAAGTAGCCTGTGACGTGTGGGAATTCCCAAATTGGTTTCACTTTCACTCATGTGAGGGTATTCCCCACTAGGGTAGGCTACTTCAGGACTTTCCAAAGGGAGTTTCCCGGGTTTAGCCTGTTATCCAAAGTCAAGTTACTTTAAAATAAGCCTATAATTATATATTACTATGAGTTATTGCACGTTAATTTTCGCATGCACGCCACAATGATCTAGAATTCGAGAAGACATGGCTAGCCTAGGTTTTAATTCCATCTAATCTCGGGTAGCCTACTCCTGAGCTCATTTGGTTGCAACTACTTATTAATTCGCATTGGCTATAACACCTTGCATTTAACACCTGGCTTTGAATTACTGTTAAAGTTGCCCGACGTTTTGAATCCAACATTGTTCATTTCTTCATTTTTCTGCACAGATGCATCTGCACAGAACACATTTTTTTCGAGCGAATTCGATAAATGCGAGGTAAATTTATTAAAACTTCCAAACTCTTATGATCTTATAGCCTACTCACCCCAACAACCAAGCAGAAGTAGAAATAGCGACGTATGAATCATATTCAGTGGGATAAAATGCCTACTTGATAAGAACCGTATGTGGGCTATCCAAAGAGACGCGTACATGATAGCCTACATTAATTATGAAGGCAACAAGCAAAGGCTACAGAATCAATTTAGGCCCCGCCCATTTAATGCGTGCATGCAAATTAAAAGCATGTTTGAAGTCCCGTGTTTAGTTCCGTTTTCTTTTCCTGTTGCCTAGTGCTATATAATCCAATGTGAAACGTCAAAGTGTTCAGGCATATGACACCATGATGCACTTACAGGGTGCCTTGATCGTCGTTTTATTGACACGGGGTAAGCGCTTCTGATATTCTTATTTATATATTCTTAAATGTAGGCTATAGTCTATATAAATAGTTCAAGTTGCTTACTTTTTATAATATGATTTACAGCTTTTGTTAGAGGCAATGCCACAGAAAAAGTCAGCCCATGTGGAAGTGTCACTGAACTCACGTGCACAGCATCAGCAGAACCGGGAGTGATTTATCGGTCTGTTCGATGGTACAAGGTATGTTGCCTCAGAGATTCAGAAGACAAATTCCAAGCTAAAACTTATAAACACTGAGTGTTAGCAATGTATTTTCTGTAGATGCGTTTCTCTGAAGATAAACGTTCTCAAACCGTTTGCACTTTTGGTCTACAGGTCGATGAAGATAATAATTTAATTGGTCTAGTGGGGAAGCGCTCGGCGCGGAACAATACGGTGGAGTATTACGAAGGCTTAAGCCGCCATCTGGAGTTTGCCTCAGAAAACTCGTCAAACATCATCTTGCCTGATGTGACCAAAAGTGACAGTGGAAGATACAAGTGCCTCCTGTCTGCACCACTGGGGCAGCGAAATCAAGAGGGAGAGGTTGTGCTTAAGGTCATTGGTGAGTGAAAAATATAGTCTCTCTCTCCCTCTCCCTCACGCTGTCTTTGTGTGTGTGTGTGTGTGTGTGTGTGTGTGTGTGTGTGTGTGTGTGTGTTATAATCAGATGAAACAATCAGTTATTGTCTGGTCAGTTATTGCACCTGCTAAATGTGGCCCACTTGCGTGTTCTGAATTGTGTCTACAAATGAAGAGATTCAGCGCCAATAATGAGAGAGACTAATTGTGATATCATTTCTTTCCACAGGTTGTCAAAATTATGAAGTGATAGAGCTTGCTGTGGCCATTGTTATGCTTCCCGCTGCACTGCTCTTCTTAACACTAAGCTATGTAAGTGTCTCCTATATTTTTTAACTCAAACGAATCAATTAGTAGTATACAGCTATCAGTAATATACATATATTAGTAGCCTAATTTACAGTTTTAATATTGGGTTCATGATAGAACATAAAATACTAAAGGCACTATTTTGTTTAATTTCTTTAGATTTGTTTAAAGAATGCACTCAAGAGCAACAGGAAGAAGCTAATTAAAGAAAGCCTGTTGAAGCTCTCCCATCATCAAGGAAATATGATTTATGTCATGGGGAAAGATGGGTTAAAGGCTTTTGAAAGCATTTATGTGTGAAACGTAACCTAGGCTTTTTTTTCTACACCACCAGTATTAGCCCTCTTGTAGTCTTAAGGTAATAGACTAACTAGCCAGGCTAGCATCAACTGCATCCCCTCAACATCACCAAGCGATGCAACCTGAAGGAGTTTGGTGAAAGAACAGGGCTAGTAGGACTGAAGTGGATTCAGTGATCAGCCCACCAATGCCAGCTCAATAGGCAGAGGGAGATGAGCTTTGGAAGACTACTTGTAGACTGGTGTTAACTGAATCAGTTAACATATTGTCAGAAATCTGTGTAGCTCTACACTGTTAGGACAACCAGGAATGACTAGGATTATATACAGTGAAAAATGATGAGGATTGAAGTTTAACACTGGTTAGGGTAGACAAGGAACTGGCCTCCTGGACCAAAGAGGTCACCGTCCAACATAAAGACATAAAGAGACAGCACCGGGCTCCATTAACCAAAGACATATAGAGAGAGTTATCAAGTGAGGCCAGCGTTGCAATAAACAAGTTGGTCAGTAGATTCCTGGCTATAACCGAAACAGAAACATGCCCCTGACAACCAATCATTCACGATTGACCTACATGGTTGGGTCTTTGAATAGGATATGGCCTACGCCAAAGTCCTCTAAAGGCTGTGGAAGCGCAAATGGAGGATTTGGTCTCTACAATTGGGTCTGATTTGGTTTGTGTCAGTGACATCTTGTGGAGAGAGTGCTGAATTACAACTAAATGAATATCACTATTTCCAAATTTTGGAGAATCTGAAAAACTCAAGGCAGCTTCCAGATACAAAGCACTTGGCATAGAAAGCACAGTGTTTACTTACACACTAATGAAAATTATAAATATTGTTGTGTTCTTGCTTCAGATGGCCTTAATTTCACTGTGAAAAGCAAGCTTGATTCTCACACATACCAATCTGCAATGGGGTCTGGCCAACTTCCTTTAATCTCTAGCTTGTGGGATTGATGCCCACAATCAATCAGATCGTCAATGTCAGAGAAAAGAGAGTGGGGTGAAAAACAATTGAGAAACAAAACACGAGTTTAGTCCATCTCCTTCGTGTTGAGCTAAAAGTGAGTTTTTAGTTCTCAGAATGGTGCTAAAACAGAGACCGACCTCAAGGCCAGACTCATATACATAGGAGTTCAGTATGTATGAGAACCAGGCTGGACATGGAAAGCGCAGAAAGTTGAATGCAGATCTTACAGTAAGGCTTAGTAGGTTACACTGTATATGAAGTTTTTTACACAAGGCTTTATTACAGAAATGGAAATGTACATGTTGTTCTTTTTAATATTGCATGCTTGTTTGTGTTCACACAAAAATAATATTTGAGAAATCTCATCATTTTTTAAATGCCTACTATACTATCTTGATGGATATTAGCATGTAATAAAAACATGTTTTAAATGTTTTAAATATTATTGATGTTAATTTAATGTTAAATTGTCTTGTGTAAGCCTCTATCCTTTAAGTTGAACTGAGAATATAGGCTAATACAAAAGCATATACCGTAACAACATAATGAAATTCAGTTTTATTTCTCATTCTGCTTCGGCACCCAATGAATTCTCATTGGCATGCTTCAGACTAATGACCATGTAGCCTACCTACACATTAAGACACCCGTAGGCTAGGCTATCAATCAACAAATATCAAATAGCTTAGCTAGCTGATGTATCAACTTACTGGAAGACATCAAACAACCCTAGTCAACATTACTGTTGGTATTTGACAGTCCCTGGTGGTCTAGTGGTTAGGATTCGGCGCTCTCACCGCCGCGGCCCGGGTTCGATTCCCGGTCAGGGAAACTCTGTTTTTCAGTCCATGACAAAAAGCGTGACATGTAGGCTATCGCAGTATCTTGCTACATGTGTAACATTCATAGGTGACAATTAAGTCACAAGGTTGCATACTTTGGATATGGGCCTATATATAAAGGCTGTATATAAACAGATTCGCCAAAGTCAACATAATCTTTCTTTATAATAATTTTTGTATTACTGCATAGTGATGCATTCCATTTTTTTTCTAATGTCTTTCTGATAATATAAAGTTATATAATGTTATTATCCATACAGTCTATGGTTATTATCCAAAGGTCATTCTTTCACCCGGCAGTGAAACTCTATGACCTTATTGTGGTCGTTTTCACGCGGCGAGTCTGGCGTGTGGTTTCTTTCGTCCTGCACCAGCTTCTGTCTCAGTCTAAACTTTCTTACTAAACTCTTTGCATCCTCTGACACAAGTCATGCATGGATTGAGCCGTAAGTGCAGTACTTGTTTACGTCTTTACAATGTTAGATCATAGAGTCTGACAAAAAACAGCCTTGATTTAAAAACTCCAAAGCTAACTTGGCTAGTTAGCTATGTGTTACTTTCTAATAAGGTGTCGTGTTGACAGGATGCATAAAATTCTCAAGAGATCATTGTAGACATTGGAGACTTTCTTTCATTTTTCTGAGGTGCCTGATGAAAAAGTGACTTGTTTAGCATAGACTGACTATACTGGCCGTGACAGTGAGCTTAGACTACAATTTTCACCTAACGTTAAATTTAAAGTGAGCCATTTTTACAAACCCTTCTCGCGACTAACATTATATGGTCTGTCTTGGGCTTACAGTGTAACATGGCAGAGTGTTCTGACTATGTAAACAAAGCATCCTGCTTTCAACATATTTGTTTGACTAGCAAACATTGAGTACGAACACCAGGTAGGTAACGTTAACGTAAGTGGATAGGTGAAAGGTTGTGTTACCCTATTTATCCGGCATGAATTTCCAGTGTCCAGGAGCGGGTAACGTACAACATACCCAAGCACATAACGTTAGACTTCTGAAGAGCAAATGATGATTATACATCAGTGGAGGTAGAGTAATGTCAAAGTTGTCATGGTGTGCAAAAGTGAACAGTTCAATCGAGTCCCGTGCTTATACATTTGCTTGGCCAATACACAGTACAAACTTCTCCAAAACATATTCTCAGTAAAAACGTCTTCATCACATTCTGTGTTTCTGAAATCTTGTAGTGGCCAATTTTCCTCTGTTATGGTGACACTTTACTTGTGATTATGAGTGGTTCCAAGCCGGACATTCTATGGTCTCCACATCACGTGGATCGTTATGTGATCTGCGACTCGGAACTGAGTTTGTATCGCATCGGATCTATCGGCAGTGCTGAGTCCAAGGCGGGAACGTTGCCCCTGTCCCAGGAAACAGCGGCCACGCTTTTAGCCATAAATTCGGACACCCCATACATGAAATGTGTCGCCTGGTACCCTAAGCATGAACCAGAGTGTCTCCTTGCTGTGGGCCAGGCCAATGGGAGAGTGGTGCTGACCAGCTTGGGTCAGAGCCCTAACTCTAAGTCCAAGGAGCTGATGGGCAAGGAGTTTGTGCCCAAACATGCGCGCCAATGCAACACGCTGGCTTGGAACCCTTGGGACAGCAACTGGCTGGCTGCCGGCCTGGACAAGCACCGCGCCGACTTTTCCGTTCTCATCTGGGATATTAGCAGCAAGTACGCGCCAGACATCTCCGTGCCCATGGAGAAGATCCGCCTGTCGTCAGGAGAGACTGATTCCGGGTTGGTGGTGACCAAACCCCTGTATGAGCTGGGCCAGAATGACGCATGCCTGTCTCTCTGTTGGCTGCCCCGGGACCAGAAGTTGCTGCTGGCTGGCATGCATCGCAACCTGGCCATCTTCGACCTGCGCAACACCAGCCAGAAGACCTTTGTCAACACCAAAGCCATCCAGGGTGTGACCGTAGACCCTCACTTCCACGAACGCGTGGCCTCCTTCTTCGAGGGCCAGGTGGCCATCTGGGACCTGCGTAAGTTTGAGAAGCCGGTGCTGACGCTGATGGAGCAGCCCAAGCCGCTCACCAAGGTGGCGTGGTGCCCCACCCGCACGGGCCTGCTGGCCACGCTGATGCGCGACAGCAATGTGGTGCGTCTGTACGACATGCAGCACGCTCCTACACCCATCGGAGACGAGACGGAGCCCACCATCATTGAGCGCAGCGTGCAGCCCTGCAGCGACAACAGCGTCATCAGCAGCTTCGCCTGGCACCCGTCTGCGCAGAACCGCATGGTGGTGGTCTCACCCAACCGTGCCATGACAGACTTCACCGTGTTTGAGCGCATCTCGCTGGCGTGGGGCTCCACCTCCTCCCTGATGTGGGCGTGCGGGCGGCATCTGTACGAGTGTTCCGAGGGTGAGGGCGGCGCCGAGAAGGACCGCGACATTGCCACCAAGATGAGGCACCGGGCACAGAACGGCTACGGGCACGACACAACGCAGGTGTGGAGGAACCACCTGCTGGCGGGAGGAGATGACCCTCAACTCAAGTCGCTGTGGTACACACTTCACTATATCCTTTACTAATGCAGTTTAAACTTGTTTATGCTTGTGTGTCTCTGTTGTCTCATGCAGGACCACACAGTCGTCTTAAATGTTGAAATGTTTCTCCGCGGAACATCATGTTTGGCCAAAGCTGTGTGTGTTTGTTCGGTGTTTTCCTATGTAATGTTTACTTATGAAGCAGTACACTGAAGACCTGGAACAGAAACAACAGGGGAACAAACAGTCACTGATTTACTCCGGCATCAAGAACATTGTCAAGTCAAGTTCAGGTGACCTAATTTAATGATCTCAACTACTAATTGAACTTTCAGATTTCTATAGACTGATTGTGTGTGTGTGTGTGTGTATGTGTGGTCCTGAAGGCACTACCGAGAACCGGCGTTGCTGGCGGGGTTCTGACCGGCAGACGGACGTGGCTCGCTTCCACAGTGAGGAGCGTTGCCTGGCCCTGCAGCTGTGCGGCTGGATCGGCCGCGGGCCAGAGGTGGACGTGGAGCCCTTCCTCAAGTCTCTGGAGCAGGAGGGCGAGTGGGAGCGAGCTGCGGCCGTGGCCCTCTTCAACCAGGACATTCGGCGGGCCATCCTCATCCTCAACAAGGGAGCATCGTCCGAGAAAGGTATGGATGGAGCTTCTAGAAGAAGCTAGAGTATTTATATTTAAATTTTTATCTTCAAACTATTTTGTAATTAATATGATGTGTCTTATCTAACACCTGATTTTTAGTTGCTTGTAAGCAATATGTAGGTCAGGCTGGATGATTGGAAAGGGGAGGGGTTTTTTTTTACTGCTGTCTTACATGGTACTGCACAGTTTTCCCTTTGTTCAAAATTCAAGAGAGAAAGGAGATAGAGACGTAAAGTTACAAGATCTGGTTGAACCTGTTAAAAAGGGTATCACGATAAATAAAACTGTGAACTCAATTCACACCTACTGTACATATGATTCCATATCGCAACGGCAGCAATTCTTGTGTGTGTTTTTTTTATGTGCTGCATCACAAATAAATGCGTGTATTTCTAGCCCCTCTGGGAGTTTCTCAAACACACGCCTCTCTAATGCAGTGTTGTTGCTTTCCACCTCAACCAATCAGAACCAACCAAAGTCAAACTGCAGGTCAGGTGATTTAGTGTAGCAGCAAGCTGTCGGCAATTTCAGAGTTTTCAAAACAAGTGCAGTGATGAACAAGTGCAGACAGGTTTAAGAAAAACGAATAATGGAAGAAGAAAATAGACTGCAACATGAATGATGAAACACAGGTGGTGGTGGTAGACAAAAATAGCCAACTGCCCTAACTGAACCAGTTCTCTGAGCATGTGTAAATAATCTGAAGCAATGGCTGTTAACTAAAGTAAACTAAAGGACAAACTCTCCCTCTCTGTCACGTATGATTATCACACAAGAGACAAGTTTACCACTCTAGTCACCCTTGCTGCAATATTTTATTTCTTCTCAAAAACACAAACATCCATATTGCTGGTGGATGCCCTGATGAATAAGTAGATTCTGCCTTTCTAGCCCAGCAGACACATGTTGATTTTAACAGACTTCCCCTGTTATAGCAACCATACAGAGCATCATGATCTCAGTTCAGATTACAATGATTATTTTCAGAATCATGCAGCCCTACTTGTATCTAGTTTTATTTTTTATTATTATTATTTGTGTATACATGCATCCAGCGTGCTGTAAACAAAAGCTCCAAGTTCATGGAGTACAGTATCAGCTAGGAGGAATACTTGAGCGGTGTGCTCTAATGAATATGAGCAAGCCAGTTGTCAGACAAGCAATTAGACTCTTTGTGTAAATGGAGTTGTTCCTTCACACCTGGACCATAACTCAAACTATGGTGTGGTTTAGACGCATACATCCCATAATATTTTATTTTATTTAGAAAGTAAGTCAGTATCTATGTCTGCAAAGGAAATTGTGTGTGAGCTTTATGTGTGAGTGTGTGTGTTTGTGTTTGTGTATGTGTGCGCGCATGTGTGTGCACTTGTTTATTTGTGTGTGTGTGTGTGTGTGTTCTGTGTTCAGGGGACCTGAACCTGAATGTGGTGGCCATGGCATTGTCTGGCTACACGGACGAGCGCAACTCTCTGTGGAGGGAGATGTGCAGCTCTCTGAGGCTGCAGCTCAAAAAACCATACCTGTGTGTGATGTTCGCCTTCCTCACCAGCGAGCCTGGGGCCTATGATGGTGTACTGGTAGGTAGTTGGTATATTGGTATAGTGTATGGGGTTTATCATGGTGTACTGGGATGTAGATGGTATATTGGTATAGTGTATGGGGTTTATCATGGTGTAC
>JAGFZM010001053.1:48059-64015 GCA_017657215.1 Limnothrissa miodon | reverse complement strand
ATCATGGTGTACTGGTATATGGGGCCTATGATGGTGTACTGTGATGTGAAGCTTATGATGGTTAATGGTGTTTAAGATGGTGTACTGGTGGGAGGAGGCCAGCTTCTTGTACCTGGACTGAGTTTAATCCTTGACTAAAACCCTCCTCTAAGTGAAAAACATTTGCCTTTTAGTCCATGGTCAGGGGTTGTGCAGGACTCCAGGTACAGGGCTCTGGTCCATAGAGAATATGAAAGTCTGTGAGAAGAGTAATCCATCTGTCCAATTGTCCTCATTGATGTCTTCCACAGTATGAGAGCAGCGTTGCAGTCCGGGACAGAGTGGCCTTTGCCTCTATGTTTCTCAATGACACTCAGGTAAGTAACAAATAAACCCTGTCTTGCCACATGTCCAGTATTTAAAGGACAAATGCAGTGGGAATCAACCCAGAGCCCTGGTGTCTGAGGTCACAGAGTGCTAAAGAAAACATGGATTGAATGGTGAGCTGGCAGCTAAAAGAAAAAGGGCTATTTATTGACTTTCAGATTTTCCTACAGACATCTTGTCTTGTTTTATATGTGTGAATTTATAGACTGTGTGTTGGGAGGGAGCTTTATCTCTGTCTGCGTTGTGATTGGACTGGCTGATTAATTCTTATGTCATTGGCTGTCAGTTGCCACGGTACATAGACAAGCTGACCAATGAGATGAAGGAGGCGGGGAACCTGGAGGGCATCCTGCTGACTGGCCTGACCAAAGATGGCGTCGATCTGATGGAGAGTTACGTGGACCGCACTGGAGACTTGCAGACAGCCAGTTTCTGCACACTTATGGTTAGAGTACTCTTGGTACATTCATGGTTAA
Organism: Limnothrissa miodon; assembly: GCA_017657215.1. Lineage (NCBI taxonomy): Eukaryota > Metazoa > Chordata > Actinopteri > Clupeiformes > Clupeidae > Limnothrissa > Limnothrissa miodon. Next base: position 63,173 of record JAGFZM010001053.1, on the reverse strand, counting down.
AGTACACTTAGTGCACACTCATGGTTAGACTACTCTTAGTACACACACTCATGGATAGAGCACTCTTAGTAAACACAGTCATGGTTTAGTACTCCTAGTTTCAGGATCAGAATCGGATTTTATTGGCCAAGTATACTCGCATATACAGTACAAGGAATTTAGTTCTTTAGACAAGCGACATCCATCAGTATACATACATGTACAAGAAGTGCACATGATGGGCATCAAGACAATAGACCATATACATGAAGCATCTATAAACATTATACATAAGTAATAAACAATACAAGAACTATACAAGTTTCTGCACACTCACAGTTAGAACACTCTTAGTCTGTGCACTCAGAAGGTTTTTAACATCAGAGAGTGGCTCTCCGTGTCCGAGTCTTGACAGAAGTTGAATGACTATAAATTACACTTAATCAGCCCCCAACCACACACACACATTTTTCACTGTCATCTTGTTTTTGCTATTTTTTGTGAGTAACTTTAAATAAAAGCGTCTGCGAAAAATCCCTCGTGCATCATGTCACTTGTGTGGATTGGGTGGGTTACCTTGGTGCGACCTGGATGAATCAGAATTCACAGACCTCCCTTGATGTGTTTTTTCCCCTCTTCCACAGGGTTCCCCAGGGGATGTGTTGAAGGACAGCCGGGTCCAGTGCTGGATCGAAAACTACCGGACCCTTCTGGATGCCTGGCGTTTTTGGCACAAGAGGGCAGAGTTTGACATTCATAGGAGCAAGCTGGACCCCAGTTCAAAGCCTCTTGCTCAGGCAGGTGGCTTCATTGCTCCGAATACCCATGACCATCACTATCTACTACCATTACCATCCCCCTTTTAAAGAGCTTTCTGGTCAAAGTTGTTTTACATTTAATATATTAGTAATGTTAGCAAATGCAGCATTATGTGTACAGTATGTGTACACCCTTGGAAAAATCTTGTTTTTGAGCAACATTGCAATATAGAATTTGTTAATTAGCATCTTTAGGCTCATAAATTCTTGTTACACAATTCTTTTGTTGAAATCCCATAGATCTATCATCTCATCTACAGTACAGTAATTAGTAATTAGTTATAATATTTGCTGTTTGACACTGAGCTGTAACCTCTGTTCCTGTAGGCGTTTGTGAGCTGTAACTTGTGTTCCTGTAGGTGTTTGGGAGCTGTAACTTGTGTTCCTGAAGGTGTTTGTGAGCGGTAACTTGTGTTCCTGTAGGTGTTTGTGAGCTGTAACTTGTGTTCCTGTAGGTGTTTGTGAGCTGTAACTTCTGTGGGAAGTCCATCTCGTACAGCTGCTCGGCCATGCCGCACCAGGGGCGGAGCTTCAGCCAGTACGGTGTCAGCGGCTCCCCCACCAAGTCAAAGGTCACCAGCTGCCCTGGCTGCCGTAAGCCCCTCCCCCGCTGTGCCCTCTGCCTCATGAACATGGGAACACCTGTGTCCAGCTGCCCTGGTATGTGCCTGTGGGGACACACACACACACACACACACATTAATATTTATGTGCTTGTGGACACACATGCTCTCTCTCTTACACACACACACACACATCATATTTATGTGCCACAGATATGTAGATGTGATAATGATTTACACTAGTTTACACAAGTATGGTATTTGTGTCCACCTGTTTATTTACAGGCCAATAGAGTTTAGATAATAATCTTGCAGTACTTGGAAATGATTTGTGACTTATATAAACTACAACTAAGCCTGAAAACTAAACTTTAAATGGCCGCAGTTAACATCCATTTTAGCTGTTATTAATAGTCTTTAGATTAGCACATTGCCTGTAACACTTCTACTAATTGTAATCGAACATACATTCACTGCATAGTCCCAAACAGAGAGCATGTTCTTTCAGAGGGGCATGTTCTTGTTCTTCATACATGTTCCTTGTATATGCAAGTATACTTGGCCAAGAGAACCTGATTCTGATTCTTGTGATTGATTGATTGATTGATTGGTTTGGTTTTTAAATGATCTTTGCAAGGTTCTGGGAAGATGGAGGAGAAAGTGGACCTGACGAGGGACAAGAAGCTGGCGCAGTTCAATAACTGGTTCACCTGGTGCCATAACTGTCGCCATGGAGGCCACGCGGGTCATATGCTGAGCTGGTTCAGGTGAGTTCTGTGTGCAGGTTCTGTTATGAGCTGCACCATCATTAGATTAAGATTAGATTCAACTTTGTCATCACACATGTTTAAAAACAGGGTATTGAAATGCAGTTTAGTATCTAATCAGGAGTGCAAAGAGCAGCAAGTGCAGAATCTGCAATATAAAGGCTATACAGTATAGACCGTATGTACAGTTAATAGAAATATTTACTGTTAAGAGCAGTGGTGTCCAGATATGTGCAAATGAGAGCAGTAGAAGGAGCCCCTGTTATGTCGTGCTGAATCTGCAACATCATTAGCCCCTTCATGTATTAGCTGCTGATGCTGCTGCTGATGGTGGTGGTGGTGATGTATTTCTCCCCTATTTCATCTGCAGGGACCATAGTGAATGTCCAGTCTCGGCCTGCACCTGCAAATGCATGCAGCTGGATACAACAGGGAACCTTGTGCCTTCAGACAGCTCCTAGAGGTTGTTTTGGGTTGTGAAGACATTGAGTAGCTGTCTGTTCAGCAAATAATAGAAGATGTTTAAGTTTCAAGTTTATGTTTCAAGTTTAAGCTTCAAGTTTCAAGGTGTTATTTTGCTGCCTAATAACTTAAAAAAAAACATTTTGAATAAAACGTCTGCCTTGGTTTGTGAGTTTTAAACTTGCCTCTGACTTTTAGTGCTATTCAATTATGTTTCTCCCTAAATGCTGTTTTGTGGAGTAGGTGAAGTACTAAGGTTTGAAAAGAGTTAGTTTTTGCTAAAGTCAGGGGTTGTGTTTGCATTCGTTGGATCGCTGGTTCTGAAGGGGTCACTGCAGAATGTAGCACTTATTCCAGTAGACATCAAAACAATCAGGCAAGCTGTACCTCTCCTCTCCTCCTCTTATTCTGGCATGTGTTTTAAATGTTTATTAGTTCCATTGCATCGAAACAAATGCACCAGCCGTTTGCAGCAATATAGTTCTGTTGGAGTGTGATTGTTTTTAATCCCCCTCTTGATGAATGTAATTCCAATTTGAGCCACTAGGGGGTGTGTTTCTCATTACAGCCTCGTGTTTCTTTGCCAATGTGGGTGTACTTTTCCCTTTGCACCTGCCACTGGAAATGCCACAAAATGGTGGCGTCTACAGGTCTTTATGTAGGACAATAAACTAAAGATAAGTCCCCTTCAATCACAAATAAAAATGAATATATATGTAACATCATTATTGTACATATCTAAGACGTTTAGACAGAAAAAACAAATGCACCATCATGTTAGAAGGTAATAAGGTCTTTCTACATGTAAAATAAATATAATTTTCACTAACCGCAGTCTTGTGGCACAATGATTTTCTTTCGTACATTTGTGTGTGTAGATGATGAGTATTATGTCCTGGAGAAAAAAAAACTCAAATCTGATGTGCCTCCGAGCTTTATCCAGTACTGGCTGGAAGCCCTGAAAAAAAAATCAGTGTTAGAAAGCAGCAGCTGCTTGCCACTCGAGGCAAAGCCCCTGAACCTACAGCTGCCGGAACCCTATTGACTGCTAGAGAGGAATATACAGACCTCTCTGTTTCCTCCTCCGGGCCAATTCAAGTGCACATTCTGCATATGCATACGCTTCAGTCCCTAGGGGGAGTGGGTTCACACTCCTTGCTGGTTCCCTGTGGAATATGCATGGCACTTCCACTCACTTCCACTTCTACGTCTGTCTGTTCCATCTTTCCCCTGGTTCCAGGTTTCTGTTCTCACATCCCACTTAAATGCGGAGGTGCAACAAAAGCCACTGTGAGAGAGACCAGGCCCTGGGCTTCTCTGTCTCCTGATGGAGTGTAGGACACATAGGATGTCTCTTTGTATGGTACAAGGGTATTGTGAGAATCACATGGGTTCCTTACTCTTACAGCACCATTAAACAGTTACAGTAGACATCAGGGTGGAATCTTATCAATGTCTGTACTAAGTACAATTAAGACAGTACAAAGCTTTTGATATGTTTCTTATTTTGTAACTGATGAAGCATTATTGAACACGTTGACAAAGAAAAAAGTTTACTACCGAAGCAGTGTTATTGCCTAGGAGGCCAGTCATTTGGTTTGATGCTTCTGCTGTCGGTCATCCCAGTAGAAGCAAGCCAGCCTATGAAAGGAGCGAACTTATTCATTGGTGACACGCATGGTAATGACGTTCACACTAACCAATGAAAAGTTACACTGTACAATTTCACTTGCCAATCACGCTCGAGTTTTAAAACCAGCTGCAACCCGCCCATGTGTTTAACTAGCTACAGGCGAGCGCTACCATGATCTGTCAACATCTAACCTAGTGTAAACTGCAGTTTTTGTCTTTAATGTGTATTTTAATGGGGTTCTAACACGCTTCATAGAACACACAGGAGCCAGATTCAGTGGATATTGTCTGGACTTCTGTTAGTGGGCTACAGTTTATTGTGTGTGTTTTGAAACTAGGTTAACTGCCTAACAAAAATGAAAGGACAGTAAAGTTAACCATTAACTCTAGTTTCTCACGAATTAGCCTACAAGGACATATTTGTTACAGATCAAGTTATGTCAGCCACGTCAGACACAAACTGTCATTTTCAGCAACAAAGACTGAGGCTTGGGAACGCCGCTTCCCCCAGTTTACACAGCAGTAGCAGCAGGCTCCAACCTATTCGAGCCATCGTTCCTTATCAACTTTTGCGCGGTGGTCAGCAAAGTCCACCGCGGTCTTCCTCTGTCTGCTCTGGGAGCTGGAACAACGTCGGGCCAACACTTTGCCACAACTCGAGCCCACCGTGTCAGATACAGCTGCCTTCAAGTCATGGAGGAACCATCGCCACGGGGGAGCAGAAGTTATGCTCGTTGCAAAAGCTCTATCCTGAGAGCAGAAGCTCACCTGAAAGACTGTTAAACTCAACACAGAGAGGTAACAGTAGTGATTGTTATTGTTAAGATCAAGCATCACTGACGTTGGTATGTTTGTCACAGTTTCAGTTCAGATGTTAGTATAAAACATGATGAAAAGATGCATTGAATTAATCACTATATTACCGCACATGTAGCTGGTAAATCAAACAAAATTCAATATTCAAAATGGTTGATTTCGCATAAATGGGGTCCTAGATCCTTAATCTTAAAATCTGCCATGAATTAGTTTCTAGCCTAATTGAATAGCCCTTCTCTACTGTATGGCCTTGCTGACCCCTTAGAGCCCATTCGGCCCGAGATGTTGAACTGGGCTTTAAATAAATTGTGGGAAAGCATAGTTCTTTTAAGTCTTTTACAGTAATCAGCTTCCTTACAAGGAAAATGAAATGGGAATGGGAATTACATGGTATAATTGGCCATAGGTCCACAGGAACAATACTTTTGAACGTTGGTGACCCACTGTGGAATTCATACACTAATAATTGTGACCAGGGTAGTCAGTTTTTATCATAGAAGATAGTCTTATAAATTAGAGAGAATAAAATATTCCCCCAGGTGGCTGCATTCATGCGAAACTACCCAGAAGCCATGGTTTAAAAAAACCATGAGTCCATGAGTCACAGCCTGTTTCTTCTTGTTAAGCAAAACAGACTGAAGAGTGTTTATGATTACTCAAGATCACTGAACTCTGAAATATGGCAAGGAGGAGACTTTGTGATCATAAGGATTTTCTACTGAAGGTGATAAAGTTACACATTGCCTAATAGAACTATATTCTGATTAGGGGCCAATGATCACTCTCTATAATATTATTAAACATAACCATGTTTTATTTCCAGGTGCATGTTTCTTAACTTTCCCAGGCATGCTCTTTCCAATATTGAAGAATGATTCTGAATATCTGTATGCTTGTGGTTATAGTTCTTAGGAGATCTTTTGTGACGGCATCATATATTGACCCAAAAACCACATACTGTTCAGTGGAGATGCATCTACCTCTGGCCCTCTCCTCTGGACTCCTTGATAAACTATTCAAAACGTTTTATTGTTGTATGGGAAGCAGGCTGTAGCAGGCTAAATGTTGGCTCAATTTTGTATTTCAGTTTCCCTTAGCAGATTCTCAAGCAGCTAATTGAAAACAAATCCATAATCAATGCATTTAATGTTTGAACAAAGTTTCCAATCACTGCTCAAAGACTGCAGATTCTTTGTCTGAAGGGAGAAGAACGAGTGGGACTCATTCACAAGAACAAGCAGTCTGTGCCAACATGGCTTGTTTTAGTTCATGAATCTAGTGAAGTATGTGTAACATGAAAATGAAGACCTTGTGAATTGTGAGGAGATGAATGTCAAAAAACACTGTCACTTATCCCATACTTACGAGTGCTTGTGAAATCCTGAAGAACTTGCTTAGCGTTAGCGTAAATCTTGCAACCAAATTGACTGCCTCGAGTTTCTCAAATCTCACCTTCTTAGGTCTAGGTAGTTTGTAAAGTCGCTGGTAACATCGTTTTTTTAAAGACCATCGTAAAAAGGCTTACAAGTGATCTATAGATTAATACATGGCCATATTTGGGCAACACACAGGAAATTAGAAGCTAAGAACATGGACTTTTTGATGACCTCACTTACACAGGGGAGGGGAGGGTCTCTTTGGGATGGTAGATGCTAGATAGAAAAAAAAGTTTCAAAAGTTTAGCGATAAAATAATATATGTTTAAATTTTCCTCACTCCCTTTCCAATAAGCTGTTGTTGCTGAGCTTTGTCTGACCTTTTTAATAAGAACATGTTAAGAGCCTGATGGATTCTGAACTTCTCTGTTAGATGTGTTTCTCAAGCTGTTCTGGTTTGCCTTTGTTTGGCAGAGTAACTATGTTCGAGGCTTTTTTTTTTTCAATCCACATGGAGCTTTAAATATGCTAATCACACATAATAGCTTTTCCACGTGGCCTGTTGCTTAGTCTAGCCTGCTTCCAACAAATGCCTTTGTGAATTCAAACATTATATTAGCCTAGAAAACATTGGGCACTGTTTGTAAAGCCTACATAATGATAACATTTATATAACATTTATAATTTGGAATCAATCCGAGACCTAGTAGGTTGTTGTTAAAGGCCATTGCATTTGTATTTATGTAGCTACACCACAAATAGCATCCATAAAGAGTCATAAAGAGTGTATATTGGCATCCGACATATACATTAGACATAACCTTCTGCTTTTTAATGGATTGCCAGAAAATAATATGTATGGATTAGGCAACTCAGCATTTTTCACACTTCCTCAAAGTGTGTCTTGGTCTTTCCATCAGCACTGATCTCGTCTTGTCTTGGCCTTTGTGGCCTTTGTCACTTTAACCATCAGGTCTGTTTGGACATACAGTATAGTCTTCCTACATAGCCCCACACATACACAAATAAATACATACATGCATAGTCGCTAAGAAGGTTTTTCGAACCCAAAGGCTTTTTATCACAGGTCAGTCAGTGCTCTTGCGTGGAGTCCTTGTGTGATGGTAATCAGTCCTCACCTGGCGGATGTCTAGCCACCCTCTTCCTCTCTCTCTCTCTCTCTCTCTCTCTCTCTCTCTCTGTTGCTGTTGTGTATTTGCATTTGAAACAGTCCGGCTCCCCACAAAAGAGCCTCTCTGCAGCTGCCTGCATGCAAATGAATGCTGCCTCGAAGAAGGGCCCATTCAGACACGTCTGTATACAGTACAGTCAGCCTGTGTGTGCGTGTGCGCATAAGTGCATACGTCTGACTTTCCAGGCTACTGTGTGTGTGTGTGTGTGTGTGTGTGTGTGTGTGTGTGAGTGCAATATGTCTGACTATGCATGTAAAGCATTGAAACTGTGTTTCAATCCTTTGCTGAGTGAGGAGGAGGTGAGTGATTTGAAGAGTGCCCTGGTAGCTGATCTGTGGTGTCTCCACAGCAGAGCGGCCCCTGCTGCAGCCTGGGCCAGTGCGTGGGGACAGTGCCATCCGACGCACCTCCTCTCTGGACACAGTCAGCACTGCTGCACCCTACCTCACGGGCGTTGCTGCACCCTACCTCACGGGACAGTGGCCTCGAGACCTGCCCAGCCCTGACCCGCCCTGGCCCACAGACAGAGACACGCAGGTGAGGAGACCCTTACACGTCCAGGGATGGATTCAACTGTGAACGTTTCTTCTTTTTTGTCCTGTGTGTGTGTGTGTGTGTGTGTGTGAGTGTGTTGTGATTATATACATGCAGGTGAGGAGACACTTACATGTCATGTGCGTGTGTGTCATGTGTGCATTACATGTGTGCATCTATGTACTCTGTGTGTGTGTGCGCGCGCGTTTGTGTGTGTGTGTGTGTGTGTGTTTGGATGAAAGTTCTGATTAGCTAAATCTGATGCGCTATATTAGTGTTGTGCAATATTATGCAGTAAAAGGGGGACAGAATCCAGCTCTGCTTTGGGTGTGTGTAGTTGAGGTTAGTTGCTACATAAAGTGGTGTGTGTGTGTGTGTGTGTGTGAGAGAGAGAGAGAGAGAGAGCACAAGTGTTAATGAGTCAGAGGAAGTAAATTGTTGTGTAGAAGGAAATGCACCTCCAGTTGAATAGCATCAATTCAATGGCGATAATAATATTTATTATTTTCATTGTGTTGCTGTTTGTTTGGTTGAGTTGTTCCAAATGAGTGTACGCTGTTCCCAGAGTGGGCTGAGAAGCTGAGGAAGCCTTTCCGATCCCCATGCTGTCTGGGAGCGCTCGCTTAGACAAGAGGCCTTCACAAGGATACGTTGCTGGTAGAGGGTTCTGGAAAAGGACCCAGTTCTGTGTGGCTTACAGCTGAATGACATGAACGAGAGAGAGGAGGGATCATACGCAGTGTGGGCAGTGTGGGGTTGGTCTCTCTGAGGAGAGAGGTGGTAGTGTGCACATCCCCCGGTGAGGTCCAGGGCAAAAGGGATTGGGTCATACTACACTACACAAAATGGAATGCCCGCACACTTCTGAAACTCCCATAATGTTTATTGGTGCTGCTGCAGCATTTCATGGGGTCTTCATCAGGCAATGAAAGCAATGATAAGGTCGTAATGTTGCAGCAGTATCATTATTAACATTCTGGGAGTTTCAGAAATGTGCGTGAATTCCATTTCCGTGTTGTTTTTCTGAGACCTAAAGACGCCGCTCTCAGAGCTAACAGCTTGGCTTCCCTCTCCCACATACAGGCTGTGCAGGCTGAAGTTTTTGGGCCTCTCTCAGAAGACGCTATACATTGAGCTGATGTTTAGTATTCCACCAAACAGGCCGGTGAGAACCAGCCAGGAGTGGCTTTCGTATGGTAGGAGTGTGTGTGTGTGTTTGTGTGTGTGTGTATGTTTGTGTGTGTGCATCTGTGGTGTGAATGAGAAAGCGTCAGACACAGAGAGGCAGACGTGGAGGAGGAGCTGAGAGTGAGGGACTCAGTGGAGGTATGTGTGTGTGTGTGCTTGTGTCTTATTGGAGGTGTGTGCGTGTGTGTGTGTGTGTGTGTGTGTGTGTCTTAGTGGAGAGGTGGCTGAAGGAGCCAGAGAAAGAGGTTGAACTGAAGGCAGGACGGAAAAATACTCTTTGGTCACACTGTCAATTGTCTCCCTGGAGGTGTACTGGGTTTGCACCTGTCGTGTGTGTGTGTGTGTGTGTGTGTGTGTGTGTGTGAGTGAGTGTGACTGTCAAGGTTATGTCTATGTATGTATTCATCTATTTAGACATCAGCCTGTCTGTCTGCCTGTCTGTCTTTCTGTCTGTCTGTCCGTGTTTGTGTGTGTGTGTGCATGTTGGTCTGTGTTTACATGTGGTTGTGTGTGCGAGTGTGTATGTGTGTGTGTGTGTGTCTGCGCTGAGTGTTTAGGGTGTGTGTGGGTTGCAGCGGGGGGGTGTGTTGGGCTGGCAGCCTCACCACCTGGCTCAGTGTGTGTGTGTGTGTGTGTGTGTGTGTGTGTGTGACTGTGTGCCCATTGTGCAGCAGTGCAGAGTATCCTGAGTAGTCTAAGGAGCCTGCTGCGCTACCCATACAAATGCTAATGACCAGCACAGCACTGAGGCCGGCTCACAGAGGCCCAGTACTCACAGAGGGAGAGACGGATACAAACGGAGACAGAGACAGACACAGACACACACACAGAGACACACACACAGACAGACAGACGCACACACACAGACAGACAGACGCACACACACAGACAGACATACAGACGCGCACACACACACACAGACAGACAGACGCACACACACACACACACACAGACAGACAGACAGATGCACACACAGACAGACAGACAGACGCACACACACACACAGACAGACAGACGCACACACACACACACACACACACACACACAGACAGACAGACGCACACACACACACAGACAGACAGACACATACACACACAGAGACAGACACACTGACACACACACACACACACACAGACAGACACAGACACACACAGAGACTGAGACAGACACACACAGGCTGAGACAGACAGACAGAGACTGAGACAGACAGACAGGCAGACAGAAAGAGGCAGAGACACACAGACTGAGACAAACAGACAGACAGACACGACAACCTGGGGATCCACTCCTCAGGTAAGCAGGCTCCACGTAGGGGGATACTATACCCAGCCCGGATGCCTTAGGCTCGTGGGTGGATGAAGCCTGTGCGTGAAAGGGGTGGTTGAAGCTGTTTCATGAAGCTGGATTGTGGGTGGATGAAGCTGTTTCATGAAATAATGGGCAATTCTGAGGAATGAAAGTGAAATGGATTTTTTTTTGCCCATTTTTAGAATTGTCAGACTTGTCATGATCATCATCTTTAGATTTCTGTTTGTTGTCATCCGAGGCAGTTGAGGGATTAGTCGAGTTGGCGAAAACACCCCACTTGCATTCCTTGCTTAAATATTTGTGTCAAATTTATCACTTCACTAATCTGTACTATCTGTACTAAATTGCACCACCAAATGTCACTACAGACACAGGAGTGTTTGTTCAGCCTGCTTCTGCCGATGCTGTTCTTGTTTTGTTGTAAGCAGAGCTCCCACGTTTTAGTGCTGTTTCTCCCTGAGCAAGGCTTTTTGGTTTTAAGCCACAGGTGGCATCGCGTGCAGAACGCTCACACAAAACCAGCCTCCAGGATCAAGTTGCAACTTGGATCATGGTTTTTTTTTTTTTTTTACTAATAAACAAAGCGACTGTGAGGGCACATTGCAAAAGCACGCACCTAGAGAACGGTTTAGGTGTGGCTCGATTTGCCTGCTGGCTCCCTTGCCAGTGACTTTTTGAACATAATGGGTGAAAGTTATTTTTGTGTTATTTGAAGTAATAATTGAATAGACAGACACTTACTATAGACCAGGATTACATGGACTACATTGCATGGGCACTGCCCACCCCTACACGGAACTTACACATTACCTGCACTATTCTCATCCTTATTTATCCTGCCCTGTCCGCCCTGGCCCAGGGAACGACAGGGCTTGTATCCCCCCACACCCCCGACCCCCAATCCCACCCTCATATTGGTATTTGCATTGGCCATGGTCTCTGCACTACACCTGCACCACTATGTTTACCTTGCACCTTACTGTTTTTAACTCTTGTATAACTTATTACCTGTATATAATGTTGATAGTTGTCTATGTATGTTGTCTGTTGTCTTGATGCCCATCATGTATCCATAGTACCTCTTGCACTGTATGTATGTATACTGATGGATGTCCTTGGTTTGTGTCTAGAGAGCATAACACCTACGGGAGTCAAATTCCTTGTGTGTGCAAGTATCCTTGGCCAGTAAAACTGATTCTGATTCTGATTGGCACCATATTAGCAGCAGTGGAAAGATGCAGGTGGTCTGGGAGGAAGGAGAAGGTGAAGTGGAACACACGCATAACAGTGCTGAATGTGAACCCCAAACTGACTAAACAGTAGGGTATCAATTCTCTAAAGTGGTCAAATGAACACCTGACTCCTCAAATGCTTCTGAACAAAGCTTTGAAAGATGAGCTTACTCTGCAGTAGCCAGTGGAGAAGAAGTCAGTAAAAGAGATAAACGTTGCGCGTTTCAAAGGGTTCGGAATCGGGAAATTAAATTAAGATGGCAATCAGCAAGTAATCTTCAATTGAATTCTAATTTCACTTATCTCAAGTTTCACTGAAATGAGTCTTGAACTCTTGTGCACAGACCCCCTCCAGCAGAGATGGTAAAGATAGTGGGCTGGCTTTAATATGGCAGCACGCAACACACAGTAGAAAACCAAAAACTCCCATGAACCACAGTGAGATGCCATCATCACCAAGAGTTCAGTAACCTCAAGTTGGTTAAGACATGGCTCCAGTCAAATTTGGACTTTTTTTTTTTCATCCAATACGCAACTCCAACGTGTTTTCTGAAAATTTCAGACAGCACATGTTTATTTAAAACCTCTTAGAATGTCTTCACCTCGTGTAATCAAAGAGCCATGTCAACAGCACAAGTCTAAAGACACTCTTTTACTGTCAGAACTGATCTGTTTGGGTTTTATTAAAAAGAGTCTCCGTTGTTGTCTGTGTGCTCTGAGCAGCTTGTTGCTCACCTGGCCAACGTGCTCCAAACCCACAGCAGTAGCTCAGAACAGCACCCAAAGTGTGCGTGTGCGTGTGCGCGCATGTGCGCATGTATGTCCACCTGAGCCTTTTAAATCTGCTCTCTGCGTTGGACATCATATCATACCTGCTCACAAGAGCTTACCCACCCGTAGCAGTAGTATTAGTAGTAGAAGTAGTAGTACAACTACAGTAGCTGCAGCTGTAGTAGTAGCAGCAGGTGCAGTAGTAATAGTTGTGGTAGTAGTAGCACTAGTAGCTGTAGCTGTAGTAGCAGCAGTTGCAGTAGTAATAGTAGTGGTAGTAGTAGCAGTAGTAGCAGCATTACCTATTATGGATGAGATTCAAGGATGGAATGAGTTTCACCAGAATTCTTCTCAGGTCATTTGCACGCCTGGTCATGCAAATTCAGACAGACACAGACACGTGTGTGTGTGTGTGAAGGATGTGGGGATGTTTACTTGTGCACTGATACTATGCTGGATTCAGATGTCTCTGCTGGTGTACATAACACACATAACATGTGAGTGTGTGTGTGTGTGTGTGCCATTTGAAGAGTGTACTCTGTGTTCGTTTTTATCTGAGCCATCTACCAGTTGGAGTTGTTTTGTGTGTTTTGTCAGTGGAGCAATCGGATCAGTGTTTGGTGTTGCTTTAGCTGCTGTATGTGAATGTCTATTCAAAGTGATGTTTTTTGAATTTATGCAAAATAATGTTTATCCTCCTGAACTTAACTGTGTGTGTGTGTGTGTGTGTGTGTGTGTGTGTGTGTGTGTGTTCTAGATATCTGGATTCTGGGGTGAAGATAAAGTAGATCTTGGATGTGTTCATCAACGCTCAGCATCTTGGTGTAGTTCTGATCATCTCAGAGAGGTACACACACACAGAGAAACAGCAACACAGAAACACAAAGCAACACACACACATACGCATACACACACACATTAACACAGGGCAAGACACACACACACACACACACACACACACACAGAAATACAGGGCAACACACAAACACAGATATGCACATACACACACACACACACACTATTTAGGCACATAGGGTCTTGTACTCACACATATACACACCACTTCCTCCCGTGCAATTTAGAGTGTTCAGAAGAATGGACACACACACACACACACACACACACACACACACAGACATACATACATACTCTTCCGAAACTGTTATAAGTGTGAGGCTCGCTGCACTTCTTCCAGACTAAAGCATAGAGAGGAGACTTAAACTGTTCCTTGTGTCCCATCCCATCCATAGGGCTCAAAGAGTAGAGCTGAGCCTGTCTGTGTGTGTGTGTCTGTGTGTGTGTCATGAGCTAAAAAAAAACGCTAAAACGCATTCTATTCATTGTTCTCTCTTATTTTATTCTCTTCTTTTGTTCTCTCTTCTAGTATTGCCCTTTTCCTCCTCTTAATTTGAATTTCAGGTTTCACTGCATCTCCTCACAGATCACACCCTCATTAAATAAACTCAGTATTGCTTCCTGTTGGATTAGCCCTCTGACACACACACACACACACACACACGGCATGCAACCCCATACACAACCAAACACACACACAAACATGCAACCATATACATAGCCAACCACCCACACACATACTCAACCACATAAGTTATATGATAACATTTTCTCTTCCTTGTGTAGTGGAAAGTAAAAAAAAAAATAGAAGATTCAGTGAACATCCTGATTGCACAGGCCCCAAGAGAGAGTTAACAGAGTTAAAGGTGCCTTGACATTGAGGTTTGTGTGTGTGTGTGTGTGTGTGTGTGCGCTCGTGTTGTACTGGTGTCACAACAGTCTGCCTGTGCGTGCTGGCCTACTTCTGATGAGGTTAGAATGTATGATTATGGCTTGAGAGGGGTCATGGCGAGGTGTGTGTGTGTGTGTGTGTGTGTGTGTGTGTGTCTTGGTGAGAGGCTGCTGTATACATACATGAGTTTTGCTTTGAGCATGGGCGTGTTTCAGAGATATATGTGTGTGTGTGTGTGTGTGCGTGCATCTCTCTCTGTCTCACTCTCTCTCTCTCTCTCTTTCTCTTTCTCTCTCTCTCTCTCTCTCTCTGTGTGCTTGACCGTATTGGCAGCGTCATGTTTGAGTCGTGAGTAGACAGGTCAGGCCTGTTTGCAAACAGAGCTGAAAGTGTGTATGGCTTGCTTGAAGGAGACAAAAACAACTTGAGTTCCAGTGTCTGTCTATTATATTTGAATCTAATGGGACTAGTATGTGTCCATTGTTTTGAATCTGCTTTGGATGGTTTGTGCCACAGTAGGCCACGCAGCATGACACATGATGATGGACAAGCTCTCTCTCTCTCTCTCTCTCCTTCTCTCTCTCTCTCTCTCTCTCTCTCCTTCTGCTCACTCTGCTTTCTATTTCTTTGTTCTTCATTCTTCTGCTCTCTCCCCCTCCTCTGTCTGTTTGTCTGTCTGTGAGCAGATGGCTAAGCTGAAGCATCTTCTGAAGAAGCAGGGGATTCGG
>JAGFZM010001053.1:19624-47659 GCA_017657215.1 Limnothrissa miodon | reverse complement strand
ATATACATAGCCAACCACCCACACACATACTCAACCACATAAGTTATATGATAACATTTTCTCTTCCTTGTGTAGTGGAAAGTAAAAAAAAAATAGAAGATTCAGTGAACATCCTGATTGCACAGGCCCCAAGAGAGAGTTAACTGAGTTAAAGGTGCCTTGACATTGAGGTTTGTGTGTGTGTGTGTGTGTGTGCGCTCGTGTTGTACTGGTGTCACAACAGTCTGCCTGTGCGTGCTGGCCTACTTCTGATGAGGTTAGAATGTATGATTATGGCTTGAGAGGGGTCATGGCGAGGTGTGTGTGTGTGTGTGTGTGTGTGTGTGTGTGTGTGTCTTGGTGAGAGGCTGCTGTATACATACATGAGTTTTGCTTTGAGCATGGGCGTGTTTCAGAGATATATGTGTGTGTGTGTGTGTGTGCGTGCATCTCTCTCTGTCTCACTCTCTCTCTCTCTCTCTTTCTCTTTCTCTCTCTCTCTCTCTCTCTCTGTGTGCTTGACCGTAATGGCAGCGTCATGTTTGAGTCGTGAGTAGACAGGTCAGGCCTGTTTGCAAACAGAGCTGAAAGTGTGTATGGCTTGCTTGAAGGAGACAAAAACAACTTGAGTTCCAGTGTCTGTCTATTATATTTGAATCTAATGGGACTAGTATGTGTCCATTGTTTTGAATCTGCTTTGGATGGTTTGTGCCACAGTAGGCCACGCAGCATGACACATGATGATGGACAAGCTCTCTCTCTCTCTCTCTCTCCTTCTCTCTCTCTCTCTCTCTCTCTCCTTCTGCTCACTCTGCTTTCTATTTCTTTGTTCTTCATTCTTCTGCTCTCTCCCCCTCCTCTGTCTGTTTGTCTGTCTGTGAGCAGATGGCTAAGCTGAAGCATCTTCTGAAGAAGCAGGGGATTCGGCCCTGTCGAGAGAAGGAGCCTTCTATCACAGGCAGCCTGGTACAGGTGAGCACAGTCATACACACACACACAAACACACACACACACACATAATACTTTTATTTGGATCTCAACACATGTGTAATGGAAAAATTACTTTCCTGAGTATGGCTATATATGACATCTTTGTCTCCAAATGGACGCGCACACACACACACACACACACACACACACACACACACACACACAGTCCCACACGTACACACCACCATATGGCAAATCGCTAACATAATAGCAACACTGTTTACAAAATGTTTGCACAGAGTGGCCATATACTACAAGCACAGGAAGTAACTACTTAGCCGACTGGAGCCATAGCAGACAATATAATGACTTATTATCTAGCCTAGTCTCTCTCTCTCACACTCATTTTGGGGGGGTTGGAGGAAAGAAATGTACCTCAAGAATGCCCCCTAGCTGAAATGATTGTAGCAATTTAGTCTTGCTTATTTGACCACTAAAAGTTATTGAAATAGCATTGCTAATAGGTATCCAGTTGTTTGGCTAGCATCGGTAATAGTAATGCAGTTGTTCGGTGAGAATTGCTAGTAACTGTCCAGTTGTTCAGATAGCATTGCTAAAAGCTATTCATCTGTTCAGATAGTATTGCTAATAGCTACCCAGTTTTTCGGCTAGCATTGCTAATAGATATACAGTACAGGTGTTCAGATAGCATTGCTCATTGTAAAGCTGCAGGTAATTCCAGGGGCTCTGTTATGCATTTGTTGTTGTTGTTGTTGTTGTTGTTGTTGTTGTTGAATGATGATGACAATGGTGACGATGATGGCGATTGTTGTTGTTGATTATTGTTGTGTGTGTTTCAGACAAAGTCTCCGGCCCCTCCTGCTGCTCCCAGGCCCGTGGCATGCAGTGCTCCTGGCTGCAACGAGGGCATCAACCCCGAGTTGGAGAACGTCTTTATCAACAACGAGTGGGAAAGGGAGGACATGACGGTACATCCCCTTCTCATGTCTGTCTGGCTCAGGCCCTTTCTGCTCCTGTGGTGGCTGGGCCAATCTACATACACAGACAAACACACAGACATGGAGATGCGCGCACACACACACACACACACACACACACGCACACACTTATACTCCCTCACATACACACTTACACACATACACACACACACACACACACTCAAACATACACTTGCACTCCCTCACATACACACTTGCACATACACGCACACACACACACACACACACACACACACAGACACTTACACTCCCTCACATACACACTTACACACACACACTCACACTCCCTCACACACACACACACACATACATACTTACACACAGGCCATTCAAACACATACATGGAGACGCATGCACTCACACACCCACTTACACTTACATTCCATCACATACACAATTACACACAGACATACACACTCACATACCTACAGCAAGCATATACACCACCACACATACTCAAGCATACAGTGTACAAATGCATGCACGCACACACACACACACAAATGCACCATGGTTGTACTTTCCACTCTCAACAGTTGACTGGTATTCCTTGTCTTCCCATCACCACCCCTCCCCTTCACCCCCACCGCTCAGCAGTTGTTGGAGGTCCAGGATGGGCGGAGGGCCCCTTTCCCCGCACACTGCCACAGCAGCAGCAGTGGCAGCAGCAGCAGTGGCAGCAGCAGTGGCAGCAGCAGTAGCAGCGGTGGAGGTGGTGGTGGTGGTGGAGGCACCGGTGGTGGGGGCAGCAGACGCAGCACTGACGCCCAGACGGTCTCCAGCTGCTGCTCCAGCCCGTGGTGCTGCCACTCCCCCTCCTCCGCCTCCCCGACGGGGCCCCCAGACTCCCAGACCAGCAGCCCCTGGCCCCTGGAGGAGCAGGACAAAGGTAGCTGTCTCCCCCCGACTCACCCAGCTGCCTCCGCCAACACACACATACGCACACACACACACACACACACACACACACATACACACACGCTGAGCTGTTCCCCCGACGAACCCAGCTGCCTACGGCAACACATGCGCACACACACACACACACACACACACGAGCCGTGATGGGTTGTCAACTGAAAAATAAGGAACGGGGTGGTGATGTTGGGTTGGGGACAGTAACACTAGACAGTAACGTTAGACCTCGCTGCGGCAGAGCTGCGCAGATGTAAGGTTTTGCAGCAGAGGCAAAGTTTTAGGCTCGTGTTGTGTTTTTATGATAGTGAGGGTGCAGTGTAGCCTGATTTGATCAGCCGCTTTCACTTAGTTTCACTTCGTGCTAAGCGTCTGAGCCCGAGCCAGAGGCATTCGTTGGCTTGACGGTGGGCGGGATACTTTATGCTTCAACCAATCGCTACTGCTTGGTCGTGACGAATGCTATATGCTGGAACGCACCTAGCTGTATGATTGTAGTATTTATGAACAACATTATCTCTTCCACTTCAGCTTCAGTAAGTATGAACAACATTATCTCTTCAGCTTCGTCAGTGCTGCTCGAACTACACCAGAAATTTCAGCATGAGCGCTATAGAGTTCAACGTCATCACCTTCAGCCCTCGCCTTCGCTGATTGGCCGATACGATTTCTATTTGGAGCGAACGGAAGCTAATCATTAGTTCCCTGACTAGTTGGTGGAGGTAAATGAAATTGACCGTAAGCACTAGGCGGCGCTAGCCTGGCTAGGTGCAGTGAGGAGGTTCTCACAAATACGGACCAAAGTGTGTTTCGTACGGTTTCGTAATAGTTAAAAAGGGAACACCTCTTTCACGCTGTGGATTCGGAACAAATCCCTATTGTACGGAACAGTTGGCAACTGTGATGGCTGCACCTCACTCAGAGGGAGCAGATGCTTTCATATCGGGGGGTCTCCTCTACTGTGGAGGGGTTGGCTATTAGGGACCTCACACCAGCCCTGGGCCACAAGACCAGCAGACATTCACACACCGTTTGCTCTGATAACCAACTCTAAAGCTCGAGGTCTTTGAGGTTCTAGAGAAGAAATGGCGACTAAATGGTAGAACGTGAGGTATTTTAGAAGATGGCTTGACGCACAGTATTTCTGCCTGCTTTAGTTTTGTACGGTGGCCCTGAAGTGCAAACCACATTAACCAAAAACTAAACACAAAAACAAACTGAGAAACACAAACAAAAACAGAACAAAACAAAATTAAGAATCACAAAAACAAAATTGAGAAACACAAAAAAAATAAGAATCTCAAATACAAAATTGAGAAGCACAAAAATCTAATTAAGAAGCACAAAAACAAAATTGAGAAGAATAAAAACAAATTAAGAATCACAAAATAAATTAAGAAGCACAAAAAATGAGAAGCACAAAAAGAAAATTCAGAAGCACAAAAAAAGAAGAATCACTCACACAAAAAAGAAAAACACAACTACATTAAGAAACCGGAAAGGGTAGGTACCAGTCAGCAACAGGAGACATCACTGATTGGACAACCGATCTGTTTGTCTTTAGAACCGGAAGATACTCTGCTGAAGCGCATTTCTCCAAACATGAACATTACCGCTGACCCAAATGTTGCTGCCGCTATTCGAGAATATTTTGATTCAGGACATACATACGAGGTGATACTAGATATGCTCAAGTGTAATCATGACATTTCAATAAGTATGCAAACACTGAAAACACATTTAAAAGAATCTGGACTGCACAGACGAGGCAACTACTCTCCACTTCCTGAGGTGAGGCGTGCCATTTTGGCCGAACTTCGAGGACCAGGACAATTGTTTGGATATCGAACCATGTGGCCAGTTCTCAAACAAATACACAAGCTGCATGTCAAACCCTTTCCGGTTTCTTTATGTAGTTGTGTTTTTCTTTTTTGTGTGTGTGATTCTTCTTTTTTTGTGCTTCTCAATTTTGTTTTTGTGTTTCTCATTTTTTGTGCTTCTTATTTTGTGATTCTTAATTTGTTTTTATTCTTCTCAATTTTGTTTTTGTGCTTCTTAATTAGATTTTTGTGTTTCTCAATTTTGTATTTGTGATTCTTATTTTTTTTGTGTTTCTCAATTTTGTTTTTGTGATTCTTAATTTCGTTTTGTTCTGTTTTTGTTTGTGTTTCTCAGTTTGTTTTTGTGTTTAGTTTTTGGTTAATGTGGTTTGCACTTCAGGGCCACCGTAGTTTTGCCTTTAGTCTTTTGACAAACACACACACACATACACACAAAACGGAATAGTTTGAGTGTGTGTGACATTTAATGTGTGGCCGTTTTTTTTTTTTTTTTTTTTTTTAAAAGAATGTGATGAATCTATTCATAGTCATGTATGTTTCCTCAAAAACTTGGGCACAGTCCCAATATTCTAAGGCTTCACGTGTTTCTAATATTTTGATGACTTGATCTTGCCTGCTAGTGTTCACCTTTTGCTCCAGGCAGATGCCCAAGAACTGCAGTGTGAATTGCTCCCAAAACACAACTAATGGCTGACAAACTAGCCGTTCACAATGTTAGCTTTTTACTGAATTTTACCATTTTAATACTGAGTGACTGCAAATTGCAAATCGACACTTTTGCAGGCAGTTGGGTTAGCCTCTTGACCCCAGGCAGTTGGGTTAGCCTCTTGGCCCTTGGCGGTTGGGTTAGCCCCTGTAGCCATGGACCTGCAGGCAGCTGGTCAGGCCAGCTGGTTAACCTGATGATCCGGGACTTCTGTGTGCTTCTCTTCCTACAGGGTTCCTCTCAGCAGGGAAAATCAGATAAAGTCACATTCTTACATAAGAGAAAAACTGCTGGATAAAGGGAGAGACAGACAGATAAAATAGTGAAAGAGAGAGAGAGGGGAATGCACAACATAGCTCGCACTGACTTGCCATGTTTGTGTTCTTGTGTCCGTGTGTTGTTTGGTGCTTGACGGGCAGACAGCCGGAGTGGCTCCCCCCTGCCCAAGTACGCCTCCTCCCCCAAACCCAACAACAGCTTCATGTTCAAACGAGAACCTCCCGAGGGCTGCGAGAAGGTCAAGGTCTTTGAGGAGATGGTGTAAGCTATTCACACACACACACACACACCTTAACAGTTTTTACTGAATGACACACACATCTCAACCACAGTCTTTACTGTATCACAAACACACACTCTGTCTCTCGACTCTCACACACACGCACCTTAAGCACAGTCTTTACTCTATCGTACTCTTACACACACACTCTAACTCTCTCTCTCTCTCCTTATATAATATAAACATAGCAAGTTTAGCTCAAGTTTAATATAGTTCAAGGTTCTAGTTTAGCACTGCCATTGTTGAGGTGTTTTGGCTGTCTCATTCTCCCGTCTCCTCCGTTGTGTAGGTCCAGTGGTTTCCCGCTCTTCTCCTGCCCTGATAAGAACAAGGTGAACTTCACCCCCACCGGCTCGGCCTTCTCCAGCTTCCTGTCAGCCAGGCTGAAGGCTGGGGCTGTGGACGGTGACCCGGGGGCCACCCCTTCGCCAGGGGACCGCACGCTTCCCTCGGGCCCTGGCACACGCTGATGCCCTGGCTAACCACAAGACTCCGCTGCCAGTTACAGTGCCAGTGTGCCACCATGCCAAACGCCATCTTGTGCCAAAGCGCAGCCCGACGGGGCAGACTCCACGTCTCCCCACACGCTGGAACCTGCTGTGTAGTTCGAAGGGGAACATGATCACACAGGGCTTTTCCTCCCACCACTGTGGAGACTATTGTGCTCTCTATCTCTCTGTCCACTCTCTCTCCCTCCTCTAATTCTCTCCCTCTCTCTTCACTCTTTCTCTCTTTCCTCACTCTCTCTCTTTAAAGAACTGCAGAAACTCTTGCACTCTTACCATTGCAGTTTTAAACACATAGAACTTCATTAAGAAATAGAGAGGAGACGTTCAATGATTAATACGATCAAGTTATAAACTTCCTTCTCCTTTCTGTTCAACATTATAAACTTTAATCTTTCATTCCCTGCTGTTTAATGTTGTAAACTTAGAGTATGCATTAGCTTCTTTGTGTGGGAATGCTATATGGGATTTATTTCTAATTTAGAACTGCTAACCAATGCATAATCTAATATACAGTATGGCTGCGTGCGTGTTCCTGAACTCTGGAAGCTTGAAGCTAGAGTGAGCTCTAGTAGTGTGTGTTGAGCAGTATGTGTTGAGCAGCGTAGGTATGATCATACTGTACTCCAGGCGTACACCTGTCATCCCCAGGTGAACTGAAATGGAATGCTGCAGCCCGAATATGGAAATATTCCTCTCTCCGCGGCTTTACCCCGCTCGGCCTACAGCAGCTCGGGGGCATGCAAACACCAATTCCTAAGAATCTTTTGGCATTTATTTTCTGAGAAAGATCTTAAGAGAATCCTTAGGCAGGTGCATGTGTCTGTTTTTTTAAATATATATTTCTTTTGGAGCTTCCCTCTGATCACGCTGAATCCTATTTCTTCTTCTTAAGTTTAAGGGGATGGTCAGTTGGTAGCATAAGAGGGCACAGTACTGCAGGGCTGTGTACACACAATCTGAGAGAACTAAATAAACTAAATAAAATTGTAATAAAGGCAGGTTAATGGACACCAAACATAAAAAAATTATAATAACACATGAATAATTGCAGATGAGACTTAATTTTTATTGCGGAAGCTAAGGTGATCTTAATCTTTAAAATGACCATGATAAACAATGCTTCAATGGTTCAATGCAAACAGTGGTTCTTGATATTGTTTAGATTCATCATATTTACAACTGCCAAATTTGATGAAAATTCCGTAACCATTGATTCTGTATGTGTCTACATAGTGATGATAGTGATGAAGATTTTGGTCTAATTTAGGATTAAAGTATCCCTGTAAAAACTGTTAGGGGGGTTTAGGAACAGACTGTTTGGAAGGACAGCGTCTGGGCCCACTAAAGTGTTCCTCACACATACACACACACACTGGCATTTTAAGCTCCATGCAATCTCAACCAGATGTAGCATAAGAAAACACAACACCTTTGTCTACTTTTACTGTCTTATTGTTAACAGTATAATTCCAACCTTCTGCCAAATCTTTTGACTAATCATAGATGATATGGTTAAGCTTGACCGCTTTAATACGCTAGCTAGCAAGGTGTTAGGTGCTACAAGTTACCTGGACTCCAATGTCTTAACTGTACTAACACAGTTCAGGGATTCTTGTCTGCTTTGTTAAGCATGTTGATGCGATTGCTTCTGAACACATGAAAATGATCCCTTGGCCTTTTCACTGAGGACAAAGCTGGAGGTGAAACCAGAGGATTTTATGTGTCTGTTGATCACTGATGTCCTCCTTGTCTGATTTCTTTGCCAGCATTTGTGCCAGCTTTTTATATGGCGCCAAGGAGAAAGCATCTTTTAGGCAAACGACTCACCAATAGTAACATTACATAGTTACTCTAAACAAAATGTAACGCAAGTGTCAGAGTGCACACTAATACTAACCTTTGTTTGAGACATTTTATGTAAGAATGAAGCTACATTCAAGCATTGAAAGTAAACCAAATCTGAGTAGTTGACAATGCTTACTTAATGTGGGGGATATCTTTCAGGCCTTGAAAAAATATCTATTTATTTTTCACTTTTTGCAAGCTTGTAAACCACATTTATAAAATTCTCAAATTGGTGTGTGTTGATTGTTTGTCAACAGAGATTCTGCAAGTTGCAATGTACATGCTCACATAGCTGTGGTATCATTTTGAAATAAAGGGATGTGGAACACTGCTGTTTCCTAGACAATGTTGTTTATCTGGTAACCAGGGCGATGCGATACAACTAATGACATATGTGGCAGAGAAAGCCTAAAGCGCTTTAAAATTATAAAGACATTTCTTGCCTCGTCAACATTCCTTAGGGACTCCTTTGACTTAAAAAATGAAAAAAGTTATTTGCTTTTAACACTGTCTAGCAGTGTGACAATGCTTGCCAATTTCGGTCACTCTTTAGACCTTTTGCCTTAATACAGTTTTCCTGTTGCGTAGCCCACTGTATCCAGAGTAGCCTACCCACCTTTAATATGTTAATATACATATATACATACACATACATCAGATATATTAGTTACTGGCAAACTCTGCTCCTACTACAGCTACTTCTACTGCTATTATTATTATTATTATTATTATTACTACTACTACTACTACTATTACTGCTGCTATTACTACTACTACTACTACTAGAACTACTGCTGTCACTGCCCCAGCTGTTCTCTACTCACAGTGTAATTTCCATTACATCAGTAATGGCAAAGTACTCATCTGTACATTAGGCAATGAAACAGTTTTATAACTTTTATTTATAACCTTTAATGCCATGAAGAATTTCCTATAATCTTTGCCATGCACAAAGGCTCACAATTGGTTATAACAAGTATTGCACAATGACCGTAGCAATAAAAAAATATGCCTTTTTGTGTACGTAATATGACATGTAATCTAGTATTGAATAAAACATCCATGAGATCTGATTTGATCATGGCACTTAGATAAGCTCTTGTGAAACTGCCAAAAGAAAAAGCTTAACTGAAAGTTTAATATATTCAACATGTCCCTGGTTGAGCCAATCACAAATTTAAGGCATACGCTCACACACACACACACACACACACACAAACACACACATATATATGGTACAGCATCTGTTTAAATCATTTAGGTTTGTTAAAGTAACAAAGGCCATTCAGAACTATTTGAAAATTGGCTTATTTTCTCCATAAAGCCCCTAATAGCACATATGGCTCTCTTTGTCAGAGTCCCACTGGAGTAGTTGGAAGAATATGTTGTGTTCAGTAGAGCAACCTGGGAAACTAGACTCGGGTGCGTCATGCCATTATGTTGGCGCTAGCTCCCACCCACGCTTGCCTTTAGCATGGCTCTCAGTCCTGTTTCACAGACATGGCATGTATTCTAAATGGGTTACTTCTACATCTGTGTGTCTATTAGTGTATGGATATATACATGAGATTTAACCGCAAAATGGCAGTTGCTCAGTCCGCAACACAAAAAGCAACAATTCAATGTTCCAAAATATAATGAGAGTGAAATCTAGCATCTGACATGCAGGACTCAAATAGAACCTTTTAAATAAGAGGACAACTTCCTGTCATTCAGTAAAAACGAACAAAGAAATAAACTTGAAATGGCGCAATCAATATTTGATTAAACCGAAACTCATCCTCCTTTGGTTGATTCAACACTTCTAACTTCCTTCTCTTCTAACTCTGGCACAAGCACTTTCACAGCAGACCACGGATCTGGAAGGAGAACGAGAGAGAGCAGAATTTGGGTTAATACTGTCCAGTGCGCTAATGGCTCACCTGGGGCCACTTTCTGTGTGGCAGTTAGACTGTGTGGCAGTTAGACTGTGTGGCAGTTAGACTGTGCCAGTAACTAACCTGCAGCTAGGCGTTCAGTAGCTCATGCTCCTCGTCTCTTCGCCCGATCGCGTCCGGGTTCGCCAGAGGGTCCAAATCGGCGAAGAGGTTGAACCAGGCAGAGAGGTCCTTGGAGCCCTCGGGCAGCTCTGCAAATGAAGCGCATTGGAGCCGGCAGGTTACCCAGACTAAAACCCCAGCGCTAATTTGGGCCTTACTACATTCTCAACACATCTGGAACCCATGTTCAGTTACAGAGAATTAAAAATGATTCAGTTTTTAACACTTCAAGTTGTCTCCTGGGACACAGACTGCAGTCTTTTAAACTCATTTGGCATAGGCCTACCTCTCACTGCCGGCTTGGATGAAGTCTGATTGGCTCCAGATGACTGTTCTGCTGCCGTGGAAACAGCTTGTGGAATGTCCATGGCCCAATCTAGAGGAGAATCCAGTGGTCAGGGAGACATTTCTTGATTTAATAGATGAGATATTAACTCATGTGATAATATGTGTGATAACAACAGATAAGCCTTGCCTTGACTATGCAGTTTAAATTCAGTGTTAGACTGATGAGGGGAAAATATAATACTGTCTACACATATATTGCGAAAAATACTGTAAATGTATGAATGAATCTGTGTTGTAAACTATCAACAACATACAGGAAATGACTAGAGGCATTACCATTTTGTTTCAAACCGCAACTCTGCTACCATCCCAGCAGGCAAATCACTATTTGCATCTCAGATACTCATATATTGTAGTCTTATAACTATTGTAGTTTTATAATCACTATTTGTGCCTCAACACTCAACTACTGTAGTCTCCTAGCCAGCCAATCACTGGCCGCATCTCAATCACTCAACTACTGTAGTCTCCTAGCCAGCCAATCACTGGCTGCATCTCAATCACTCAACTACTGTAGTCTCCTAGCCAGCCAATCACTGTCCGCGTCTCAATCCCTCTTCTGACCTGTGGTGGAAGACTGCACACTGTTCATGTTCTGGTCCAGCAGGTGAGATGGGAGGAAGAAGGAGGTTTCGTCATCAGACTGGGCCGGTCCCGTTTTACACGGGCTGCCGCCCCCTGTCGGCTCCCCGTCGCCGAACACCTCTCTCCACTCGCGGGAGAAGTCGTCCTCCTCCACCGACACGCTGTTGAGAATTTCATTAAGCAGGGCCATGCCGTCCTTCTCAGGAGTGTCATCACACAGCAGGTCATCCACACCTACAACAATGTTGAAGAACAACATGGCATGACCACTAGGGAAAAAGGAAATCCAAACAGCTTATTGAGTTCATCACTGGACCATTGCTTCTTGGACCACCATGGGCTTTTCTCTGACGCAGCAAAGCCTGCGTTGGTAAAGCCTGCATTGGCAAAGCCTGCGTTGCCAAAGCCTGCGTTGCCAAAGCCTGCGTTGCCAAAGCCTGCGTTGGCAAAGCCTGCGTTGGCAAAGCCATACGGTCACTCCACTGAAATTTCCTAAATAAAATTACTGTATAACGATTTAAGTAAGATTTGGTCATTTTTTTATTTTTGTCCCGTGAGTGTTTGGAGTCACACATATAGACGAGCTATGGTGGTCCTCTAAGGACAATCCTAATGCTCATATTGCCCAGGGGTAGAAATGAGTTTGCCACCTCTGGAGTAAGCACTTTGAAGTGTCTACTGTTGCCATTGAAATAGAACCTGAAGCCTTTACTTTGTGTCCTCAGGAGTTTTGTAATACAGATAACATTTGGATCATTTCTACACAAGCTTCCAGATGGATGCATAACATCAGTGATGCTCAAGCAGGCCTGTCATTCATGTATGTGCGTGGATGTGTGAGCTCTGATCGTACCGGTTTGTGTGGCATCACCATGACGATTGTCCTCGGCGACCGAAACAAGCCTGAAGGGGTCGGGCAAACAGAAAGAGGTGAGACGAGCTTTATATCCTGGTCCTTGAGCACTTGATGAAAACACAGTTTGACTGAACCAGTTTTAAACACTGAGCCGCTCTGAAGAGTGTGAAACAAACACAGTTTGACTAGACCCATCTCAAGTGACTAGACCTGTCTCAACACAGTTTGACTACACCCGTCTCAACTACTGAAACACTCAAGGTGTGTGATGCAAAAACAGTTTGACTAAAGCCCTGTCAACTCCTGAAACACTCTAAATAAAGAGTGTGCGGGCGCAAAACTCACAGGTCGTCTGCAGCCGGACTGGCCTCTCCCCCCTCCTCTTTGACCTTGGCTCTCCTCTTCCCCCTCCTCTTCGACCCTTGGTTGTGCTGCTTCTCCATGGACTCCTGAGGAGTCATCCAAAGAAATCTCAATCAGTTGCTGTCACTGCCCTTCGTCTCTGAGGCCCCAGGAAGTCATATTTGAGCCTCACTCAACCCATATTTGCTAGTGCGTGTATTTATCCTTTGTGTTTCATGTGTGCATGACATGTACGGGCAGAGTCTGATTCCCTGCGTCTCTACATAATAGGAAGCCAAACAATAGTCCTCCAGTGCTGAGTCTAGTGTTTGCTCACCTTCACTGCTGAGGACTCATGAGGCTGGCAGCCTGTGAAGCTCTCGTGAATGGCGGCCATGGTGTGGGATGTTTTCTCCCAGAAGTGCAACAAAGTAGTCTGTGTGGTTCACACAGAACAAGTAAAGAGCATCTGAATGGGTCAGGTACGCATCTTACAGGACTGTGTGTTTCAAACAGAACATTCAAACAGAACAACTAAAGAGCATCTGAATGGGACAGATATACATCTTACAGGACTGAGATCCATCTGTCATCACTATCTAAATACTGTACTTGCAAAGTGAGCCTGAGGTTGTAGAGCGCAGCACGCAGATGGCAGGAGTTTGTCATGTACCTGGTAGGTGGTTAGGACATGAGACAGGAGGTTGCATCGACTTGCGCCCAGCAAATCCACCTTCTGACAGACATCATTCTTCAGTTTGTCAAAACCTGTCTTTGTCAGTCGTACCTGGGCCTGTACCTGAGAAAACAGCCGAAAGTCAGCACCTGCTGATGCTTTAATCCCTTTTGAACCCACGAGTGCAATAAAAACAGAGGGAAGTTTCAGAATGGCACAGGAAACTAGTGATGACTTTTTAGTTTAAGATTTGTGTGAACGCAGACCTTTCAGAATTAAATAGAAATCTAGAAACATTGACTTTTAATATTGTTTTTTTAAAAGTCAGCTCTGACCTCTAGTGGTGAAACTGGTTCTAATATTTCTTCTTTAACACTGCTTATGTCTCATTGGAATTAAGAACAGCTTGTGGTACCTTCCGGAACTTTTCCATCTGTTTAAAGGTGTCAGGATCCAGCTCCTGTGAAACGTCCTTCATCCAGAGCAGAGCTCCACGGTACTCGGTTCTAGACTGTTCCATACGGTTCACGGTGAGCCATGTGTCTGAGATGGCCCGGTACCGGAACGTCTCCACTTCCTGATAGAGGCGACACAGCGGACTGCGCAATGCCATTCTTCAGAATAAACAAAACCATAAATATAACAAAATAATTATAAATTATAAGTTGTATTATTTGATTAGTATTATTTAAAAATAAAATTTTGAAGAGTTGAACGACTTTTCTCTTTTGCCATGACTTTGTCTTTTCCGAGTTTGTGCAGTGTCGTGTGTGTGTGTGTGTGTATATTTAACTACGATGCTAGATTACTAATTATAAAAAGGTCACATGAGTATTTCTGACCGTTGCTGAGAGGAGAAGCAGAGGGCCTTCCCTGTGGCCTGCATGATCTTCCCGGCCCTGGTTTTGTCCTGGGAGCCCTGTGAGCGCAGGAACCGCCCCAGCTCATTCTCCTCCTGGGACAGCACTGCCGGAACATTAGATTAGATTAGATTAGATTAAATTCAACTTTATTGTCATTATACCTGTATACATACAGTGTAACGAAATGCCGTTTAGCATTTAATCAGAAGGGCAAAGAGCTGCAAGTGCAGAATGTACATTATAAGATGTATACAGTATAGACAGTATGTACAGTATATATAGTTGAGAGCAGTATTTACAGTTAAGGGCAGTGGTATACAGTTATGTGCAAATAAGGGCAGTAGAAGATGCCCATCACGACACTCAATGAAGGAAACAAACTCTCAAAGCTCTACTGTATGTCTATAATACGTATATACTGAACACATGGTGTCAGGGATGGCAGAGGTCACTGATGAGATTCATCAGTGAATAGAAATGTGTCATGACCCCTGGGTACATGATTGCTTTGTTTAACAGTATTTCTGTATAATGTATATTTATATTTATATTTAAAAAAATAATTATATATAATACAATTTTATAATGGGTATAATGTCTTTCCTCAGAATGTCAAAATTGTTATCAAGTGAAAAGTCTGGCGCAGTGTTCCTGTTTCTCTTTGCTAGCTGAGCTACTCACTGCAGATTCTCCTCTGGTACTGCTCGATCACCTTCAGCAGCTCCATGCAGGTCCTCTGGATAGAGTGGAACACCTGTGGGGGGTTGGAGGGAGGAGGGACGCAAGCATACACTCGTATCATTGCTGGCCCTCTCGATCTGGATATTCTATAAGCCAACTGCCAGTCAAAGCCAGTCAATAAGAAAAGAGTCTTCTACATGTGGGTCTATAGCCTGCCCATCTTCTATTACATTAGCTTTAAAGGTGAGGGTTTGGAGCACAGGGGGTGTAACTGACATTTTCAGAATTTTACAGTAGAGCTAAAACAAACTTTTAATTGCAGGTCATTTTCATTGCTTACGCCTTTTTGTTTTCAGCCTCTATTTTAAAATCAGACTATAATTGGGATCATATTTTTCACCATTTGATAGAGCCCATGAAGATCTTTAAAATGATGTATAAAACTAATTTTTGCCCTTGTGCTCCAAACCCTCAAAGGGTCTACTTGGACTTCTGTAAATCTATATAGCCTGTCCCAGTGTTATTAAATTAGAACAAAGGTTTCGTGTTGTTATTATTAACTTATTTATTAAATTATTAAATTAAATTATTATTAAATTATCTTTAGTAAGCCGAAACACTAGTTTTCAGTTTGGTGCCTTAGTGGTAATACGATGCAAAGCAGCAATATAAGTAGGCTGCAGTGGTCATATCAATGTGCACATACTGAAGATGATAGAGATATCATTACTGTCTTGTTATGTGAAATGGCCCTACAAGTAATGGCACCATCAAACGCATTCATGAGTGGGTCTGAAGGGAACTATTTCCTCAATCCTACCTCGAGTTTAGCGTCCAGGTCTGCATCTGAGGCCACGACGTGCTCATCCTCTTTCTTGCCCGTGACTTTGATCAGGGTCTGTTTGGTTCTCCAGTATTTCTGCTGGAACTTGTTCACTACTGACGAGTCCTGGCTCTGAATGAAGCGGTCAAAATAGTCCCGCGAATAACCACTGAAAAACAGATGCATTTTAATTAGTTTAAAACATGTTTTGGTAGCCAACAGGCTATAATTATACTCATGTACATAGTGACCAATTGAATTGAGCAAGTGTTATAACGTGTTATAAGTTTATTGGAACACTTACTAGCTTCCACCCTCCATATCTTGGAATTGTCTGTAAGTGAGAGAGTTTATAGCAGTTTATAATTTGCTGAAGTAATCTTTATTGGAGTCATGAAACATGCATGTGAAGAATCATTTAATTTCACTGAGGACACCCAGCGAGGAGCCTGAATCCCTGTGAAATCTAACTCTTATCAGGTAGGTCAAAGCAAGCTCCATGTAAAAACAATTCCAATTGTTCATATTCATTCTACATACAGGCTTCTAGGATCTGTATCTATTGATTAGAGAATAAGCAAAAACCGGAAGCATATAGTCACAATATTTGAATTTATAGTCAACAGAGGCCGCTACACATCCAAACACTGGATAACACTGAATACAATTATGTGTCTTAGTGAGCACTGTAGCATTCAAACGTTCGAGGAATCAGTGTTCAATCACAAGACCTTTTGTCGCAGCACAACAGGCATTTCGTGATTACAGAGGCTACTAAGAAGCTGGTCGACAGGGCCCCAGCTTTCATGACTCAGAGGGCGATACACCCTCCGACTCTCGTGCAGGCGGTGCTGTCATCGATGGACAGCCTATCGATGTAATGGAGATGGAGCGGTCTTGGTGAAAAACATCACGAAATCATGTATAGCCTTAGGCCTGCCCGTATCATGGATCGGTATCTGTTAATATCTAGGCCCTGTGGGCACATGCATGCGGATTTTCCTTGTACACTATACCACGCCAAAATAAACATCGCTTCACCCTGATACAATAGGCTATGGTCAGGGAGGAAAATCACTGTCACGAGCTTATAGGAAAAAGTGATCAAGTGGCAATAATACTAGGACCTACCGTATGCTGTTGATATCATCGATGGGTCAGAAATATGAATCTTTAAGGTGATCTAATGCAGGGAAAAGAGGATCTATACAGTGCCGGGTTCTATTCCCGTCAATACGAGATCTTGTTGTAGAGTGATGCCTGACGTCATATGCAGTAGGCTACGCAGATGGCTGCACTGGTATACGTCTGACACACCTCCGGAACGCAGCAAACAGCTACTTGATTGCCATCAAGGAAGAGCTTCTCAAACAGAGGGGTGGGGTGGGGTGAGAGTAAAATAAAAAGGATCCATTATAAATTGTCCATACTCACTTATTAGGCTACACGATATTTTTGCAGACTTGAGTTGCAAAAATTATGACTAGGCTATTGCATTCCCTGTGTGTAGGTGTGACAGAAGTTGGGGTCACATGAGATCTGAGTTTAGCTACCTAAACGATATGTGTCTACAAAAAATAGGCTCTCACTTGAGCTAATTCAGAAAGGTGAAAACGTCTGGGGGTGCCTGGCTCACTTACCTTATTTAGCCTACAGGTAAACAGCATTAGCCAGGAAAGCTGATGGTAGACTGGCTTGTTTGATTTTATTGTGATCTATAGGAATACGCTATTCATATCAGTGAGTGCCGTTTTAATACTGTAACAGTAGCGAATAAATCCTTGAAGAGGTGTCGCTATTCCATAGTAATTATTATTATGGAATTACTAGTATGTATTTTAACCTTTTTGTCTATTTTCTTCTTCTTCTTCTTCTTCTTCTTCTTCTTCTATTATGAAGCTATAATATAATAACAGGCAACTTTGGGGAACACCGTCAGGCTCCGATTGTGTCCAGTAGATGGCAGCACCGCACTGCATTACCACATACAATATTTCGTTTAGGCTACTTTAAAATAATAATTATTCTGCTGTTGCGTCAGTGCTCTCATCCCCACTATTTAGACAGGTTTCCATACATGGGGTCTCTGGTACTTCAGCACATGCATACCTTTAATTGATTGGTTCAGTAGTAAATAAATAGGTATTCAATAGTAAATGAAAGTGTACCTTACCTATCAACTGTGGATGTGCATATTCACACGGCATCCTGGTTTTCCACAACTCAGAGGTTGGAGAGATTGATGGTCCCAGTGATTGCACCCACAAGCAAACTCCCTAATGTCATACACACACATACTGTACACACACACACACACACACACACACACACATACACTAGCATAAGCAAACTCAACTCCCTAGGAGATTTAGTTGCCTGTCAAAGTCAAGGCAATAATCATGGACGCTCTGATCACGATGACCCATTCAATGGATGCTCACACAAAGCAAGCTCTCAACTGTGGTATGAGACAACGTGGCGGTTTGGCCCTCACAATTACTATAGCCTGATATTTAAAAAATACATGAACAATGACAATAAATGTAGGTGTTTCTGAATGTCACATTTTGTACAACCCTTTTCTGAGACTAAAACATATTTATTGTGTTTTCTATTAAACAGACACCATCTGCAATCACTAAGTTGGTGCTCTGTGTTTAAAGATACTCAGACTAGCCACTTGTCTCAGATTGATGTGTTAATGAATGGATCCAAATATGACATGGGCTTCACATCTACTCCCTGGTCCCTGGTGGTCTAGTGGGTTAACATGGCACTGGAGATCTCAAGGCCCGAGATTCAAATCCTAGCACAATCAGTGTGGCTATTGGCATATGTTTTGTTGTGAAGTTCAACCAGCTGAAACCAACCTGTGATTCTAATTACCCTTCAACATCAGGGCAACCTTTTAACTAGAGTCTGTGATCTGTGACCCATTCAACCCCAATATGCACTTATTATATGTTAATAAGTGATTCTTCTGATTCTTGATTACATAATCAGGGGTGGGGTCTACGGTTCACACCCACAGGCCAGAAATATAAGCTCCTTATTCCCACATCAGCCAGAACTGACAAAGGTTTCTGGATGGAAAGTGAAATGTTTTCAAGCTCAAAAAGAAATCCAATTGCCTTAATTGAACACTATGACTTCTAGATAAGATCTGATTCAACTTTATTGTCATTGCAGGTTTAGTAGGGAACAGAGTTCAGAAGGGACAGCTTTGGGGAAGATGCTGTTCTTGAACCGGGTGGATTTGATACGGAAGGTTCTGAAGCCTCCTCTAAAGGGGAGAAGCTGGAAATGTATATGATCGTGGTGTGAGGGGTTTCGAATAATACTGAGAGGAGTCCCTTTGATGCTACAGACAGATATAACCACCCTCTGCAGTGCCTATAGATGGCGATAGAGCTAGACTGTGTGTTGGAGTCATGAAACATGCATGTGAAAAAATCATTTAATTTCACTATAGACACTTATGCATACACAGTTGGTTAGGATCCGCTCTACTGCACAATGGCAGAAGTTACCCAGGACTTTAGCAGACAGGTCAGTGTCTTCAGCAAGAGTCGCTGTTGGCCTTTGTTAGCAAAGCTGGAGATGTTGATTGTCAGAGATTCTCAAAGATGTGAATTCCCAGGAATGTGAAGCTAGCGACACATTCAACAGCCGTGCCGTTGGTGTGTATGGGTCCGTGAGTGTCTTCCCACTTTTTCCTGAGGAGCAGGTTATTGTCAGCACACCAGCTAGCTAAGTTCCGAACCCCTGCCAGGTAGTCTGTCACTAATAGACTTTATAGGGTTTTTTATCTGAACTTTTCAGCAGCAGTTGCTTACACAGATCTCTGGCACTGTTGCACATTCACACACATCATCACTCATCCTCTTCACACACATGCAGTCACACAGACTCTTAGCTGCTCTCACAGTCACGTACACACATGCATTCACACACACACTCTTACACACTCTCTTAGTTGCACTTATATGCACACATTTACACATACTCTTACACACACTCGTAGCTGGACTTACATTTAAAGACATGTATCCACATACACTCTTAATCGTCCTCGTATTTAAAGACACACACTCTACACACTCTCTTTGTCGCACACTCTACACACACTCTGTCGCAATATTATTCTATGAATTATAA
The DNA here is from genome assembly GCA_017657215.1 of Limnothrissa miodon. NCBI lineage: Eukaryota > Metazoa > Chordata > Actinopteri > Clupeiformes > Clupeidae > Limnothrissa > Limnothrissa miodon. The sequence continues at coordinate 27,988 of JAGFZM010001053.1, read as the reverse complement.
GCCTTTAGCTCAGCTTTGCTTACTCTCGTCCCTGTTCTGTCCGTTCACCCACGAATGCAACCAAAGCCAGTATACCCTACTTATATTTCTATGTAACTTTAGATTTAATTCATATAATTTCTTACTTTATTTTATTACTTTTTTTTGTTTTATCCTCTGTTTTTATTTTCAAAAACTTATATATTTGGAATTTTTCTTTATCGATAATTGTCATTTGTATCTATTCACTGCTGTTTGCCTTTATCTTTGTGAAGCACATTGAACTGCCTCCTCTGTGTATGAAATGCGCTATATAAATAAACTTGCTTTGCCTTACATAGACTGCCTGCATGTTCTCTGATCAGTCTTGATGAGTATCCTTGATGGAGGTTAACTAAGTGTCTGTGGATCCTTCTCATATTATTTGATGAGCCTGACCTATAATACTTCAAAGTCTGGAAATATTTATGGATTTGTTTGTTTGTCTGTTTGTTTGTTCTGAGCCTCGTTTCATAAGAGAGGGTTAGTTCAGGCATGGGCAAACTACATCCCGGAGGCCATATGCGGCCTCTCATTATGGACCATGATTTAAAAAGTTTGCCAATCGCCGGGTTAGTTTAATGACACAGATCATGGAACAATATATAAATCCGACAAGCCCACCTGTCAAATATTTTAAATATGTAAATTTAAAGATTATGTATTTTGCCATGTAGCATCCTGCCTCGTACAAATGTATACAGAATGGGATGAAATTACATATAATTTAACATGAACCGGTGTTTCGCTAGATTTGCCATATTGCATCCTACAATGTATGGAAATATGTAGATTAGGATTCAATTATATAGTGTCTTGTATAAGATCGCTGAATTTGCCAGTCTAAATCAATCACAATGAGCACCAGTCCTACATGATACATGGAGCCTTCAGAGAAATCTATTAGAGCAGAAAGCAAGAATTGATCTGTGTATGGTGTCGGCTCCCACTGTTGACACGGATAACCCTCATGTGCTCTCAAGGTTAGATTAGATTCTTATCTTCATCTCTCCTTCTCTCCCTCTCTCTTTCTCTCTCTCTCTCCCTCTCTCTCACACACACTGGCTTAATTCCTCACAAGCAACACAACAGTATTGTTTCTGTAAGAGACATAAAGTAAATAAAATCAGAACAGAATGGTCGGATCAAGAGAATAAATGATGCATCACCTATAACATCTTACACGCTCACAGAGAGAGATGGACAGACAGAGAGAGAAAGAGAGATTTACAACTTCAGTGTAAGAGTCCACATCATAAATAAGTATATACTCTTTTTAGTAAAATACCCAAAGCACACAGTGAAGTCAAGTACACAATAATTTTCAATCGTATGCTTCCTACTACTGCATTTCCTTGGGAGCAGTGAGGGGTTTAGGTGCCGTGACTTGCCCAAGGGTACTTCAGTTATGGTCTATTGGCCAGAGAACAAATCTGCAACCCTCCTGTTTCATGCTCAAAAGGCCATAGCTGTCCCAAGTTTAGTTACTTCTAACATTTTATATTTCATCCAGGCCAGCAGGTATTTAATTACTTTGTATATATATGTAATGATCTTGTGAACAAAAAAAGTTATCTTGTTACAGTCTTTGTATTAAGAAGTTGAATCCAAACATACAGAACAAATCTTTGGTGTTGTTTTTAAAGTACTTTCCAGTGACCCTTTTGCCAGTAAATCAATCTAAGACATTTTTGACTTAATATGGTATTTTGATCTGACTAGATGAAACATATAGCTTACAGGATTATTATTTGTTTTTGATGGGATGTATGTCACGAGGACCACGAGTGTGACATGAGTCTAGCCCATAGGCTACAGCCATACTGTTGTGTCATGTACCTCTGCAAAGCCTATTTCTACACAAGCACTAGAGTGGAACTTTCTGGGCGCTAAAGCCCATTTGCTGTCAGGCTTAACTGGATTGTAACCAATTCCAGCAATTTCAATTCATGGAGGTTGACGTTAAGCCCCTCATTAGCACCCAAAAGATGCACGTGGGAGTGGAAGCTCTCTGCTGTTTGAGTGAGCAATAAAGATTAAAAAGAAAGAATGGAGGAACGCGTCAGAGATTTCCATCACAGTCGCTGGGCCTTGCCCATTGCCTGTAGCTTCAACATTCCCCAATCGTAGTCTCAAATCGTTATATATTTATGATATTAGTCTTTACACGTATGTATGGGACACATTACATGGAGCACCTGCTTACATGTTACTGTCTGTGACTAGACGTGGTCGTTGGGCGGTAGGCCTTTATGTTGAATCTAATTAACAGACGATTTGCATAGTCTACTACAGCTCCTGAGTGGACATGTTAATTTCAATGAACTGTTCTTTGGTTATTTCCTTTTCAATAATTTTACACTCTCGCCCTGATGGGATGAAATTCTCATTCTCATCTAACGATCTCCCAGACACCAGACACTCTGTAGGCGTTCATTTAGCTCACCAAAAACGTGCTCAAAAAACTTTCTACAATTTCTCAAAGAGATGACAACGTGCAAAGACACCTAATCATTAGGGTGTTCATGATGGGACAATGTGCTGAGAATGGTCTAATCTAAAAGGGGAATGTAACAATGCGCTGCCGTTGACGTGTGAACACTTTTCTGTTGGGACTTGGACAGATGTCAGCATGAAGACTGCACTCACAATAGCGCACTGTTGATAATACTATTGCTAACACAGTCACCTGAATGCACCACATCGGGCCTCTTTCGTTTTGCTGCAAATGAGCAATGGTAAGTTGGTCATCTACTGTGTCCTGTAGCTTGCTTCTTTGAGGTCCTAAGCTACGTGCAAGAGACAATATGTTTTCAATATTGTCATTCTCCTAATTCTGCATTAACACAATGCGCTGTGAATGTGTACGGCATTTCTTCTGCGTCTCGTAATAATTGATGTGTAAGTGTTCATACATGTTTGTAGCCCCGGGGAGATGACATTGAGTAATGGCATTTTCTTATCATCAGTGACTTTTTAATTTGTTCCCCCGGGAAATGACAACCCACAGATTCATCAGCGAATAAATGCTGTCAAGACAGCAATACCAATTACATAGGTTCATTAACTTTCTTTTTAAATCCGTGATGCGAAAGACTGACAGTCCAAGACCTTGCATGTCTCATCCAGAGAGCTGTAATAACCTTTTTTGAACAGACCAGTGAAAATTAACAGCTCAGGATTCATTAATGCGTTTGGCAGTCAATTACAGGCCGTAAATAGAACTTCGGAAGTTCCAGACACAAACGCCCCAGTAGGTAGAGAAATAATCCTTGTTGTTTCAAAAAGGCTAATGTTGTAGAGTGCCTTCCATATTGTTTTTCAGACAATAACAAACCATCAGATCACATCAGATATAACGGAAAGGTGAGGTCATTGCTCAAGTAGCCTATCTATGAATTCACTGAATATTTCTTTTAATTCATTTAGTGAACAAAATACAACAACAACTACTTCATACTTTGATGTAAATGATAAGCAATGCTTCCAAACAAACAAACCAAATGTATATTATCTAGTATTCATTTTTATTAACACAATGAAACTTTTGTTAAAACTACGACCAGTAATATTATAGTTTCCCTAAGTTCTTATTAACAAACCATAAAACTGGCAATATGTTAGCACATGGTTATTTTCTGTAAAAGCATAAACACTTGATAGCTATACGTGGATAAACTGTGTAACATTTGATACCAGACTTAAACACAGCTGCTAAGAAACCTTCTGTAGCGTAAAACTATACTTTCTCAACACAGGCGGACATTTATGTCCATAAACTGACTTCACTCTTAAATGTCTTCAAAACAAACGAATCAAATAGCCATTCAAATGTCCTCCCTGAAGTCCCCCATGCATCAGAAATCTCCTGCATGCAATATATATTGTATACTGTACATCATAGACAATCAGCACTTCCCCTGTGACCTCTTCAAAATGGCCAATTATGTAAGCCCCTGTTACCCTGTCCTCTGGCCCCTCTATGGGGCTACCCTGAGGGTAGGTAAGGGGTGTCGCTGTGGTAGTTGTAATCCGGGCAGACCTTCTGCACCAGCTTGTAGTCGGAGCTGTAGAAGGAGACGTAGACGCAGATGACCTTGAAGGGCTTGGAGCAGAGCCAGGAGACATGACTGTGTGTCTGTTCCTGCACGCAGGTCTTGGATGGGTCGTAGCCGCAGACGGAGCTCTTGGCGCCGCGCTCCACCTTCTCGTACTCCACGCGGCAGTTGAACAGCTTGGACTCAGACGGCTGCACCGTCACCCGCTGGAGAAGGTCAAACTCCACCACCTTGGTGGGCGGGACCAGGCCCACGGAGACGTTGCCGTGGCCGGTGGCGTTGTAGCGGAAGTAGACGCTGAAGGTGCCGTTGCCGTGGTCGACGATCTTGCCGGTGATGAGCAGGTTGAGCGTGACCGTCTTCATGTTGCACTGAAAGTCGCCCCAGCCGAACATCTTCTTGAACTTGCCAGTCTTGACGATGGGCCGCCGCTTGGCCCTCATGGGGGCAGGCTGGAGCTGGGGGTCCCGGGGGTCCGTGTGCCACCCCCACACCTCCTGCCTCTCGGCAGTCACACTGAAGGAGGTGTTCTCTCTGTCAAGGAAGCCGTGTGCAAACAGGTGATTGGTGAGCACAGCCCTCCCTCTGCTCGACCAGGCGTTCTTCTCCAGATCAGGACCGCCTGAATCCAAAGTGTTTGACCTTTTAGAGACGCCAGCTTTCTCACTGGCAGTCTGAGAGAAAAAAATAAAAGACAAACATTTTATTTATCTCTAAAGAAAGGCCATTTTATATACAGTGTACTGAATTACAGTGTATTTTGTGAATGCTGCACATTCTAGGTGATAATACGGTCATGATACAGATGTGAAAGGACCTTCAAACCTCGATAAGTGCCAAGCGCAGCAGCAGTGGAAGTATAATGAACCCAACAGTGTAAAGGTGCATCTGCGTCCGGGCCGTTTCACCACTTCAAACATTCACTGCTATGCCCCTGCTGTGACGTTATCTAATTCTTGTACGTTATCTAATTCTTGTACGTTATCTAATTCGTTATATAATTCTTGCCCCTCCATCTTTGCTTTTCTTGTTTTCCTTTCTGTGAGACACGGCTAAAACACTCGGCTGAGCTCAAGGACTTTGGAGGAACAGTCCTGTCTGTGATGGCCACATATGACAGCAGATCTGTCTTGGTCAAGTGTTGCATTTTTTATGCCTTCCCCACCCCCCTACAATCAATACTTTCAAAATAAGATTTTGTCAGCCATCAGGGATTTCTCTGAACTGGTAATGGAGGCTGTTGCCCAACACATGTGAGATGGAAACAGTGAAAAGAAAAAGGTGTGAAGGAGAGCCACAACTACAGAGTTCATAAAATAATAAACTACCTGTAACTCATAGAGTTACAGAATGAATAGAATGAAGACTACAGAATTAATAGATTAGTACCACAGAGTTAATGGAACTACAGAGTAAATAACAGTTAATGGAATAGAACTAGAGTACCCTAGGAATGTCCAGAAGTTATAGAACGATAGAATGAATATATTTAAACTACAGAGTTAAGAGTCCATGGAATAGAATTAATAGAGCCACTAAGTTGAAATAATGGAATGGCTGAGTTTTTATAAGACACACACTTGAGTGAGACCCACTCACATGCTTAAATAAGACACACACACACGCTTGAGTAAGACACACACATACACTTTAGTAAGACACAAACACGCTTGAGTAAGACACACACACACACAAACACTTAAATAAGACACACAGACATGCTTGAGAGAGATACACACACACTTAAGTAAGACACACTCACACACACTTGAGTAAGACACATACACACTTAAATGAGACACACACACGCTTGAGTAAGACAAACACACTTGAGTATGAAACACACGCTTGAGTAAGCAAACACACTTGAGTAAGACACACACACACACACTTAAATAAGACAGACACATGCTTGTGAGAGATACACACTTGAGTAAGACACAGACACACTTACAGTAAATAAGATACACACATGCTTGAGAGAATACAGAGATGCACACACACACTTAAATAAGACACACACATGCTTGAGAGCAATACACACACACTTGAGTAAGACACACAGACACTCTTAAATAAGACACATACACACACACTTAGTAAGACACTTATACACTTAAATAACACACATGCTTGAGTAAGACACACTTGAGGACGGCACACGCTTGAGTAAGCAAACACACTCTTGAGTGAGACACACACACACACTCGAGTGAGACACAAACACACTTCAGTAACTCTGCATTTTCTTCACGTTGATCAGATTTGTCCATTTGTGCGGCTCATTGAACCCTGTGCTCCACCCAGCCCCATATAAGGCAGTACTTCCTGTAGCATGCTTCAGTTGGATGTGATCTGCTGTACCACAGCTCCATTTCCAGTGGAGGCTAATGAGTTAAATCTGTGACCAATTGCCTATTTCATAGCTCATAAGTACTTTGGCATTCGATAGTTCTTTCCATTCAAACCAATTTAGGGGGTGAGGCCCAGAGGGCAAGAGAGAAATGACTGTCATTGTGCTGCTCTGATTACCTCTGGGTTAAAACGGCCCAAACTCCGCGCCTGAGATCCCCCCACAGACACACACATTATTGGTGTAGCTGAGACCTGCAATTGCCAGAGGTGAAGCACATGGGCAGACTCTGAGTGCTGGAACCCTGCACACCATCGCACGCCATCTTGCCTTTGTCTGCCTGCGTCGGGTGTAAGTGTGTGTGTGTGTGTGTGTGTGTGTATGTGTTTAGTCACCAACGGACACTTTACAGTCCATGCACACCACCATATTGCTTCTGTTTGTCTGCGTCCAGTGCAAGTGTGTGTGTGTAAGTGCAAGTGTGTGGCCACTAACGCACACTTTTTAGTCCATGCACACTATGATCTTGCGCTTGTTCACATGTGTCAGGTGTGAGTGTGTGTATCTGTGTGTGTGGGCACCAAGACACACTTTATAGACCATGCCCACCATGATCTTGTGCTTGTTCACATGTGTCGGGTGTGAGTGTGTCCCTACTTCAGCCCTAGACCCAGTCACAGTCTCCTGTGGTCCCTGTTCGGTTCCCCGTTCTAGGAATGGGTTAGTTCTTGCCACACTGAGTCTGTTCTAGAAACAGACCCCTGTTCTAGAATCAGAGGTTGGTTATACAGTAATAACCAACTATTATCTTGACCCTGAGCGCGCCTGCTCTTTTCGAGGAACAGGGGTTGGTTATGGCCAGAAACAGAGTTGTTTTTTTTTTACCAGAAACAGTGTCTGGTTCTCAACAAACTGAGAGCCTGTTCTAGACACAGGGGTCTGTTCTAGGTGCAGAGGTTGGTTATAACCAACTATGTCTGAGCTAGAACTTGTCGGCGTAATCTCTCCGAGCTGTGTTTCGAAAATTGCTTTCTTCGCCATACACAATGTCACTACAAACTTTGCCTCCGAGTGCAGATAACGTGGCATATGATTAACTGTGCCCCCCTCCACCCCTCACACACACACACACCGACCCCCATTCCTACTCCAAAGTACCTGTCAAATTCTGAAATTGGTGTTGGGTGGGATTAAAGTCCTTGACGGCAGATTTGCGGCGGTCTTGTCTCGTGGATTAAGACTAGACCTGCATTACGTCCTGATTTGAGTTGGGAGATTAAGTACATCTATATATGTACATTTGCAAGTGTGTAACACCCCCCGCCCCCCCTCAACCCCTCCCAAGGTGTCAGAGAAATGTGCCCGACTGCAAACCAGACTGCAGACAAAGGCAACTCCTAGAGCCACTACACCAGACCTGATGAAAAAGCATTTTCTTTCTCATACAGTAAAGCCCTTATTTAAATCAGGCTGAATTTATTGCAATACCCTCTCATAATGCAAAAATATTAGATACTGTACAAATGGAGGTATTACTTATATGGGTGGGAGGAGGAATTGACACAGACAGTATGAGTGAATGTTTAAGATGTATTTTCAAAGTGTAGTCTGGTTGAAACACATACCGATCTACTCTGCATCTCAGTCTGGACAATCTCATGTCATCTCCAGCTTCCATGAGGCGGGATTACTGAGACAGACCAATGGGATTTAAAGATCTGCACACACTGGGTATGCCCACAACCAATCAGTTTACGCAGAACGCAAGATACTTGTGGATGTACGACAAGCACCTTAGGGAGAAAAGTTTGACGCTTTCCTGACTATGACCCACCCAATTCTTTAACGTCCCAACATATGTGATGGATAGATAGATAGACAGACAGACAGATAAATGGACAGAATGGTAGATAGATATAGATAGATAAATGGACA
>JAGFZM010001053.1:4005-18104 GCA_017657215.1 Limnothrissa miodon | reverse complement strand
ACGGAAGAATGAGCTCTTCACGCCCCTTTATCAAAGCGCGTTAAATTGAGTTTTATCATGCACATGGCGGTAAGGACGTGATGGTGCGGCATCTATGGATCTTTGAATTCAAACTTGTGCCAATGACATTATTTTGTAATTTCGCACAGTGCATTTTACGGCAAGTCAAATTCCTCGAAGACTTATAAAGGAATCATATTATAGGTCGCAGAGACGAAGGTGGGAAGGCGCCGTCATATGGCAGAAAATAAATTAGCATGCTCGATCAACTGTGAAATGACAGTTATGGTTTTAGAGAATGGGAATATAATTAGATTATGGAAATTAAATTAGATTAAAATAATTGAAATAATTAACGTATTATACACACCGCCAGAGACAATGAAAGAGGTCAATCAAATCCTCCCCAGCCTTAGACGGCAGAACTCCATGTATCATCCAGATCAGAGACCCAATTTGTCCGTTATTTGTACTTTGTTTGAATACATTTATGTGGACATCTATTAAAGTTAGAGTTAGAATAGCTAGAATGAATCAAACAAATGATAGACAAATAAAACATCACACCGGGAGATTGAGGAATGCCCACACGACATCCCCCTCCCCATTGCCTTTGTATAGGTAGACCCTATTGACCGACGACCTCACTCTCAGCCTTCACAAATCGATAACTTGGTTATTATAGTTTGAAATTGTTTGCGGAAACATCGATTATGTGTAACAAGAGTCACTTATTAACTCAAATAAAACTATATTTAATTATTAAGAATTATTTTGCGATGTCAAAAATCACTTGGCGATGACCAATGCACCCATGTCGGTGGACTTGTCCATGGTACTGAAAACTAATTCTCAACGCGGCACAGTTCCCGCAGTAGCCTTGGTTTATAGAAAGGTGGCTACCACTCGTGTGGTCTACAAAGTGCAAAGACATTTTTCGGAGCGCTGATGTTGACAACTTTGAGATTCAATCGCAAAACACAACACCAAAAACAACAACAATAAACACATATTGACCCCACATAACATGATGAATACCGGTGGTTTGATTTCCTGTACAACCCGAAAGAAAACGAGAAAGTGAAATGTAAATACATACAAATGTGCACAGTTATACAGCTGATGAAAGGAGTTATTACTTACCAGGTTGATGGCATATGACAGGAAGAACAGGACAAAGCAATTCGTGGACGACATCCTTAAAACCTCCTTAACTATTTGAGAAAGGCAAAGGGGTGACTGATGAAGAGTGAAAGCTGACGTCTCATCCTTCACCTGTGTCATAAATGTGAGGCACCGTGTCATCCAGGGCCACTCGACAAAATCCGGTGCTGTGTGGTCTAACCGAGAAGCTTGCGGGGACAAGACATCTCCCCTCTGGAGTGTCTGTGTATGCGACGGGAGGGGGTACCTAATTAACACAAAAATGTGAGAAAGTTTCGGCGGGGTTCCGGAACTAATACATGGAGAAGAGTGTCGTTAATCGAGAACTAGCCTACACTGTACGGATAGAGCGCTTGTAGCCTACATAATCAACTGAATTTAGATTAGAAACTATTTTTGAAAATTTCCGGAAAATGATTACATGATACAATTAAATTCTTTTTTGTTTCATTAAGTTTTGCTTACGGCAATTGCTACATAAATGGAACAATAGCCTAGGCCTACAGTAGCCTATTATTACCAAGGTGCAAAGAGAATTGCATCAGGCTAATGTTCTTCGGCAGCGTAACGCGTATGTCTGGCCCGAAAACATTCATAGTTTAAAATAGGATGGTGGGAATGTCTTTACCCTTGGTCTTACGCGACTTAAAATGCTGGAGGATCATGCAAGAGAATACTGAGTGTATGGTGCAGTAGGGTGTTCATTCTTCTGGTTGACATGGCGACATCTAGTGGCCGGTGAAGTAAGCTACATGTAATTTGCGAAGTAAAAAAAAAGTATTCTGATAAAAAAATTTAGTGTGTCCGCATATTCTGTTATTTATTATCTGTAGTTTACCAGATACATAAACAACCTCTGTACAAAAAACGACTGAACCTTGTTACATTTTCTTTACAACAATGAAATCAAACATTGTGAACAAAGATCAGCAAATATATTAACCCACTTTGCAATTTTTACTAAACAATTCTGTGCAATACAAAAGAGGTTTACACATTTATATATATATATATTTATATGTATATTCAAAAATAAAAAATAGCTTTTCATTATTTACAACTCAAAATAACCAGAAAAGAGAGTAAACATTCGGCTCACCAGTAGTTGCACTGCCCAGACTGGTGATATGGAACTATTCCGCGGTTAGATTGCAACTTAGAGCTTGGAAAATATGCTTTAGTCTTAGATACTTTCCGACTTAACTTTTTTTCACTTCATATTGATTACTGCCAAGCATCTGTATATATAATATATATATATAGGGTTGTACTTTCAATAGTTAGGAATTGGGAAGTAGGATATGGGTAATTCTTCTTCAAAGACACTACAGAGCAAGTCCGCTTTCATTGGTCCATGTTAGTTCATTAGACTTTGCTTACAGGATCTGATTACAAATGAAGACTCATAAACTCTCTCTATAAAATAGCGCACTTCTTCCAAGCAAAACTCCTCTCAATATCATATTCTCCTGCAGTGTCAGTACAGGCATTTAGGGATTTTAACTCTTAATGACACATATCTTGCATGACACACACCTTGTCTAAACACACCCAAAAAATTCCTGTCTGTACAAATGTTGCAGGTGTGTGGTTCTTGCACAGAATCTCACAAAAAAACAGCATTCTCTCAAAAACATGGGTAGTCGCTGTACATGGACAACATTTTACAAATCGCAAAAAAGCCAAAACAAACAAACAAACAAAATACAAACAAAAGAAGAAGGTACTCCAAAATAAAAAAAAGAGAAACTTACCAAACAATAGCTTTACCGATCACAGACATAACTCAGAGTTGATGCGCGGTGTCATGAGCATAATCACTCAAGTCACCATTACCGCAGAATCCATCTCGGGTGATCAACAACATCAATGGCAGATGGATTCCGACTTCCTCTCATATCCGGTGAATCTCAATGAAAAATAACTTTTTTTTTTTTTTGTCTTGTGTCACACAACCGTTGACCTTCTTGCAAAGAGAGAGGCGTTTTTCTATGGCAATACTAGACACAGGTGCATACCATGCAGCACTAACATAGTGCACACTATGGGCACAGGCCCGGAGCACCATAGCAGGCAGTAGTTCCAGTCAAGACAGTTTGTGTCCAAACCTCTGTACATCTCAGCTCCCCCCAGGATAAAGGCCTCGGCTCTCGAAAGCACTGCAACTGAGGAGTGGGTCATTTGGGGGGAGGAGGAGGGTGTGAAGGGGTGGGGGGGGGGGTTTGCAATTGTGAGAAATGAGGTGAAAAATCCATTTGATGAACAATGTTGAAAGACTTTCTTCATCCTCGTTTGGCAATGTGAAATCCACGAGTCAGCAACCACCCTCAACCCCCCGCCCCACACCTCCACCACCACCCACCCGTCCCGCTATAAGACTTGGAAATGAGGAGGACAAAGTCACATTAATACAAAAGCACACAAACACACATTCACACACTCTTTCTTCCTCACTCTCTCTCACATACACATACAAAATCAATTAGACAGAAATAGAGACACAGAAAGGAAGTGATGCACTTGTGTCGATTTGTTCAAAGGAAACAACAACAAAAAAAAAACATCTGACTCGCATTTTTAAAAAGCTGTCTCTCTAGATGAACCACAAAACCAAAGGCATATTCTTGTTGTCTCTGGAAATTCATGAAGGCTGTTGCATAACAAAACATTTAGGATCACCAAAAAAAAAAAAAAAAGAAGACGGGGGATTATTATGAAAAGTTCCTGCTCAGTGTGGCCTTTAACTCGTCCCGCTCAAGCTCCTCCGGCTTCTCCGCTCACTGTGCCATGTTAGTTCAGTAGCTTGAGTCCCAGCCCAGGCTGGGGAGGTGGCTAATATACAGCAGGCCAGTGAGGGCTCTCCTCATGGGGTTTTGGAAGGAGCCAGGCCCATCCGCACCTTCTACATGTCGGCGTCTCCGTCGTAGGCCAGAGTCAGAGGCTTGAGTCTGTTGTTGTTGCTTTGTCGTCGTTGAGGCTTCTTTGGCTTTTTGCTGCCGAACAGACACATTCACAAGTTCACTTGTTTAACTCATCAATAATAAATAATCACGTAAAACTAAACTAAACTAAAGCAACCAGTTTATAGACATTAGAACTATTTGGTACACCAACACTAAGAGGTGCTGGCAAATAGTTTGATCTGAAGACTTAGAACAACGAGTCGACTAGGGTCCCCATACATGTCAATAAAAACACCTTTATTCAGTCAACACAAGAGCATTTCTATTTTGTCTTCTTATAACTGATAGTAAACAGTGTCACACAACATACAGCATGTGTGAAAATGACAGGAGATGGAGGGGTATGATGACTAAATGTTGCACTTTACTGTGGAGAGCCTTCAGAAATAGTAATAGCCACTAGGGGGCAGTGCTGCTTCACACCAGACACTGCTGGCCTATCTAAGATTACAGAACATCAGTCCTTTTCTCTTTCTCTCTCTCTCTCTCTCTCTCTCTCTCTCTCTCTCTCTCTCTCTCTCTCTCTCTCTAATCGGTTATAAAAAAAGGTGTTGAAAGGCTTGTAAGTGTGATATGATAATTCTCCTCTCTGACCTCCAGCTCAGACAAATGAGTCATGCTAACCTGCAGCTGTTTAGACCAGTGTAATAATGTCTGATGTTGTTAAGACCAGCATACTAATGTCTAATGTCTGATGTTGTTAAGACAATTGTACTTATGTCTGATGCTGTGTAGACCAGTGTACTAATGTTTGATGCTGTTTAGACCAGTATAATGTCTGATATCTCCACTAGGCCTCAGGAACAGGGCCAGGGACACCCACCACTAGCTCCCCCTAGAGTTGCTCAGATGCTCACACTGAAGAACACAAGCGGAGTAACTTGGGCTCACATTGTGAGGTGGGTCCTTCCCCAACATATAAAAGCTACTCTTATTAAAACAAGTGGAGTAACTAGGGTTCATATACTGAGGTATCCCCCCCCCCCAACATCCCAAAGCTAGTTCACAGGCTCATGCATTACAGAGGGGAAATTCACCCCATTTTCCTACTTGAGTGTTTATCCACAGATAAAATATTCTTTTTATAAAAGCATCAATTTTGTTGACTCGATGCAAGTACACCCTCCTGGCGCTCCGGGTTGCAATCAGCAGAGTCAAAGGTAGAGCCAGATAAAAACAGTATTTGTGTTAGAAATATCTCTGTTAATTGATAGCTAGCTATGATCAAGGGGAGATGAGTTAAACTGTAAGAAATCTCAAGAACCTCTGCATCTGTCTTTCTTTCTTTCTCTCTCTCTCTCACACACTTTTTCACTCTCTCGTTCTCAACCACCTCTGCATCTATCTCATTTTTCTCACTCTTTCATTCTCGACCACCTCTGCATCTATCTTCTCTCTCTCTCTTTCTTTCTCTCTTTCACTCTTTCTCTCTCTTTCTCATTCTCAACCACCTCTGTATCTATCTTCTCTCTCTCTCTCTCTCGTTCTCAGCGTGTTAATTATTATCATTACAGCTCTGCTAATTCCATCTGCTCTTATTATAGCCCCTCTCCATCATTACTCCTCCTAACCTGTACTTCCATTAAGGAGGACGCAGTCGTCTGTCTCCTAGGCCCCACTATAGGTAGGACGCAGTTGTCTCTCCTAGTCCCCAAATAGGGTGAACGTAGTCGTCTCTCTCCGTTCCACTCCTAGTCCCCAATATAGGGAGGACGCAGTCATTCCATTCCTAGGCCCCAATATAGGGAGGACGCAGTCATCTCTCTCCGTTCCACTCCTAGTCCCCAATGTAGGGAGGACGCAGTCGTCTGTCTTCTAGTCCCCAATATAGGGAGGACGCAGTCGTCTGTCTTCTAGTCCCCAATATAGGGAGGACGCAGTTGTTCCACTCCTAGTCCCCACTATGGGGAGGATGTGTCTCTCTCTCCCCCACTATGTTTGTGTTCTACACACAGCTACCTTTTCTTCTCTGCGTTTCTAATCCACAGACACTAAATGACACTAAATAAACACTTGCAGTCTGATTAACTTTAGCTGACAGCCAATGCACAAGTGGTCGACAAACGGTCGTCAATGTTCAGAGGATGAATCAGTCTAATGAAAAGTTTATCTGCACACATTCAATACGGCTAAAGTATATCTGCACACATGTAATACTAAAGTATACCTGCTCGGGAGGCGTTAGTGAGTTCCCCCTCACCTGCAGCAGCAGACTCACAGTGATTGGCTGAGCAGGCCATTTGGCAGCGGAATGGTGGGCTGGGATTGGTTATCGGGGGGTGTTTAGGGGAGGAGCCAGTAGGTCATAAGGCTAGGAAGTCTGGCACTTTGCCCCTTCTAAGAGGGTGGGTGGTTGCGGGAGTGGGTGGCAAGGGCTTAGGTGGCGGTCTCGCCAGGCTGTTGGCACTCAGGACACGTGTAAGTCAACTCGTGTGCGTTCTCGCCCATCCACACCACCGTCCCGCCGTTGGCCACAGCCGGGGCCTCCAGGGAGCGACGCACATAGCAACAGTAACTGCTGCTCCGCACAGATGGATTGGTGGGAAGAGCCATGAAGGAAAGGGAGAAGGGAAGGAAGAGAGAGAGAAGGAAAGAAAGAAATGGAGAAAGAAAGAAAGGATGAAACCAAGAAAGGGAGAATGAGAGAAAGAAAGAATAAAAACAGAAAGAAAGAAAGGGAGAAAGAGAGAGAGAAAGAAAGAAAGAAAGGGAAAAAAAGGAAAAAAAAGAAGGAAGAAAGAAAAAAAGTGATTGGGAGCAAAAGAAAATAGATGATGAACGATGAAAAAAAAACACAAATGACACCATAACAGATAATGCAGATAATGATGATGATGATGATGATGATGATGGAGCAGGACCCTTGTCTGGTCACTCACCAAGCTAGGTAGATCATTGACACGATGAAGATGAGGAGGACCAGAACTCCGGCGGCCACGCCATACACCCACGTCTTCAACTTGCCGTCTGTGCAGAGGAAAAAAAAAATCTGATCTGATCTGGGTCAAACACGGACCTTCACATTTCATTTAGATTTAATTAGTTGGGCTGATTGAATTCTCCTAACTAAAACAAAGCTGTTTTTATCTGTTGATTGTGAAATGAAATACATCTCTGCACGAGTTTGAGTTGTAATGTGTGTAAAAAAAGTAAAACTTTCTTACTGTAGTAATGTTAAGAAATTAACAGAAAAATAAGGCCAATCAAAATTGTTGACTATTTTCACACAGGACTGATCCAGATGGCGTGAAATACAGATAACAAGCACAATAGCAACATCTCATCTTCAGTTGACGCTGAATAACAAGGAGGTTGGGGCCAAACTGCTGCGGTAAAAACTCAATGCTGTGAACGCCAACAGGCTACATCAGTGAATCAGAGCTCAGCTCATTATGATCACGAGGGTCAGGTGTTTTACTCTAGGCTTGTTTCAATCGGTTACTTAGAGCCAAGTTGAGTTACACACCCTCTTTATAAAATATTTAAAATTAGTTGACATTGACATTCTATTCTTTTATTATTTCTTTTCTTTCTCTCTCTCTCTCTTTCTTTCTTCCCTCCGTCCTCTCCACTCTCTCTCCTTCACTCAGTGATTGACAGGCCCTGGTTCGGGTTCTGGTTCTGACCTGGTCCAAAGGGCTGGAGGTACCAGGTGCGTCCGCTCCTGCCGGGCTGGACAGTGGTGGGTGATGTGGGGTCGCTGGCGCGGCTGGTCTTGAGGTCGATGCTCTGGTCGCCGGCGGTGGGGATCTCCAGCACGGGGATGAGGGTGCACTGGTCAAGCAGGCCCTCGGAGGTCAGCATCTCTGTGTAGCCCTCCTCGCACATGCACAGGCCCGCCTGCAGGGGGCACCAGAGACACATGCAGGGGTTTACAGATGGACAGGGACCTGGTGGGGGGCTACTTAGTGGGGGAGCTAGTTCACTGGTACTCTGTGTGTGTGTGTGTGTGTGTGTGTGGGGGGGGGGGGGTTGATGCACTTATTGCTGATAGGAATTCAATTGCTAATCTATAGTCTTATCTAACGTATCTAACTATTCCATACAGTGGTTAAAATATATTTTCTGTCATTGTGCCTGTGCACTTTATGGCTTTGTTCTGTCCTGTATTGTCTGTCTAATGTACGTAAAGGGCAGTGATGTATTTTCGATTCCTTTGTATGCCTAGTACATGTAAAGAAATTGACAATAAATCTGACATAGATCTTGTCACTGACAAAAATCACTAAATCACAATATATATTAATATAATTAGCATAAAAACAAAAATATTTTTTTTCCAGGAAGAAGGCAGAAATGCGCCATGCTGTATCAACATGCTGTATCGCCATGCCAACGCTAAGCCTGGGTTGTGCGTTTGCTTACCTCCGAGCAGAAGGATTTGGGCTGGTCACATGGTGGGTTACAGGACGAATCGGATCCCGGCTGGGGCAGCGGAGGACAGCCACCTGCAGAGGGGGTAAAAGGTGCCAGGACACCATGGGCCAAGTTCTAGGAAGAAAAGGAGCTTGCCTAGCCTATCCTGGCCCCAGGCCTTAAGATGGCATTGGAGCCACTGAGAAATCTCACGAGGCAAAACAAAACGTGTAATTCAGGCCTTCCCAGAAGCACATCTCTTACGTAAAATAAACAAGGGCCCAGAAGCGTTAAGGTGAGCCGTGAGAAGAGTGAGAATGGGTGACAACGCCGTACCTGTGACATTGACTCCGTCCGAGCGCTGGCACCAAACCGTGTCTGAGTAGCCCGAGCCCGCACTGCCCGACCACTTGTACTCAAAGCACTCGCCATCTATGTGGGACGACAGCGAGACAGAGAGAGAGAGAGAGAGAGGGAGACAGAGAGAGAGAGAGAGAGAGAGAGAGAGAGAGAGAGAGAGAGAGAGAGAGAAACAGAGAAAAACACATCTGAGTGGCACATTAGCTTATTGACATGGAAATGTCTCCACTGCCTTTGATTCTTATTTAGGGTTGGGGGGCTTGGGGGGGTTCTGAGTCTCACTCATCTTGACATGGTTTTATTATTTGGGGCCAAGCTCACTGAGTCAGCCCAGCACCCAGACACCCAGCCAGGGTGTGAGGGCCCTAGTAACTGTTACCAAGTCCCACAACCTTCACAGCAAACCGTGGCTTTACTGTTGGAGTCAATGGAGTGTTTCCATAAAGGCATCGGATTTTGTCAGGACAGATACTAACTTGTGATTGGCTGGAACACCTTTCAAGGGTGTGGTTTAGCAAAGGGTCAATAGTTTATGCGAAGGCTCTTGACTCTCCCGTGTCTGAAGTATGAGAGCAAAACCACTACGGGCTACTAGGACATCACCACACCTACACACCATACATCAGTGTTCATACTGCTGATTACTGCAATATGTGAAACAGGTCTGTGAGTGTGTGTGTGTGCTGTTATACCATACGCACACACACACACACACTCAGGCACAGAACACAGGAGGACAAGTAGATTAAAGAGAACCTTGAGTAGAGACGGTAATCCTCGCCAGCAGGGCAATGCAGGCATTGTCCGGAAGGGCCAGATCTGATCTGAGGCCTGTGTGTGTGTGTGTGTGTGTGTGTGTGTGTGGGTGGATGGTGGCTTATGGCTCGTTCATCCTCTCAGTGGGTCCTTTCCGATGCTCTGCTTGCACATGGGATCTGTCGTTCTGTATGGTTAAACGCATCACAACTACTGTAGACTACAGTGGAATCTCATCCATCATGGCAGTTTGAATTTTGGTAGTAACAATAAGTCATCGGCAATATTGTTACTGGGTTATAGCATAGTCTTCATTTATGTTTTGAAGTTAGGGTGAGTTATGCATAAAACTGATGGTCAGCTGATCCGTCCAGAGAAAATATGAATGAATGAATGAATGAATGAATGAATGAATGAAATATAGTTAGTTAGAGCCCAGACCACCAGACCCCCAGCACAGACTCATACCAGCCTATTTCTTATGAGAGAGTCATATGAGCCTATTCCTTACGAGAGAATCATACGAGCCTATTCCTTACGAGAGTGAGAATCATGCGAGTCTATTCCTTACGAGAGAATCATACGAGCCTATTCCTTACGAGAGTGAGAATTATACGAGCCTATTCCTTACGAGAGTGAGAATTATACGAGCCTATTCCTTGTGCGAGTGAGAATCGTACGAGCCTATTCCTTGTGCGAGTGAGAATCGTACGAGCCTATTGCTTACGAGAGCGAGAGTTTAAAGCCCCTAGGCAGACTAATGTCACAGCAAGGCTTAAGGTCATTAGCTTGTGACCTTCCTCCGCAGACGTCAAGCCAGAGTTCACACACAGTTCACACTTGGTGTCATCTGCTTGTGTGCTTCTCAAACATAAAATCTCAGCTCCACACCCTATGAATAATTTCTCAGAAAAGACACTATATTATTGTGCGTCTGTGAAGATTCTCATTCATCCAGGTCATGGTACAGCAGTCAAACTGTTCAGTTATAGGCATCTGATCTTCTATTTGGAGCTTAAAAATGTTACACTTCATATTCAGGGGAACTGATAAAGCTCTCTGGATAGAAAGTAAAACTGTTCTGGCTCCAAAAAGTCCAGTTGCTTAAAACTAAAAACTTTAACTGCATTATTATAGTGGAGCTATGTATTCAC
The DNA here is from genome assembly GCA_017657215.1 of Limnothrissa miodon. Lineage (NCBI taxonomy): Eukaryota > Metazoa > Chordata > Actinopteri > Clupeiformes > Clupeidae > Limnothrissa > Limnothrissa miodon. Next base: position 7,351 of record JAGFZM010001053.1, on the reverse strand, counting down.
AAGATACAAATATAGCTCACATTTATGAAGTACAAAAAAGATCTCTGTCGTAGAAGAAAAAAAATCTTTTCATTATCTTCATAGTGTGAGAATAAAGATTTAACATTACAGAATAAAAATCTCATAAATGTACCATTATAGTGTAACTATGCGTAACTATATTTAATTAATATGTGCTCATAATGTGTGTAGTGTGTGTGTGTGTGCTGAATGTACAGTAGGAGTTATGTGAGTGTGTGTGTATGTGTGGTGTATGTGGGACTTGTATATGTGTGTGTGTGTGTGTGTGTGAGTGTTTGTGTGCTGACCAGTGCATATTCTTGACTCCCACTCCTGGTCTGGGCACTGCATGAGGTTCTGGGGCTCCTGGGCGATGACGGCCCGAGAGCGAGCCTGAAGGGGGGGGAAGTCCAGACGCTGGCCCCTCACACACACACTCTGGCACAAGCTCCAGTCCGACCACTCCATCAGGTAGCAGTCACCTGAGACACACACACACACACACACAGCGCACAGGGACAATAACAGAGCATGAGTTATTATGTTCATCATATAAACAACAAATGATAACAATAACCACAAAAGATGCAGGAATTATAATACACTGTATAGCAACATGAACAACAGAGCAGAGGTTACTGTATAATAGGATATTGACAACAACACAAACAAAAACACCAACAGAGCAGGAATTTAAATATACAGGATATTGACAACAGCAGCCACAGAGCAGTAGTGTTGTGTCAATGCAGGTGTGTGTGTGTGTGTGTGTGTGTGTGTGCATGCATGTTCATGTGTCTATGCAGGAATGTGTGTGTGTGCAGGTGTTCATATATGTCCATGTATGTGCGTAAACATGATGATGCAAGTACAGTGTGTGTGTGTGCATACACACCTGGGCAGGGCAGAGTGCATGGCTCCTGCAGTACAATATATATATATGTGTGTGTGTGTGTGTGTGTGTGTACTTGTGTGTGTGTGTGTGTGTGTGTGTGTGTGTGTTATGTGTGTGTGCATAAACACCTGGGCAGGGCAAAGTGCATGGCTCCTGCAGTACAATATATACGTGTGTGTGTGTGTGTGTGTGTGTTATGTGTGTGTGCATAAACACCTGGGCAGGGCAGAGTGCATGGCTCCTGCAGTACAATATATACGTGTGTGTGTGTGTGTGTGTGTTATGTGTGTGTGCATACACACCTGGGCAGGGCAGAGTGCACGGCTCCTGCAGTACAATGCGTTTGTCCCCCTCCACTGCCATCTCCAGCCCCACGCACAGCTCCTCCTCGGCCACGCTCCCCTTCTCCTGGCCAGAGCCGTCAGACACCATGCACGACAGGTTCCTGAACCGCAGGCCCTCGCCACACACCACCTCCTGCAGCACACACACACATGTACATACATACACACACACACACATGCACAGGCACACATGCCCACACACAAACACACAGACAGGCATACACACACACAGACACACACACACACACACACACACACACACAGACACACACACGCAAATGCGCACACAGACACACACACGCAAATGCGCACACACACACACACACACACACACACAAACACGTGCACACCCACGCAAAACAGGAAGATTAAACGGCAGGAAGACACAAAGCTAATTTGCATAGTTCTCAACAGAGAAAAGACAATAAAGAGACTGGAACCAACAGGATAAAGATCCTTAAGAGCTAAGAGACTCAGAGAGCTTCAGGAGTTCTCTTAAAGGAACCTAGAACTAGTATGGGAACTAGAGAGGGAAGGAGAGAGGGATAGAGGGGAATAGAGAGAGGAAAGGATAGAGGAATATAGAGGAATAGAGACGGATAGAAAGGGAAAGAGAGGGATAGAGAGAGAAAGAGAGAGGGAAATACAGGGAAGGAGAGAGGGATACAGTGGAAAGAAGAGAGGGAAATAAAAGAGAGAAGGAGAGAGGGAAAGAGAGAGGGAAGGAGAGAGGAAATAACACGGAAGGAGAGGAACAAAAACAGTTTAAGAGAGAGAACAAGTGAGAGAAAGCAAGAGAGAACAAAAGAGAGAACGAGAGAGAGCAAGAGAGAGAACAAGAGAGAGAGAGGGAGAGAGAGAGAGGGATAGAGAAAACAAGAGAGAGAGGGAGAGAGAGAGAGAGGGGGGGGATGGAGAGAACAAGAGAGAGAGCAGTAGCAGCTATCGGTGTCCCCCTAGAGCTGCTCACCTCCACCCTGCACTCTGACCAGGCGCTGTACTGCCATCTGTAGCAGGGCCTCACTGGGCAGGGCTTCCACTGCTCCATCTGCCCCGGGCACGGCCTCCCATCCCCCTGGGACGCTCGCACCACCGTACGCCTACGCCACATACGCCCTGGAGACACACAAACACACACAGGCATTCACACACACACACACACACACACACACACACACATGCACACGCACACACCAAAGACCACAATCAATGGTTATAGACTTACATACTAATGAAGGCATGAAGTGCTCTCACTCACACACACACACACACACACACACACACACACACACACACACTGTACTGCAGTGGGAAAAAGATTTGTATTGGGATTGCTGTTCAAAAAGGAAGGCAAATGGACAGAAAGAATGGGAGAAAAAGAAAGAAGAGAAAAAGAGAGAAAGATGAAACCTTCTCCTCCACTCTCTCCATCACCATCACTCATGTATCTCCTCATAGCAGCCGCTCCATGTATCCTAATAGCCCCCAGATATCTCCTAATAATACCCCTAAATATCCTAATAGCCCCCAGATATTTCCTAATAATACCCCTATATATCCTAATAGCCCCCAGATATCTCCTAATAATACCCCTATATATCCTAATAGCACCCCAAAATCTCCTAATAACATCCCTTTATATCCTAATAGCACCATCCTCTTATATAACCTCATAGCACCCCAAAATATCCTTATAGCACCCCAAATATACTACTCATAGCACAGCCTAAATCTCCTAATATCAGCCCCCTAGCCCCACCCCATCCCCATATCTTTGTGGCTCCTCCAGCAACCCCACTAAGATGAAGCCAGTGTGAAATTCAGGGCTTGTCCCAGAATGACTTTAAAGGTGTGTGTGTGTGTGTATGTGTGTGGGGGGGTGCTTGTGGCATCTTGTGGCTGGGGATGGACACGGGTTATAATCCGCTCTCGCGCTCTCTCTCTCTCCCTCCCTTTCTCTCCTGGGGCCGCTCTGAGTGAGCCATTAATGTGGCGGAAATGCCCTGGGAGATGATGGCCTACCTTCAGAGAGATGGCAGGAGACGGAAAGAGAGAGAGGTAGAGAGAGAGAAAGAGAGAGAAGAGAGACAGAGGGAGAGGGAGAGAG
>JAGFZM010001052.1:287261-303943 GCA_017657215.1 Limnothrissa miodon | reverse complement strand
GTGTGTGTGTGTGTGTGTGTGTGTGTGTGTGTGTGTGTGTGTGTGTGCCCATGCAGATATGTGCCTGAGTGCGTCTGAGGGGGGTGAGGGGGCCGAGTTCCAGAGCCGCTCCAAGTTGCTGCAGCTCCTGGACGCAGTGACGGACGCGCTGGTGTGGGCCATCTCCAAGGGAGGAGGCAGCTTCCAGCAGCAGTCCACTCGCCTGGCACACCTGCTTATGCTGCTCTCGCACATACGACACCTTAGGTACACGCAAATATATATATATACACACAAATAAACAATACACACAAATATATATACACAGGTATCCACAGACATAGACATTCACATGCTGATGCACACACATAAATGCACATGCGCACACAAACATACTCACACGCACAAACACACCCACACATGCACACATTTTCACACCTAAACTAAATCACACCTGATTTGGAGCAGATACACAAGACAACTTTTTCTCTCTTTTTCTCTCTTTCTCTGGGTGTCTCCCTCTCTCTCTCTTTCACTGCAGTCACAGAAAGGATCACACCTAGCTTAGATCACATCTAAAAAAAGGCTGATAATACACCTGGCAGCATTTGGAGCAAAAAGGACGTTCCTCAAGACATTAGCCCAAAAGTTCTTTCTTATAATTTTAAAAGTTCTACTTATAATGCTGTAGAATGCTCCGTGTTGAAATGTTCTACAAATCTTATCTATTTCTTGACAACAGAGCCCATTGCTAAGTATAATAAATGAAACAGAAGGTTGCCATTACCAATCAACTTGTCTGTAAGTTGCTGAACAACTTTTTTTTCAGCAGGAAAATCCATCCCAGTCACTATGAAAGCAAAGACAGACAATCATCTGTTGTCCTGTTCTTGCTTTTGTCAATAGTTAGTGGTGTAATAAGGGGAGAGCGTTCTTCGAGGTGTCATTATTGTGGAATAACTCCCTTTAGAGTGATTCAAGAGTCCTCCACAGACATCCGGCTCCTACATCACTCGAGAGTAATTCATTACAGTAATTACGATAACGACAGAGCGTTATAATTACGCTCACAGAATGTTATCCCTTGGGTAGATAAGCCTGCAGCCACACATGGCTAATCGTGAAGGGAGTCATGAGTCATGAGATTCTTAGACTTATACATTGACGCTCAGTGGGTCTGCTTTCTCCTTTTTCTCTTTCTCTTTTTTCCCCTTTTTATCTTTCTCTTGCTCTGGATGTTGCCTTTTTGTTCATTTCCTCCAGTTTTTCTCTTATTGTCTTTTCTCTCTCTTTTTCCTCCTCAGTCAATTCTCTCTTTCTCCCCCCATGCCCACCAGTCAATCTCTCTCTCTCTCTCTCTCTCTCTCTCTCTCTCTCTCTCTCTCTCTCACTCTCTGTGCTCTTGGTCACCCCGTGCAGTAACAAAGGCATGGACCACCTGCACTGCATGAAGATGAAGAAGATGGTGCCGGTGTACGACCTGCTTCTGGAGATGCTGGACGCCCACATCATGCACAGCTCCCGGCTGCCCACCCCATTGGCCCAGGACGCCCCTGCTGCGCACCAGCACCCCCACCCACACCCATACCCGCTCCCCAGGGACTCCCCAAGGGCCTCCCAGGCCCCTCTTCCCTGCACCAGGACACTCTGGCCCCAGCCTGGAGTGGAGGACTACAGAGAACCCCTGGAGTTTGGTAGGTTCTGACTACAGCAATGCATTATAGCATTTCATTAGGGCGAGGTAAGATATAGAAGCATTTTATTGGGGCTAGGTAAGATATAGAAGGATTTTGTTAGGGCTAGGTAAGATATAGAAGTTAAAAATATATCTTGACACTACACATAATACAGTTGTTTTTAAAGAGGGACTTAGCAACTTTTGGTTACATTCCTCTAACTGTCACAAGATCTTTTCCTTGTCTACGCGGACATGGGCTTTCACCATTTCTTGCTGGCTCTGTCATGCTGAATCTCCTTGTCTACAGCTATCATCATCCTGATTTAGGTGGGGTGGGGCGCTGCTACTGAACATTGCAAATTTGTTCATCTTGTAATAACTCATGTTATCACCCTAAACAGTATGAAACGGATTAATCAACTGAAAAACGTTACTTAGTGGGCCTTTAATTAACCATGCTTTCGGTCACGAGTCATAGATTCCAGCTGGACTATAGATCTATTCAATATCAAAAGCCCTTCTAACCCTGAGCCTTAAGACCTTTAAAGGTCCTTTAAAGACAGTTAATTATGAAGTCAATATTAACGCTTGTTTTAGGGTGCAGGGCTGCCCTTGGTATTCAACGATTTTATTTCATTTGATTTGATCAATTACATTTTTTTTTCTCCATTTTATGAATTTAAAGTAGAAGTATAAAATAAGTGCAGCTTAACAGTAAAATGTGATACAGTATATGACCATCATGTGTGTACTGTATGCATGCGAGGCACAAAAAAAACCCAGGAAGGTTCTTCTACAGAAAATCACTAAAAGTTTTTTTTTTTTTTTTATAACTTTTTTATAGTATATCACCACTTATTCCTGCATGTTTATGACATTGTTTTTGGTATACTCCAGTTCCGGATGTACTAGTCCTGAGACAGGTGTGTGAGTGAGTGTGTGTGTGTGTGTGCTTGAGAGTTGGGTCGTACATTAGATCTATTTCTGGGGCGGTGGTTGCCGAGTTACCGAAGCAATCAGTGGTGCCATGGGAACCAAGTAATTTGCGTTGTCTGCTGGAGAGCACTAGCTCGTTGCCCGTGACACTGCAATGTCAGGAGCGAACGCATCATTCAGAAAATAAATTACCTGATTTAGTGAATGACTGAACTCATTGTGTTCTTTTCCTCAAATTTAAAAGAAAGTATAGAGTTCTGAGGAGAGAGAGAGAGAGAGAGAAAGAGAGGGTGGATGAAATAGTCTGTTGTATATGTTATTGATTTTTTCCCCCACTGTCCTCTTCTCTCTCCATCTCTCTCTCTCTCTCTCTGGCAGCCCTGAAGACGGACCTGTTGTAGTGCACAGATGGACAGAGAGCGCTCGGGGAAGATGGATGACATGGGAGGGAGGCACAGCGTTGCTGACTTCTGGATGACGTATGTACAGGGAAGTTCTGCCTGATTCACGTGCCAAACAGGTTTTGACCTTTGACCCACGACCATTTGATAACTGCACTCTGAATAAAACTAACCTCAGGAAACAGGGCCCAGAGTTCAGTCTCAGGCTGAGGAACTTGCGAAACTGTCATATCTGGAGCATTCCGGGAGAACATTCCAGAAGAGTTGGGATTCCTTTGAACGCAGACGTGTTGTCATTTGATGTTATTTTTCTGATTATTGTTTTTTACTTTGTTCTTTTTTTTTTTTTTTTGCTTATTGTAATGCGATGGAAGAAACAGAAGAAAAAAATGAGGGCATTTGAGTGCCTTCTTTGTGAATTTGTTTTTGTAAGTCTTGTGATACTTGCCCTCTGCATACAGTCTAAAGACTACAGCATTAGCTGGATTTGAACTTCTATTCCAGCTACCTTATTTTTTATTTTGAAACTGTGGACAAAGCACAATCGCGTGGCTCCACAGAAAATCAAAGCAGTCAAGAGGTGTTAAAAGGTGTGTGGGAAGTCCAGCTACCAAAATCACACTCGGCAATCGATCTGGCTGGCCTCAAAAGCTCACCTAGCTATCTGCAAGCTTTGTAATATGACAGTGTATGCAAGCAGCACAAATCGTTCTGTGACTGAAAATACGTGAGAAAAAGTGAATGCAACTGTGTCATAACTAGTGATCAAAACATCCAGTTTGTCACAAAAGTGATGTATCAGCCTTAATAAATTAATGACGTCTATGATTGAGATTGGTATGATATTCCAGAGCACAGTTTAGTTATACTTTTTCAGTCATCACTTTTTTACTTAATTAAAGGATATGTCCAGGGTAAATCAACCGTATGTCTTTTTTCTTTATCCCAATGAGAAATTTTGGTACAACATAGACCAAATAGCAAAACAGTTGCTGCCACTAAAAAAACAAGGCAAGCAAACTCAATAGCAGTATCAGTTTCATTTTCTCTTGCCCAATTCTATCTAGTGTTGTATAGGGCTGGGTTTTAAAAATCGATTCATTAAATTCGAATAGACTGATACTGATTCAAAAGCACTAAATTCTTAATGCAAATAAATATTCATATTTTTAGAAATGCACCAATTAGGTTTATACTATTCATTAGTTCTTCTGAGAACTAACTTACGTTTATACATCATTAGTTCTTCTGAGAATGTCATCCATGTCCAAAACTGGTAATGTGCCATATCCTTAACTGTATCCACATTCGACAGTTAATAAATTGAATCGAGAATCGAATCAAAACGGATCCTTGTGAAGTTAAATTGAAACAAATAGATTTGGCAAATCTGATTCGATAGCCAGCTCTAGTGTTGTACCATATATTGTTGTTCCATTTCCTACATACAGTGCTCGGTGGCACCGGGCGACATGGGTTGATTTACTCCAGATTCTTCCTTGCATCTTGCACTGTGCTTATTTGCCAATGGTGTTGTTCTCTGTGAGGTCCATCTTCTACGTCTCACCACACAGTTCACAGTTCACAGCTACTGTACACCCAGTCTAGGGATATACAGTATCTCTTGACATTCCCAGCTCTAGTGTTAGAACTGATGAGGCTTTTCAGATAAAAAGTAAAGGTTTTTTCAAGCTCCAAAAAGACATCCAGTTGCCTAGTTTGAATACTTTAACCTGGATTAATGAGAATTTTCTCTGCATTAATCCCAATCCTCAATTAGGGAAATGTGCAGCATGCAGCGCACAGTGAACAGACAGTGAGGTGAAACACACACAAACCTGGAACAGTGGGCTGCCTGCCTGCCTGCCTGCCTACAGCATCGAGGAAGCCAGGAACGAACTAGCGACCCTTTGGTTTTAAGCCTGATACCCTCCCAAAGGTTAGCACTATTGTGCATTTGCACTACGTCTTGGCATGGAGGTGAGGGTGATGAGGTGGCCATGTTTTCGCTTCGCTCATACAAATGACCGGTTTGCAAGAATTGAATTTGAACACGAATAGCGATATAGCACAATCAATTGGCTGCTATCACCCAGGGTCTCCACTAAGAACTTTACATAATCTGTGAAGTGCCAAGCAAAGGATAAATATTGACTACTACGTGCCTGACAGCGTGTGCTAGAGGACTATAGTCTGTGTGTGTATGTGTATGTGTGTGTGTTAGTGTGTTTTCAAATAGGTCAGCTCGATGGGATCCAGCACACAAATACTTGCTGCTTTGCTGCAGTTGCTGATTAACGAGACAGAAGCACTTGTTACCATTTGCAGCAGAAATCCCATCTAAACAAATCAAATGAATGTATTAAAAACAAAACCATCAACAAAAAAAACAAACAATTGCAGCCTGTAAGGCTCCTGAATTATTGCCTTAAATTCAATAATGCATTTCCTTAATGTACTAAATGTCTTTTTTTACTGTTTGGTGAGCAGTTCCAATGAGTCTGGTATCAATTGTTCATTTGTGTCTTTTGTAGCAATTGTATTACTGAGCCCTTTCTCTCTCTCTCTCTCTCTCTCTCTCTCTCCTCCCTCTATCTCACCCTTTCTCTTTTCTTTCTTTTCTCTTGCGTGTGTGATCTTTTATTGTCCAAGGGAACTTCTGTATCAGGCTTTAAAATGTGTAAGGTAAACGCTGTAAATGTCAAAGTTATGCCGTGGCTGGTCGAAAGGAAACTTGTAATATTAAAATTAAAGAGCATTAGTGACACAGACTGTTTTTTTTTGTTGGATTTGTCCACGTCCTGAAAGAAATTAAAAAGAAATTGAATTTTTTATTATTAATGTTTGCTAAAATAACTAATCTGGCAGATCTACTGTAAAGTAGAAGTAAATATGATTATAAGATCAAGCCTTTGATCACACTGCAGTATGTTGTGTAAGCTGTGTCAGATGTTCACATCATTGACCCAGATCTTTGAGGGATTTCAACTCTGCTCTAGAAATAATGACTGTCGGACCAATTGCAAATGACATAGCATGTTTTATTGTCAGCTGTTGGACACACACGAAATTGCTCTCTTAGACAGACATTAAATTTACGTGAGGTGATTAAGGAGCCCCACTCAACGCTGTGCTGGTCACCACGGAAACATTATTTACACTCAGTCACTATTTTTAAAATGCTGCTTTAAATCAGACTAGTTAACACAAAAAAAGATGCCAGGGTCAATAATGCAAAGAGTTCAAATAAAAACAATTCAAACAAATGATGCAATGCTAAGAGCATAGAACCTTGTTGTGTTCCATAGAACCTTGTTGTGTTCCATAGAACCTTGTTGTGTTCCTTCCTTCTCTACAGTACATCAATCACTCGGTCACAGTCGTCTCCTGTGGCCCCGAGTATTTTTGCGAGCCATTCTACACTTCTACTCGCATCTGTGCCACAGGGTCTACAGTAGAGTAGAAGGCAGGCACTGTAGCTCCAAACAAGTTGCAAAATGAAATTAAATAATTACACCAAAACTGCTTTTGTGCTTGTTTCATGGCTACGAAATGACGACAGTTCATTTTGTTTCTCAGCCATACAGTGATTCAAAATAAACAATCAGCAGGAGCAAACAAATAAAATAAACAAAACATAATAAATCAGCCTTGCTATATTTTGCACATTAATTATTAGAAAATTTTAGCCAAAGTCTTACAAAGTGTCTTAGGAAATGTTACACCAAAATAAATTCAGTAGTATGGCTTTTTTTTGCTCTCAGGGAATAAATAGTACAAAATATTCAAATGCATAAATAACAGGAGTTTAAAAATAGTCTTCTTTTTGCTAAATATATATTTTTGGGACAGTAGCGATGCTCTCTCCTTTTCTCTTTGGAGACGTCAGAGAGTATGGATGGGTCAGCTTTGAAAGCAGGCCAGCCAATTGGTCATTATGTGCTAATCTGTGTAGCTGAGCGTCAACCTAAATGTATATATCAGATAATTGATGTAAACCAGTATATGCATGTATGTTTAGCTAGTGTGTGTGTGTGTCTGTGTGTGTCTGTGTGTGTGTGAGTGCATCACGTTGGCGGTGGCCCGTTGGTGTATCGCAGCATGGGGTAGAAGGAGCGGGCAAAGTTGTTGGCGAGGGTGCAGCTAAAGTCGTCCTCGGAGAGCGGCACCAGGCAAGCCAGCACCAGCAGCAGCAGGAAGAGCAGGTGCAGGGGGAAGGCTGCCCGTAGCACCCGCTGGAAGAAGGAGCGCTGGGGGGACGGCTCGCGCTTCTCTGCCCTGGGTAGCCCGGGAGAAAATGAACACGCACACAAGCTTGTGTCATATTGAGATAGTTCAGGGAAACAAAACAATTGTTTACAGGAAAAATAAACACACACACACACACTCTCACACACGTACAGTACACACCCACACACCCACAGCACATGTTATATTAATAACATTTGAAAAATATTGACAGGAAAAATAAAATACAGACACACTCTGTACACACAGTCCCTGATCCAGACGCCCAGTTTGGCTTGTCAGTACTCAAGATCAGCAAGACTTTGTTTGTTTTGTGTTATTGCAGTGAGAAATATGCAATAACACTGCATTCAGGGTAGCGTTTTGTTTGTTTGTTTGTTTTGTTTCAGCATTCATTTTAATCTCCATTATAAGTGCATAGAGGGTGAATAAAGGAAAGATAAGTAATAGATATCCTCACCAAACTTACTCAGACATTTCATATTCAGACCTTTAATCAAAATTTTTGTTTGGTTTTGTTAGTGGTGCACTGTAAGTGGTGCTCAGATATGTGTGTAAATGACTAAATTCTTCAGTGGCTAATGGCAACGCACAAATGAATGACATACACAAAGTATTTAGAAAAAGAGTGGCAAACCAATGAAAAAAAAACACTATGTGTCTTACTGTCTTCAGATGGTACTGACCAACCCTCATGCACAAATGTAGACATGCACAAATAAAATCCATTTCACAATATCTCAAAATGTGCCACACACACAGAACTTCAATCACGTCCTACTGAAACACAATTGCAGCCATGTTATTACAGATCTTGTTTTTTTTATTTTTAGTGTTAGTTGTTAGTTTTATTATTATTATTTATCATTTGCATTGGGGGCATTTTCTTGCCTGGGTTGAGAGGACAGTGGAGAGCAGAGGAAAAGGGTGGGAGAGAGAGATGGGTGGGTTTAGGTTCGGGACACAAGCTCAGGCCAGACTTGAAATTAGGCCCTCTGGATATCAACTCGATTTATAGCTTCAGGATAGGGAGCGACCATTTCTGTAGGTGACGAAATTCACACACATAGTGCAAGAGGGGAAAAAAAAGCTACTATCTTAAACGAACACTGGCGTGAATTGACTCGTGAAATAGCGTAAAATTCATGCGAGTGTGTGTGTGTGTCTGTGTGTGCCTCATGAGGGGGGGTGAGTGCTGTTGAAGTCTCACCTGCTGCCTGCTGACGATCGTCTGCTTCCCGGTTCAGATTGGGGCTCCTGTTACAACGTGACACACAGGACTGTTAGTCAACACACTACTTAACACACTGATTATGTCAACTTAAACATGGGTCAGTTCACAGTTTTTACATTATGGCATTGGGCGAATGGATGTTAGCAACAGTAATGTCTCTATGTTACAGTGGTAGTTCAAGTCTTTCATGTTTGAGGTCAACTGCACTAATGGGCCTCTGTTTGAAGCCAGTGTTGAAGTTTTTTTTCCCTGATGGAAATAAACTCTGAGAGGGTAATGGATGGTGGCGTTGAAAGCTTATGTGTGCTGAACTTACTTTTGATCCGGGGATTCTTGCCAGCTCCCTGCCCTGGTGTGGAGACTCAGCTGAGTCCTGCAAATACAGCAGAGCACAGTTAGTAAGACAGAGAGAGAGAGAGAGAGAGAGAAATACTCTAAGATTTAAAAAAAATGTGGTTGTATAAGCTGCTGTAAAACAATACAAAGCTATCATTTTACACTTTTATTAATTTAATAATTTGCCTTTTTATCTTACACCATTATGAAGAATAGTCTTAATCACAAAATACCAATGTGCATGTTAACCCTCATCCCGAACCCCTCAAAAACATAACTAGAATGAATCAACTCTTTGACGGTGGATGTGGATAAGGCATTGGGATTCACATCACATGTACCGTCTCTCCTGTAGATGTTCCCTTCTGAAAGCTCAGCTGCCTGAGACAGACGTTAGGCTTTAAACTGTTGCTGCAAAAAATGGCAGCTTTTTTCGTTACTATTTATTGAGTGCGTTCCACCGTTCTTAAAAACTCAACGAGTCCTGGTCAGTTTGGTGTCAATTATTTAACCAATACCTGGGAAACCAGACAAGATTTTGCGGGTTCATTATATTCCTATACAAATGCACAAATCAACCCCCCGCTGAATTCTACTCGCACTCTACAACCCCCCACTGAATTACACAGAATTACACTCTTCAAATGCACCATTGGGACTGGCCTCAATGTGCCCAAATGAAGTCTTCACGGGAGAAACTGGCAGCTCGCAGGAACCTCAGTAATCTTTTTTTCATAATATTTTCTAATCAGGAGCTAGCCCGAGATTGACAGACTATTTCGCTGAAAGTTCAATGCGTATTCATTATTACCTGAGGACATTCTGTACAGGGAAAGGGGGAAGAGGAAGATCTTTCATTGGGTTCATTTATTCAGGGCCTATTTCCTCATCATTGACAATATTGAGGCATAGCCTAGGTCTCATGCAGTCCTCCCCAGAAAAAACAAACCCTTTCTGATCAAAGAGGTATTTCCCTCCTCAGACTGATGGTAATCCAACAGTCCAGGCTATCTCTGTGATCAATAAGTCCCTTTTAGAAGGCTACGAAAAAGAGCAAACTTACTGAAATCTTTATTTGAAAGAGCACATAGAGTGTATTCTACTCTATTTACATCTCTGAGTCTATGTCATCCTCTGTGTCTATGCGGACTCCTATGTGGACTCACAACCACATCTATGACAAAAACACTGTACATGATGTAAGTATACCCTGTATTTATACATGTGTAATGACAAAGTTTAATCCAATCTAATCTAAAGTAAAACGATAATCCCACCCCCCTATCAGACCTTTCTACACAGTGCAGAGTTAAGACATCTAGCCAAGCATCAGGCAAACAAACCAACCAACAGTGAAAGTGGCTCACCAGTCTCTTCTGCATGGTGCGGAGGTCCTGGCCCACCTGGCGCAGCAGCAGCCGCAGCTTGTTGCTGATCACGTGCAGCTTCTCGCGGGCCTCAATGCTGTCGTCCCCGCCCGCCTCTGGGAGCAGCTGGGCCGTGAGCTCCTGCAGCGAGCCGACCTGCTTCTGCCGCTCCAGCAACTCCTCCTCCAGACCCTGGTGACCGGGGCAGATCCACACAGAACTCCATTCAATTCAGTTCAGCTGAATTCAGCTTGACACGGCTGTTTAATTAAATTCAGATGTTTTCAGCAGTTTAATCCAACTCTGCGTGATTGGACTGGATTCAACTCCAATTTAGGCCAGTTCCTATAGTTTACTACACCTGAACTAATGTTTATATACACACACACACACACTTGGGGCCGGTACTAGGCAGTGCTAGCCTTGCTACATCAGTAGCTGTGATTCCAATAATTTGATGGAGGAGACATCTTGTTCTAAGGCAGACATGGACGCTTTAGACCTCTCCTCTCCCTCTCACATTTGGCTCAGCTGGGTATTATTAAAGAAGTAGCAAAAAAAAAAAAAAAAAGAAAAAGACAGCAAAAACAACACAATGATCACAGCTCAGGACGTTGCCGTTCTGGGCTGGCATTGAGTGAGTCAATAAATTCTGAGCAATGTCAGGTATCTTAATTTAATTCCAAGCCGGGGACCGCTATCCCTGCTCCACATGGGGGGCTTTGGATTGACAGATGGAACCCCATCAGGGTTGTGAGTAGCGTCACTGAGCAAATTTCATTTTGCTGAAAAGATAATATAAATTTTCTCTTTTTGGGGGGGGGGAGGTTTATGATAATGGAGTTGACTCATTCAGGCAGAGGATGGCAAACAGAAGCACATGATGTTTCGGCGGAGGAAGATAAAACATAAATATAAAATAAACAACGCGAGCTAAAGTTAGTGGAAAGAGAGCTGATCAGGTTTTCCCCCTGTGACTAAGAGCAGGATGGAAGAGAAGCCACAGTGCTAGAACAGAGAATGTGGGTGGACAACATGTGGAGGAGGAGAGAGAGTGAATGTGGCTAGTTAATGTGTGTGTGAGCGATTAAAGGGATTATCCGGAGTAAATCAACCCGTAGCTCTGTTGACTGAGGCTGTCGAATGGTGTCTGTAGGTATCAGAATGACAGCAGTAGGTACAACTTAGACCGAATTCACGAACTGGCCGCTAACGCTAAGCATATTGGGCATATGAAAACGAAACTGACATGCCCTAATCAGTTAGCGCTGGCTGCCGTTTCGTTACTCGGTCTACCGTGCATGAAAATCTGTCGTTCTTATACCTATGGATAGCACTTAGCAACGTGAAGCAACAGAGCTACGTGTTGTTTCACTCCGGATAATTCCTTTAAGTGAGCAAGAGAAAAAGAGAGAGAGAGAGAGCGAACTTGAGAGGTCGGTTGAATCCAACAAGTGGTTTCCGCTCACACATCAGCTTGGCTTGGCATAGGAACAAGCCAGTCATCAAAGTCACAGCTTGCCCTGGACAGATTTGGGTAAACATGTGCCTGCCTGATGACTGAGACAGCATAAACATCAGGCCTAATTGCTGTACATGGGCATGTAAACCTTATTATGGACTAAAGTTATTAAAAGCATGCTGCATTATGTAAACTCAGGGTTATGCTCACCATTGGAATCAGTGGGAACACCTGTTTATTTTGTTCAATGTCATGTTTGACATGGTGACATGGTGAGATGTTTGTCCCAGAAGAATGGCAATGGTGTGATGATGTAACATAATCTAACAAATGTTGGCTTGAGTGTACGGGTGTGCTGTTTGGTTCTAAATGTTGGCTGGGGTGTACTGGCGTGCTCAGTGTTAAATGTTGGCACGAGTGTACAGCACCACTGTGTTGTTCAGTGTAAAATGTTGGCTTGAGGGTACTAATGTGTTGTTGGGTGTTGACTGTTTACCTTTAGTGATGCCTTGTGCTCGTGTAGGGTGGACAGTGAGGTGGACTCGTCGCGGATGTCCACAGTGTAGCGCCTACTTTCTGCATGGGCTAGCCACAGCAACAGGGCATGCAGCGTCTCATGGAACTCCTGGGGTCAAGGGGCAGAGGGCAAGGGTCAATGGGTGATTTTCTGACTCTAATTGCCACTCCTGTTTGTGTCTTGTGTATGCACTGTAGAAACTTTGGAAGTCGTAAATGCCATTTGGTAGTGTACTAATGTTTTTTTCTTTAATGAATGAATGAATGAATGAATGAATGAATGAATGCTGATTAGTGCCAGTGTCCTGTAGGGCTAAGACACCTAATAAGTATGAACGAACGTTATGCATCTATGTGTGATAGTGTGTGGTAAGCATGTGGTGTGTGTGGTGGACACTAAACTCTGCCTTTGGCTACCTGGCAGCGCATGAGCGTGGTGCGCAGGTTGCTCTCCCAGGCCTCCAGGCGAGTGCAGGCGTTGGTCCAGCCCTGGTTCATGCCGCGCAGGGCCTCCTGCAGGCGGCCCCCCGGGCCCTCAGAGCCCTCCGGCTGCTCAGCCTCACGCTCCTGCTGCTCCTGCTGCTCCTGCTGATGCAGCTCCTGGCCCCCCAGGTTCAGAGACAGCATCATGGCCTTGTAGTGGGCAAAGGTCTTCTGCATCTCCTGGACAGGAGACATGGATGGATGGGTGGATAGACAGACAGACAGACAGAAAAATAGACAAATGGATAGATAATTAAACAGACAGACAAATACTGTACATAGAGTACAGTACAGCATTATACTGTTCTGTATTATACCATTTTAGTGTATTTTTAAAAAGAACTAATAATGAATTTAATTATACATCGGTAATCATAAATTAATAATCTATTATGACTGTATCTATTATCATTGTGTTTTTAATTTAGAGAACGCCAACTACAATTACTTTTAAGACACTTTACAGAGTCAATCAATCCCATAATACAGTTCACTATCATATTTATTTATTTATTGAATAGTAGTATGAATAGTATTTATGAAATGTATTAAATAGTAGTTATTAAATGGGGAGGTTCATTTACTTTGAGATGTCTGACTTTGGCCTCCATGGCCTCGATGGTGGTGTTCGACTCAGGCTTCAGCAGCTGCTGTAGCTCCGGGGTCACCTGACCCAGCCAGGAAGTGATGTCACTGAGGTCAGAGGTCATCTGCTGAGGGTCTCGCTGGCTGCGCATCTCCTCACTCATGGCTTGGGCCTGGATCAGTTCCCAGCGCTCTATTACTCCTGAGAGGAGGAAGGGGAGGACAGGAGGAGAGGAAAAGAGGAGACGAGGGGGAGGTAAGGAGAAGAAGAACAGAAGGTGAGGAAGAAAAAGGAACAGGGTAGGGGAGCAGAGGAAGAAAGGGAGTGGAAGTAGAAAGAAGAAAAAGATTGGAAGAGTGGAAAGGAGAAATGAGAAGAGGATAAATGAGAGAAGAGAAGAGAAGAGGAGAGGAGAGGATTGTAAAACAGGGAATAAGACAGTCATTCAGAACCATCTCCTGTGGCCAAACTACCCTCTGTCTCTGTTAACTGTCTCTTAACTGTCTGCAATGATGATCACAAAAACAGTGTGTTTGGGCCAAATGAAGACATAAAAACATCATAAAACACGGTTTCCTCTGATAGGTCCTGGCAGCGTTTAAGTGAAAACACAGCGCTGTGAAACCATCAGATGATGTCAGAGAAGCACAGACAGACGAGTGGCCCACTTTCAAGCTACGCCTCAACAGCTGGGCCACATTAACAGCAGTCAGCGCTTGACTTCTAACATAAGCGCATTGTAAGCGCATTAACAGGCCTAATTAAAATGCTTGGTGGTGTCAATTTGTCCTCGCCTGGTTTAAGGTCAGGAAGGCCTGTGTTGGCCACACACTTATGGAGACAAACACACACACACACACACAAACCTTTGAAGACATGAATGACTTTCGAAGTCTTCGATTGCTTGTCACTACACATTTGCGCAGGCACAAATGCACACACACACACACACATCTGACCTCTTTTTGAGGTGAACTGATTGCATACATGCACACACACACAGACACACACACACACACACACACACACACATACCTGACTGCTTGTCTGCAGTGGTGAGCCCAGTGAGGCCCGGTTCCTCCTGCTGCTCCTCATCGTCCAGAATCAAAGACACACGCTTCACACTCTTGATGCTCCCGCTGCACTCTGACATCAAGCGGACCTGAAACACAAACACACACACACATACACACACACACAATTTGTTAAACACACAGCAACAGTATTGGATGTGGAACTCCCTCATACTAACAGACGGTTACTATGGTTTTATTTTGTATATGATTATTCAGCCAATAGGGGGCGACATATATTGATATGGATACAATACATTACTGTACTGTAAGTCATACAGATTCACAAGGGTCTCGAGTGAGGGCTGAAACAGCTTAGAATACAATCAAAAATCTGATAAAAGGGACTGGCAAAGTTGTGTGTCTGTGCGTGCATATAGTTATACTTATGAGATGTTCACGTTTGAGCATGTATGTGTGTGTGTGTGTGTGTGTGTGTGGACGTACATATCCTTGTTTTAAGGGAGTGCTGGTTTGAGTGGGTGTGTGTTGGGCGCTGTCGGTGAGATCCAGTTGAGAATCTTGTGAGTGCCAACTCTGGGTTTCAGCCAGGGACCTGCCTGCACCTGACAAACACACATAACACACATATCATCAATACAACTCCCAGCATCCCACTGCTCCTACTAAACTGAAAGAAATGACTAAATCCCAATGCCCACACTAACCATAACAAAGACCTAGACTGACAAAAATTGACACGCACATGAGATACACAGTCGACCAGACAGACAGACGGAAACAGACAGAGACAGGCAAAATTTTAATGTCAAACACATTAAAATTTTTCATCATGCGCCACATGTGCATTATGCTCTGCCTCAGAGGACTGCCATTCATCGTCTGTATGCGTGACCACTAACTGTCGGGTGAAACTATGACATGCAGATCAGCCAATATGCAGCAAAAACAATAGTTATTTTTTTCAATCAGGCCCACAAAGCTTCAATTCAATTACAGTTCAAGTTTTTTTTAAATTGGGCAACGTGAAAGAGCCGGAGTCATAGGCCATGTGTTTGACATGAAACCCCTGGCTTTGGGTTTAGGGAAGGAATTGGGACTCAGTAATCAGGTCTTACACCACTACACACACTAAACAAATAATGTCTATGTGGAATTTTAATCTTTATATGCTTGCTATTGGATTAGAAGCAAAGATGCATAACTGTCATACTTAAGTGTTATCACTTCTTAAATAAAGAGCAAGGTCATAAGGTCATACAAACATTAACATTAAATTACTGATTTGAAAGTAACAATCTGTCTATGCCTATAAACATGCCTATAGACAGGTTACACACCATTATATTATCCATTAATATCATAACACAGCACATTAATAATTGAACATGCAGTATTAATGTGATACACAAAGACATGAAGATAAAGATATCAACAATGGTATCAAGTACCAGACGAAATGTTGATTTTGCCCAGCGCAAGCAGTCATTAGTGCAGATTAGAGGATATATTACAGATTAATATAGTTAATCTGTAATATATCACGACATGCAATCGTGAGTTAAGTGCTGACAGTCGAAGCAGGGATAGTAGGCTTATGCAGGTAAAAAGCTCCACATATAAGCTAAGGCCGCTTATCAGCCGTGACACCCCCCAGAAAGCCCCTCTCGGCTGGGTGAATCACACCGCCTGCTGCCCCTGTCCTCCATGCATATAGCCCTCTCATACAGTGGATTGGATAGGCACTTCTATTAATTAAGGAGAGGTAGAGAGGGGGGGATGAGATAGCAGGAAGAGGAAGGGAGAAGCAGTGAGAGGGAGAAAATGGACAATGGAGGAGAAAGAGAGAGTGAAGGAAGGATGAGAAAAGTGAAGGTAGAGAAAAGAAGAATGGAATTACAGATGAGAAAGAGATAGAATGACATGGAGAGGGAGAGAGGAATGATAAAAGTAAAGGTAGATAAAAGGAGAATGGACTACGGATGAGAAAGAAATAGAGTGGGAGGGAGGAAGAGAGGAGAAAAGGAGACAACTGAAAATGACAACTGGCAATGGGTAAGAAAGAGAGAGATAAAGAAAGAAAGAGAGAGAGATGAAAAAGAGTATAAGAGATGAAGAAAAAGTGGAATAGGGTAAAAGGGGAGAGAGTGGGGGAAGGAGAGGGAGAGGGAGAGATAGAGACTGCCCTTGTTCTCCGGCTTTAGCTACACGGAAGAACATAGAAGAGAGGTAGATGTAATAAACCAGATGGAGAGACAGCAGCTTGCTGAGAAGTTGTGTGAGTTTGTGTATGTGTATGTGTGTGTGTGAGTGTGTGTGTGTGTGTGTGTGTGTGTGTATGGTGACTGAGGGTACTTAGGGTCTAGTAGTGAGGCACATATTGGTAAGTTTACAAAGTGAAAATGCAAGAGAAAGAACAAAG
>JAGFZM010001052.1:221489-251048 GCA_017657215.1 Limnothrissa miodon | reverse complement strand
ACACACACACACACACACACACACACACACACACACACACACACACAGAAAGAGAGAGGACACACACACACACACAGAGAAAGAGAGAGGACACACACACACACACAGAGGAAGAGAGAGGACACACACACATACACACACACACACACACACACACACACACACAGAAAGAGAGAGGACACACACACAAACACAGAGAAAGAGAGAACACACACACACACACAAGAGAAAGAGAGAGGACACACACACACACAAACACACAGAGGAAGAGAGAGGACACGGACACACACACACACAAAAAAAAAAAACATTAGACAATATGACAATAAGACAGTAAAATCATATAAAACTCAGTCAATAGCTCAACTGTCTTTTAACTAACTGGGGAAATCTACACTTACAGAACAACACACCTTTCCCCCCAGGAGAGCAGGTATATTTAGACAGATCTAACTGTGCTGCGCTGTGCATGAGGAATATAAATGAAATATACCTGAATGGTGCACAAAAACTCACTTTCAGGTTCATTTTTCTATGCACTATTCAGTTGCGTTGGTTCACTAAACAGCCTATGTTGTCTTAGTGTATATAATATTTTCTGATTCTTGTTCCTACAGTCAACACTCAGTGATGTCAAACGACATGAACTGATTCACAGCAGATTTCTCCTTTAAGTAATAGACACCTGGCAGTGTTGGAGTTGGCTGGCATATCCAGCTGCCCCCACTCGCCTCTTCTCCTCCTCCTTGTCATCCAGTTTCGTCTTCATGTTGCTCAGCCAAGCACTAAGGTGGGACAGCAGCTCACTGGCAGGCAGTGCACACAGAATCTGCCAACAGAGCAACAGTGGGGTTAAAACCTACAGCAACAGATAAATAACACAGCTACTGTGTAAAGCAAAAGACACATTCCATAAAGTGACAGTTGTTAGAGAATATAATAATAATAATAATAATAATAATACAAAATGGCAAATGTGTCGACATCTATACACTAAAGAGTATTGATTTCTGAGAATATGACCTTCGTTATCAGCTTGATGAAATCTTTTATATAATCTTTTATTATAAAAACAACAATAACAAACAAACACAAAGTTTTGCATGCTATTCTGCACCAGAGGTTTTTGTTGGTGAGTAACTATGGCAACTGTGAGAGCATGAGCCACAGGTGTTGATAACGGACAGCAAGAGATGCCAGTGCATGTGGGAGAGCTGATTAGTACCGCTTCTGAGAGATTCTGGAACCTTCTTTCTTTGATGCTTGAACTTCATGACCCCACTTAACGAGAAGCAAAGCACAGAGCTGATTAAAATAATAAAAAAGAGAAGCATAAAGACAGGTGGAGGAGGTGAAGAAGAGGAAGGGATGGAAAGAATGAGTGGAGAGAGAGAGAGAGAGACAGGGGGAGAGACTAATTGATGTGCTGAAAGGGTCTTTGTGAACTGGCCTTCACCGGGCACAGCTGAGGTCTTACTGGACAAGAGGGAGTGAGTGGTGGTGAACATTAGCTGAAACAGAGTATGCAGGCAGTGTGTACGTGTGTGTGTGTGTGTGTGCGCGCGTGTGTGTGTGTGTGTGTGTGTGTATGTGCGTGTGTGTGAGGAGAGAGGAAAGTAGAGAAAAAAATAAAAGAAGGGGATAAGAGGAGAGGAGAGCTGTGGCTGGTAGCGTCAGTGTTGAGTCACCTGAAGGGATTGCTCAGGTTCCCAGTTCTAGCGATTGTTCCTAACCATCAGCCATGAACAAAGTGATCTCATCATTGGCAGCACATGACGACGGGCTACAATGTTCCCTCCTTACCTGGTGTGCTGCTGTAATTCACTTTCTGGGAAGGATGCAGGGGGCTCATTTGATTACTAACCTTCATCATTTTTTTTAGCTTTTTAGATTTACTTTAATTTTAAGTTTTTTACTTTAATTAAATTATTTATTTTTATTTGTATTTAGCTTTGACAGAAATGGCACAGAGCCTAAATTCAGGAAATGATTCGGAAAAATTGATCAAGTATTTGTACATAGACTACATATCCACTAAACATTCAAAGAAGATTGAGGTCACTTTGATAACCAAGTTCAAAAGTTGGAATAGAAAAAAAAATACACGACATGCTTTCATTCCTGTTCATTTGGCTTAGCTTTATTTCTGTGGTCAACTGGTCAAGGGGTCTGACCAGAAACTTAAAGGTGGCTGGTTTGATCACCAGCTGATGGAGCGAGTTATTGTGCAGTGCTTGCCAATCTATATTCCAAATCTCCTTTGAGCAAAGGCACGCAGTAAGAAAAACACCTCCAATTACAACAGACAAACTCATGCCCACCTGCTTTGCCCAGCTCTGTAGCACTGGCATGGAGGACGTCACATGTGCCCAGTCATGCTCCAGCTGTGCCAGGTTGTCCTGTAGGCACGGGGCCTCGCTGTCCATCAGGTGCAGAACCTTCATGCCCGCATCACGGGCAGAGGACCACTGGGCACGCCGCACCTCTGCCTGTTGGCACAGACCCTGCCACAGACACAATCATTCATTGAGAACAGGCGTGCTCGACACGATGGGTGTTACAAAAAAGTTTTAAGTTTAAAAGTAGTTTTAAAGTTAAATACACAAACAATGACACAAGGACAGAAGCTAACTTCCCTCAGACATGTTTACATCTTCTGTTTGCACATATAACTTTTACTACTGTTTTCACACAAACAGCTAATGAAGCACAAAAACAGCACAACATGTACTTACTGCATATTTTGTACAGCAGTTCATACTTCTATACAGTTTTATATATGCCTATACATACATGTTTATTTTTGGATTTTGCATGCTTAACCTATTTATTATTTCTATTTTTATTCTTTAATTTGTATTAGGATCCAGTGTGAGGTGTAATGGAGGAATTTCATTGTTCAGGAAAACGTGTTTTCTTAACTGTGCATATGAAAATAAACTTTTGAATATTGAATCTGTGCGGCTCTGATTGTAGCTAGCGGTATTGAGGAGCTTTACCATGAGCTGAGTGAAATGGGTCCAGGTGAGTTCTGGGGGCTCTGTGTCAGGGTGGCAGTCCCAGGCCTGCAGCTGATCCCTGGTTTCACACAACCACTTCTGCAAGGCCTGGGAGTGTTGCTGGTACCTTGCACACAAGGGTGAAGACACACAAGGTTTGTTATCTAGCATTATGCAGAGTTTGTTTAAACACAGGTTGTATTTGTTTGTTCAAACGTTTCGACAAAGAGACACATGGATACACAGTCTGTGTGTGTGTGTTCTCTCGCATGACTTGGCATGTATTTGTGCATACATGCATGTGTGGGTGTGTGTGTATGTTTATGTGTGTGTGTATGTGTGTGTTTATGTGTTTGTACAACTGTGTGTGTACATGTATGTGTGTTCTCTTGCATGTATGTTATGCATTTGTGTGCGTATATATGTATGTGTGTGTGTGTGTGTGTTGGTATGCACCTATTCCACTGCTTCCTCATCTGCTCTGACAGTGCCTCCTCCATCTGCAGTCTCCTGTGCACTGAGGCCCAACGCAGCTCCTGGCCTGACCACAGCAGAGCGGTCTTTGCACCCCGTGGGCTGCAGCCTCTGCCCTCAAGCGCCAGACACTGATCCAGGACCAGTCCGAGCTCTGGACGACTCTCCTCCAAGAGCTGCCGAAGGTGCTGTGACAAAGACAAAGACAGAGAGAGAGATTAAACAGAGGACCACAAGAAAAAAAAAATGACAAAGAGAGAAAAATAGAAAAGAGATAGGAAAGATATAGAAAGAGAGAGGACAGAGAAGAGACTGCAGTAAGAGAAGGGCTGAAAGAGAGAGAGGGTTGGAGAGCGTGAAACAGAGAGAAAGGTGTAAGACTGAAAGAAAAAAAAAGACAAAAAAAAGTGTGCAAAAGGGTGGACAAAAGAAAAGGGAGTTTGTCAAATGTCTGTGACAGGAGCCGAAAGACCCACAGTACCCAGACTGGAGCTGTGATGAGGGGATGGAGTAGCGCCAGGAAGAATGGTGCCAGAAGACTCTATTAGCACTTAGGAGCCTCAACATGCATGTGGTCCTCCAATCCCTCTCCACACACACACACACACACACGAGCACACAACCTACTATTCAAAACTTTTTACAGAGGCAGGAACGCACAAATGCATGGACACGCACATACGCATGCACACACACACACACACACACACACACACTACCGCAGTAGCCCATTCTGGGCTCGTCTGAAGTTGGACACTCAAACACACACATTGCCAAAGAGATGAGTTCTGGTAAATGTGGGGAGCGCAAATGGCAGTGGAACAGCCTGAGCACAGGCAGAAATGGAGAGATGAGAGAGAGAGAGAGAGATAGAAAGAGAGAGAGCAAGAATGAGTGATGTGTTTCAGCAAATATGCTCTCCATCTCAAACCAGATAATTTAATCTGGAATGAAGTGAGGGAGCACCAGAGAAAAGAAAGCGAGAGAGAGAAATCACAGAAACGATCGCTTATAAGTTCCCCACACCATGCACACTTCCTTTCTCCTCCTCTCTCCCTCTCTCTCTCTCTCTCTCTCTATCCCATCACTTCCTCTCTACTCAGGCAAATGGGTCAGACACAGAGCGGCCCCGAGGAAATGATTTCAGCTCCTTCATTCAGCCCAAATGAGCTGAGCTACAGGGCTGGAGGCTGCACCCAGCCCAGATAGAGCCTTCCCATGGAGAAGAGAGAAAAAATAAATCATAAAAAAATAAATAATATAATGCTGCCAAAATCCATTTCGCCAAAACGAAAGGCGAATGGCAAAAATCACGGACCACTCAAAGTCTCACGGAAATTGAAAATGGTGCAAAAAAGTACATGATGAGGCAGGTTTGTAATAGAATTTTGGTAAAACTTTTTTTTTTTGCTAAAGTCTATTACAACTTTTCTTTGTCCTGAGTGAGTGTGCCTGTGTGGGTGTGTGAGGTGAGCACATGTGTGTTTGTGTGTGTCTCTTTTCGATGTACAGTATGTGTGTCTCTCTCCATATCTGTGTCTGTGTACAGAATGTGCCTATGTGTGTGTGCTTTTATTCATCAGTGCATGCGTGTATGTGTCTGTCACTGTCTGTGCACTGTATGTGTGTGTGCCTATGTGTGTGTTTGTTTGACTGTACCCAAGCCGTATGTCCATGCAGATAGAGCTCACCTGTTGGGCTGTGGCCCTCTCCTGCAGGTGGCCCTCGGGCTCATGTCTGTGCCCCCCACTGGGCATCCCAGCCTCCAGCTCGTCTAGAAGCCGTGCCAGCCTCCCACTCGCCTCCTCCCACTGACTCAACTCCTGCAGGGGGCGACATAGAGGCGGAGATGGTCAAACTGCTGGTTCCACCGCTCTCATATCAACACATCAATGCATGCATGTATGTATGTTAGCAGGTGTATCCAGGACAGTGGCATTCAGTATCTCTCCCTGTGTGTGTGTATGTGTGTGTGTGTGTGTATACCTGCAGATTTCTGCACATCTGGCTCCCCTGGTCATTAGCTTGTTTCTGTAGAGAGTTCACCTTCTCCTCCAGCTCATGTAGGCTCTGCAGTGCCCCCGGTGGCAGTTGCTGGGACACACACTGCAGCAAGGCCCACTGGCTTTCCACACCCTGGAAAAACTTCTAACAAGAAAGAAACAAAAAACTCTCTTAGATATGAGAACAGAGCTTAGATATGAGAACAACAGTGTGCACAATGACTGTATTCAGTTTTACATACTACTTGTATCACAAAAACTATATTTGTCTCAACAAAGCCAACGTGATGGTTCCAACAACAGTACTTTAAATTGAGGAACCAAACAGTACCAATAATGCAATGACGATGGATTGTCCAAACTATGCCTGCGGTGCTTACTGATGCACCTTATTACTGAAGTTATCAATGTAGTTAGTCGGTGCCATAGTTTAATCTATTGTGTTGAGAAACAGTTGTTCCCCAACTGCATAGCTGAAATCAAAGGAAAGTAAGAACAAGCACAGTTGCATCCTGCAATCCTATATGTTATTTTAGAGTTACTGAGAACGATATTTCTCTTTGTTCTTTAAATTAGGATCCATGTAAACAACCACTACTGCAAGTAAAGTTTGTAAACAACACGTCACTGAAAATGTTGCAAAATGTCGCCCCCCAAAGATATATGGAGTCTTTAAACACTAAAACATTTGAACTCATAACTCTTCACACTGGATTCCTCCTTTAACTCTGCAATACTTTTAGCCTTAGTTTCAACCTTAGTCCTTAGCAGTAGTGTATACAGTTGTTTATGTAGCGTGCGCCCCAGCATACTGTACCGTATGTCTGCTGAGTAGCGGCTGCAGCTGGCTGCGACTGCAGAGCTTTGTGTCCTGGCTGCGTTGCAGACGCTCCGTGCCCAGCTGTAGCAGAGCTGAGAGACCCTTCAGCAGGGGCTCAGCAACCGCCTGCAGCTCAGAGTCACACCCAGCATGAGGCTCAGCACGATCAAATAGAGAGGTTAACACTCGACTGGACGCACACTGGACAGACACAGAAACACATACACACACACACACACACACACATACGTATGTTGGAAGGTATGTCAACACAGTCCATTCATACACTGTACACATGCTATTTGAAGTAACGCTAAAAAAGCAAGTCATTCACACACACACACACATACACACACACACACACACACACACACTCATAGCTACCAGCAAACAAGAACCCCAAGGAGTACACCACAATTCCACAAAATCAAAATACCCAGCCAAAGCAAAGGTCTCTGCATTGGTACCTGTGTGCTAGAACGGCCTAGTGGCACTGTACTGAGGACAGTCTGTTTGGCCACAGCTTCCTGTAAGATCAACACGGGGCTGTCCAGCTCTGGCTTTCCTGAAAGACTGCCAAGGAGGAGAGCAAGGTCCCCTTTAACTACAGCGCCCTCCTTAGGCTGGCCAGGCACACTGTCAGCAGCAGTCTGGGAGCTGAAACTGTGAGAAGGTCATTAAAAAGGTAAACATTAAAACCATGTCATGTAAATGTGTATTTTATGCAACAAGAACAGACTTAATGTTTTTCAAGAATGGAATAAATAGTATCAGACATCATAAACAAATAACAGAAACATATGAAAAACATGGAGACAATGGGGACAAATGGGTGTGACGGCGTGAACCCCACCGCACTATTTATTTATTATTTATTTCTTTATATTCCGGTTTAAGTATGATTTGCTTTATGTTTTGTTTATTTATCAGACTGATACTTAAGTGTACATGGGATCAGTTCTGTTTTGTTGTATTTCTGTTCATATGTAGGCCTACTTTTCTGTTTGTTTAACTGCACAGGTTTCCCCATGGAGGGAGGAGTTATTGGCACATATCTGCCTAATTGATTGGCCTGATGATGGCCTGATGGGCAAAGCCTGGCGATTGGCTGCCTAGTTGACCACATGGTCTATTTAAACCCTCTTGGAGGGAAAGTCAGGGCTCCTTGTTGGAAGGAGACTCTTTGTTTGTAGCACCTGAGTGCTGTTACCCAAGCTGGTGTGAGCTGTGGGGTTTTTGTGAACTGTGTAGTTTATTTAAGTTGTGTTTGTCAACTCACAGTTTTTCTCATTTGTTTTAATTTACTTTATGTGCGTTTTGTCCTTTTAAGTTTTTTTACTTTTTTTTTTTTATATACTTTTTTCACTTTGTTTTGGGTTTTTTGGTTAAATAAATTTATATATATTTCTCACCCTCATATTTTGTCACTGTCTTGGCTTTACTCTCCCAACCACAAGGCTACCCTACAACAATGGGGTATTGGACACAATAGTCTTTATGGTTCACCACACTACCTTGTAGGAGCCTTTTGCTGCACGGGGCTCATCATCTTCACGTTCCCATTACTTTCAGCACTACTAAACACTTCATCTGTTGCTTTCTTCACAGCATGCTGCAGAGCATACAGAGATCCATTATCGGAGAAGAAATGCAATGGGTACATCTGCCATATTTAAGTACATCAATCAGCTTTAATTACAACATGGACTAAATAAAGAAGCAGAATAACGTAATTTAAATAAATTTAAACTAAGTAAGTTCCCATTTAGTTAAAGGTAGAGTCTACGATTCTGAAAATCACTTTCCTCTGAGACATATTTGAAAAAAGCATCCCGCCCCCCAAACCAAATACCTCCCCTCAGTGTACAACGATTACTCCCCCCGGGCCCTCCCTCTCCTAACGACTAACTCGTTGTTGCCGTATTTAGTATTGTATGCTAACTATACAATACTAAATGCTCGGTGCTAACTAAGCTGGCTCTAGTTTAGCTTCCTGCCAAGCTTCTGAGCATGCGCAATTCGTTCACAAAGAAGGGTACGTGCTGAGGGGGAGGGAGCAGCAGATCGCAGTTTGATAGATGCGTCAGAATCCAATCATACTGAACGGTCCGTTTTTCCTGGATTGTTTGTTCTAGAGGCCACTAAAACTTTTAATTTTTGTGTCAAAACGTTTAATTAATTGGTTGCAATGGGGGTGTGAAGAGTATTTCAAGCAATATGTTCAAAAGTGCATGCTCCAAAAATTGTACACCCTACCTTTAATGTTAGCTGTAAGTTCACTCATTGGTCAATGCTCTATTCAATTGGTAATCTTTTTCCCTATCAAGAGCATTCTGTGACTTGGAAAAACAGATTTTGGTTTGATTTCCACTGGTTTTCTCCTTTAAGATGGAGGCAGTGGAAAACCTAATAAAAGAACAGCCTGTAGTCCTCATTCTCTAAGTGAAGTTAGTCAGCTACTCTATTAGGAGATTTCCTCTACAGCAACTTTACTAACCCCCTTCATATCTTCTAGGAAAACCCCTAAGTAGTAGATGGACAGTACTCACCAAACCAGAGTCTTCCTTGGGGCCTTGTGCCCTGCTTGTGAGTGTCAGGCTTGAGGGAGGTAACTCTGGTGGTTCAGTGTTACTGGGGACTGAGGAGGCCATGAGCTCCTGGCTATTGGGAGAGGTAGGGCAAGGTGCTCTCTCTGAGGAAAGAACACTGCCAGTCTGGCTGGTGACGGAGGCTAACTCCTTAGATGTTGCTGCTTGCATTCTAGTTAGGGTCTCAGCATTATCAATAATGAATTCTGACTCTAAGGACACAGATCCAGGCTGCTGCCAAGCTGATTGTGTATCCTTTGGTGCAGAATTCTCCAGACCAGTCAGATCGGGTTCCTTACGAGCATCTCCAGGTTCTGCTGAGGCCTCCCCATTCACCTTGCTGAGGGGCTCAGTAAGTCGCATAGTGTTTCTGTCACTGTCCGCTGTCCTCTCATTCTCAGAGCTCTCACAGGAAGAGGCCAGTGTCAATGAAGCCTTTGATGCAGATGATCCCATCACCTCCGCAATGGCCTCTGATGCCACGGTTACTGATGCTGTCTCCATGGATACTGACAGACCGCCTCGGGGAGGCGATTCCTGCTGGACAGAGGAAGTAAACAGATGGTGTAAATGGTCATTAATGATTAACACGTAAGCCGCATGTACATCTTATTATGTCTTTGGAAATGTTTCACTATTTTAGACAGATGATGCTATCAGGGCACTTGTTAGGCTACTTACATCTACTTCAACAAGATATTAATAAAAATGGACATGAGAGATCACTGATTATTATCAAGATGTATCAGTTATAGAGTCATAAGTTGAAAAAACATCAGGCATCTACCTTAGTAACAGTTGACATGACCACTGTGGGAACAGTTGGGTTAAACTCAAGCCCTAGATTGTCCCTGAATGTATCGTCTGGTTCCTGGTCCACAAGCAAAGTAAAATAATTAGCAGATGGTTTTCTTAATGAAGGTGAATGGGTGAGAAAGGGTTGGGCTTAGCGGCAAGTCTACAAAGACACCCAGCTGTCATTGACAGGCCCTAGAGGGGCCTATATTTAGACATCAGGAAGGAGTAATGGCATTACTTTGCAAAGAGAAGTGGATGAAAGCGCTTCAATTTGTGCTCAGAACATCGGGCCTGATCAGATGAAATGCCTGGAGACAAATAAGACCTGCACTATAACATCAACAGATGGAGAGATATGTGAGATGGAGAGATATGGGAATAAGAGAGCATAATGAATTTAAATAAAGTTTAAGTAGAGTTGGTGAACCATTTTCTACAAGAATAACAAGGATGTGGAAGCAGATAATAAATGTCAAGAAATGGACTTAAATGAACAGAAGCCCATTTCTGAGCAGCGGAGGAAGAAAGGGTCAAATTTCCCCAAGAACCAAAGGGATAAGATAGGCTGGAGATGTGTGATGGATTTCAGAACCTCAAGGAGAGAGGTGCGTGGCAGTTACAGTATCATCACTGAAAGAATGGAAACACTGCAGTGGAGATTAGATCAAATAGATTAGATTAAATTAGATTAAATTAAAATACAGTGTAGACTAAAAAATAACCATTCATTTATCCATTCCAAGATGCTTCAAGAAATAACACAAGAGAGAGCACTCAGAGTAGAAATCTATAAACCTTTGAAGGATAATCTAAATATGAAAAAAGAGTCCCCAAAGAGTCTGAGAGGAGAAACATCTGAGGAACGATTCCAAGACTAGAAATCTACAGTGGAGAATCAGAGTCAAAGAAGCCTATAAAGGAGCATCCAAAGAGAGAAAATCTACAGACATGTGTCTGAATACAAGAAACACCTATGAGTCAGCATCTAAAGAGGAGCCTTCAGAAAAGCCTGCTGAAAAGCATCCAAAGAGGGGAAAACTACAGAAGACGTGAAGCAGACAGAGGAATGAGAACAGAAAAGAATGTCCAGGGAGTTTTTTTGTGTTTCCCCTTTGAAAGGGTCTTTAAATAAACATTGCAGGAGAGGAAAAACCTACAAATGAACATCTCAAGAAGAAAAAAATATAGCTGAGCATACCAAGAAGAACAGTGAAAAACCATCTTGAGAAGAACCTATAGAAGATCCTACAGAAAGGCATTCCAAGAACAGAGACCTACAGAGAGGAGTCCCTAGACAAGAACACTTCGTGGCCATCTTCCAGTTTGTTTACCTCAGCCACACTTCCTGTTAGTGTTCCAGAAGATGATGAGTGGATACTTCCTTCGTCATCATCTTCATCATCATCATAATCGTCCTCATCTTCACCACCCTCAGAAGCTCCATGAAAAGAGGTTCCCATAGATGCCTAATTCATAATTCAAGTTAATAGCAGTTAAAAGAAGTTGTCTGTTGGATTTTATGTTTCCCATTGTGCTGGCCTTGTTACGCAACAGCTGGCAGCACTAACACTGGATGATCTTGTTTCCGGATTTGATATCAGTGTGCAAGTATAACATAAAGTCCAAGTACTGTATATCATTTTTATGGCCAGCCGCACTGCTGAAGCCTGCACCGCTGAAGCCTACACCTTTGATCAGTGAAGCCTGAGATGTGATCGAACAACAGTGCCATTTTAACTAAGCCCTTTCCCACACTATCAAACAACAAAGGGACCGACGAGACACTTAGCTGTACTGTAGATCTGTAGCGTTTAGCAGTGCAAAGAGCCACGCTAACACTCTTTATATGCTAGTGTGAGGAATGAACTCACTTCACTTCTGAGAGAGAGGAGCCCTGGTTGGGAGGACATCGCCGCTTCCAGGCCTCTAAGGTGATGGCTTAGATCCACGGACAGACCAAGAGTCTCCTGCAGGGTAATGATACACATTAGACTGGTTCAGAACATGTTGCAAACACTGAAGGATAGAATGCAGGCTATACAGCATGGTTATGCCTACTTTACACAAAAACACATTACTAAAACTAATAATTCTCTTATATTATGACAAACAGTATGGCTACTAAGGTGATTTGTTTGTAATAATACACAATTACAATACAATTACCTTAAAGTATACATTGAGAAAAAAAATGTACCATCAAGATCTTTTGATTTTTATATATTATAATGAAAAAGAATAACTAAGCAGAGTAGAGCTATAAGACACATGAGATTTATCTTATTAATCTTTTTTAAGATGCAGTACAGAGTACAATTTGTATTCCTCGTGGACCCTAGCTCTTTACTCCTTAGCCTGTCAACTCATCCAAATCCCCCCTCTTCCATGACCTGCATTTCTTAGGCACTTCAAAGAGATGTCCACCACTCTAAAGGCACACACTGCATGGTTACTTTTAAGTTTTTACGATGGAACTGATACAGCCGGGATAAGTAAAAAAAAAAAAAGGAAGAAAAAAAAAAAGACCAAAATAGATTGCTTATTTGTCAGGCAAGAGAGCAGTGTGTCCTTCTGATTTATGTCATCTATTTGATATAAAGTTGCATCACATTATTCGTCTTGTTTCCTACTAGGGCAAAGTAATACTGCTAATCAAAAACATAAAGGCAACATGACAATGTCTAATCTAAATTGCAGTTCAATTGCAGTCAGCTGGAAATGGAGTTATTTTATCAGTTTCTGACCCTTATGTCATCATACTTAGGTATGCCAAAGGAGCAGCTATGAATATCTGTTTGTATGAATTTGAGAGAGGAGAGGTTGGTGGAGGGTGGAGAAGATGGAGACCTTTTCTTTCAGTTCAGACACTTGCCCAGGGTATTTGTAATTATGCGGTGGTGATAGGAGGGGGCATTCTAAAAATAAAACTCAATTAAATTTATTTGTATTTATACACCACATTTTCTCAGTAGTATTGTCTCATGGTGCTTCACAGCAAAGGGCACCAGTGAGTAAAGGGGGCCGGTATACGCCTCAACGTCAATCCAACAATTATCAGTCACTATGACAGACAGCAGCTTGCCTCAAGCCTGGCCCTCTGCTCCTGTGTGCGCTGTCCCAGCTCCCGCATGGGCTGCTGAAGGCTCTGGGCTCGCTGGAAGACGGTGAGGGTGTCCTCAGCACCATGTGGCAACCCCAGGTCTGGCCGGCAGTGCTCAATTTCGGACAGGGTTCTGCTCATGGAGCGGATGTTCTCCACAATTACCTGCAGAGGAGATAAGAAGGTTCCTCAAAGGTTTTGATGTGACTATCAACCTTACTGCTTGATTTTATAACTCCAATGTTACTGTAGTGTTGATGCTAATATTAGATAATACATGTGAATCACATAAACAGAACTGCTGGAATGATCTGCTTTCAAAATGATAATTGCTTTTAATCGCAGCCATTTGGCAGCTTAGAAGCTTCTGGAAAACGTGAATGCAAATCTTGATCTAGCTCACCTGGCAGTATTGTAGCTGCTCCTCCCAAGAGGTCCTTTCCGTGTTCATGCTGGATAAGATGGCATTGATCTTGGTTACATTCTTCTCCATGGTTTTCACTTCGGATTCAATGGCATCCACCTCCTGTGCAAGAGAGAAAGATATGCATTCAGGCCCATAACACGGTGCAACCTGAATGTACAATATTTTAAAATTTCTTAAAAACAATAATAACAATAACAAGTGATGCTATGCAAATAGAAATGGTAAAATGCAGCTGCTGACCTCAGCAACATGTTGGAGCTGAGCATGGGGATCCATGATGCATTGCTGCATATGCGTGACACTGCGGATGGCCTCCTGTAGACGTTCCTGCATGGTGTCTGTGTCACACACCCGCGAGATCTCCTGCATGACAGGCACAAAGGCCTCCAGCGCCGCTCGGATGCGCTCAGAATCATCTAGAGCCATCTGGACCCATGCCACGGGACATGAAACACACACACACACACACACATTTTAAGAGAGTTTGATTATTAGTCAGAGTTTCTATTTTTAACATTCTTCAATCATTTTTAATTTTATATTCATGTAATGGAGGGCAGGTGTAGTTTGGGAACGGTTTACCCTTAAAACTAATAACTATACGTGCAGTTATTGTTTTTAAAGATTCTGTCTGTCTGTCTACCTAATATGACTATAAGTATTGTACAGTATGTCATGTTTGGGCATGAGGGGGACAGGCAGACCTGAAGGGTGAGGGCATGGGTGTGCAGACACTTGGCAGTGGTGTATGTTTGAGGGGTGTTCAGCCAGGACTTTGCCTCCTCCTGCCAGTGGGCAGCGCTGTTGAGCAAGTCCTCGTACTCCTGAAGACAGGCCGGGATCTACATGGCAGGAGGACCAACAAACGTTAGTCCCGACCAGTGCATTGTCAAATAGTGCAATGTTATAATACACAAGAAAGCTCAACTGCTACTCACAACTCACAATGCCTTCAAACTGGATGAAAATAGGCATATAATTATATTATTATTATAATTTATGCAGGCTATAACACACCTAAAGATTACGTATTTCTGTTATGTATTCCTTACATGAACCTTTGACGATTATGTTTTCTATCTGAGACTTCATGCTAGTTGATGGCATGGTCAGATGGTTAGAAGGCGCGGTAAAGCTCTTCTCACCCTGCTGAGGAAGGCTGTCCTTTGCTCTGCCTGCTTGGAAATTATCTGGTAGAGCTGCAAAGGGTCGGTGAGCTCATCCATGAGGCTGTGGGCTTGTTCTGGCTGCTCCATGGCCACCTCCTGCACCTCGGCCTCCAGGACAGCCAGCTGGGAGTGCCAGTGGTCCAGCTCGTCCCACACACACTGTACACACACACACACACACACACACACACACACAGTCACATGCACACACACACACACACAATTATTATTAGTATCATTATTATTATATTGATATTTACAATTGAACAGCCTATCCTTTCCCATACTTACTTTGAGTGTGCTCTCGGCGTCTGCCACAGAAGTACAGCTTTGCCGAAGCAGCTCCTGCACTTTCCCCAGGCCTTGGGTGACCTCTTTGACCTGGGCTCTCAGAATGGGTTGGGGATGGCTGACCTCTTTGACCTGGACATGGGGGCTGGGGTCACTGTGCTGAGAGGCTCCTGAGGTAAGCTGCGGAGCACATAGACATGGACACTATCTGAAGCTACCTGCTATCTGAAATTGAATAAGTAACTTGCAGCTTAAATAAAATAAGCTAGTTTAGTTATTGCACAGACTTGACTACAATACAGTTCAGTTTAGTCAAAAAGGCTCAGTTTCCCCATTTACAAACACACAAAACAAAACAAAATTACACCAAAAGTAGATATTGTAGATATTGTATTGTGTGTTTTTATATTTTGTAATGCAATTTAACCAGCACTCACAAAGTCAGATGCAAAGTCACTGCACTTGCAAAGCATCAATACTGTACAAGAAAAATGTCATAACTTGACTGGATATTTAGCATGTGAGATCAATGATACCTTGGCTTCCACTTCCTGTAGAGAGAGAGTGGCTTCCTGTAGTGAGGCTTGGAGCTCTGGAGGAATCTCCTGGTAGCGGCTCCTCATCCTCTCAGTGAGACCCTCAAGCTTCGCCCGTTGGCTGGATAGCTCTGCCTCGGCCTCCTGCACAGACAAACAAACAAAAAAAAACTGTAGGTACCTCACACACACACACACTATGTAGGCCTATATAAATATATAAGTTAAACAGGAATAAACATACATAAGACATATATAATGCAAACAGACACTGACACACATAGACACACACACAAACACTATGTACACATACATCTGCAAACAGACATTAACACACATATAGCGGCACATTGTAAACACACCAGCTTCAAAAAGCTGGACAGAGAATCCAGATATCTGAGGTTTTCCATCAAAGCACAGGTCAAGATGGTCTCTTACAGGGAAGCTACGGTTATATGTGAATATGCTGTAAATAGACTTGAACTACCCCGGGATGCATCTGGTGGGAGAGCCAATGAATTTCCGCAGATAACTAAGCAATTACTGTGCACACCAGAGTCCATTTAAAATACAGGAACTTGAAGTCCCCCATGAATGTAGGCCTTCATAAGGTTTCATTAAAAACGTCGACACTTCAAAGTTATTTTGTTCAAAGTAATTTCCTGCATGTGCATATTGTATTATCTCAATCTACCATAAGAAGAAGGATGAAAAAAAATCTTTTGCAAAGAAAATTCCCAACGTTGAAAGAATTTTTTTTCATACATGTGAATGTGCATGTATTCTAGAAAGAAAAAGGAGGTAACTCCAGTATTGACAGACAATGAATGTTTTGACATTGGAGGAGGATGGAGAAGTGATTGGTATAGGCCAGATCTCAAGCCAAAATGGTTCTCGAGAGAGAGAGATAGAGAGATAGATAGATAGATAGATAGATAGGTGGATAGATAGATAGATAGGTACATAGATAGAAAAAAAACAAAACAAAAAAAAGCAACAGAAGTAAACACAATCTTAGCTTCTTTTTGTGAGAAATAAATTTGAAAAACAGCAGAAAGGGTAAAAAAACAAGAGTGGAAGCTGTTGGTACAGGCTGCAATTGTACAGCGCCATTACCTATGAAGAGAAGAGAAGCTTATATCTAACTATATATATTTAACTGTCCAATCAGGCGCAAATCACACAGAGAATCTCCTCCAATCAGCATGAGATGCAGCTTTCAACCTAAACAATCTACATGCATGTCTCAGCCCAGACAGGACTGATTCAATTACATCCAGTCCTCTGGTTTAACTGAGAAGTGCTTGAGCAAAGACTGAAGGCTCAATGTGTTGCTGTTATGTGTCTTATATAGAAGCAGCCTGCATGAGTATCACCACCATTAACAAAAGCACATTGCATTAATCTTACTGCACTCACAATCCCAACCAGATAAATACAATTCTAAAAGGCCTACATGGTCCCAGCATTCAGTGGAAAAAGGCCATTTGAGGCCATTTGCCCATTTCTCAAAAAAAGGTGTCACTGATGCCCACTTTTCATTGACTATTTTTGAACATCAAGTTACATAAAATATGCATAAACAATGAGGAGAGCGCCAAAGCTTTTGAATACTTTTGACACTAACTTGGTCTGAATCATAAGCCCATAAAGATCAGTGCATTCCTGATGTGCCTGTAGCTTCTGTTTAGGATCAGTGTGATCACCCACCTCCGCCTGTGGGGCATCACTGTAGGCCTTTAGGAGTAGGGACACCACCCTCTGCCGGACAGCGTTGATCTCCTCCAGGTCCCGGCCCCGCTCCTGCAGCTCCGTCAGCGCAGTCCGTCGGACCAGCATGCACTGCTCTCGAAGCCTGAAGTGGCAATAATGGACAGAAGTTGCCTTATCCACAAAAGTAATCAATACAATTCAACATTAAAAGATTTGTGAGAGCCTGTAGCGTACATTGCCATTTCACACTCTAGAGTCTGTGTAGACAAGAGAGGCCAGAATGTTTTCCCTCTGAGCTTGTTTTGACCGTATTTGAGGCAAGAATGTAGCGGAACATTTAATTACACTGAAAGCAACAGCGTGTGCATGAGTGTATGCTTGTCGGCGTGAGTAAGAGAGACAGAGAGAGAGAGAGAGAGAGAATAAAGAGGGTGAGTGAGAGAGAAAGAGAGAACGGGAGATATAATAAAGACAGCGACAGCTGTGTTTGCAGTGTTTTTTAACTATCCTTGGAAACGGAGTGTTTATATAGTGTTCCTGCTACCTCTTGCAGTGTCTCTGGACGTTGTGCAGCTCCTGGTAGATCTGAATGGGCTTGTCTGGGTGACTCTGGGCACCGAACCCCAGGAGCTGGCCCAGATGGGCCTGAGTGGTGGACAGGGTCCGCTGCTCGTGGTCCAGCCACTGCTGTTGGAGCTCCGTCTGGGACAGTATGGTGCGTAGCTCCTCCAGGGAACCCCTCACTGCGGCGGGGTCACA
This sequence comes from Limnothrissa miodon, assembly GCA_017657215.1. Lineage (NCBI taxonomy): Eukaryota > Metazoa > Chordata > Actinopteri > Clupeiformes > Clupeidae > Limnothrissa > Limnothrissa miodon. The sequence continues at coordinate 233,371 of JAGFZM010001052.1, read as the reverse complement.
CAGCTCCTGGCTCAGTCCCTCCAGGGCCAGACTGCACCTCTCCACCTGGGATGCAATAAAGACTTGATTACAATACAGTCTTGCAGGGGGGGCTAATAGCTGTAACAAAAAGCATAGACTTCACTACTGTTCATGGTGAGATCTGAAAAAAACAACAACAGCAGCAATATGGCTTCTACATCAACTCTTACACTCAGTGTAGCATCCTGCCACTCCTGTCCTCTCTGCACTGAGCGTGCCCTCAGGACCCCTACACGGTGCTTTAGCCAAGCCCACTGCCTCCACAGCAGCGGCAGGCCCAGCTCCGCCGGCACCCCACAGTCCACTGCCAGAGATGGACAATTGCCTCTCAACTGCTCCAGCCTGCCAGCCAAGCACCACACCTCCTCCTGAAGGGCCTAGAGAGGGAGGGAGAGAGGGGAGAGAGAGAGAAAAAAAGCATGGTTACCACTACTGCTTGTTATATATATATACACTTTCAACATACCTTCAGTAGTGCAAACTGAGCTTATTTAGCATTGATGAGGTATGAGTATAAGGTATGAGGTATAAAGGACAAGGGTGTTAGTGAGGAGATATACCATACAAAAACAAAGATAACACTCACAAATAAACGCATGCAGGCAGACATGCAAACAAGCAAGCATACGTCACTGCACAAATTGGTGCACTTATGGAACATACCTTTGCTTTCTCCTGCTGTTCTAAGCATTCCTCAAATGAAGTGACTTTCAGCAAAAGGGACTCATTTAGACGCGATTCAAAACTCTGGAAATGTCCATGAAGCTCCTCGTGGTACCTCCTGTGACTGCTCTGCTCCTCAGTGTACCTGATGAAACTAAATACATTACTCACTGGAAGGACAAGGCATGATCATGTTTTTTGCTGTAAAATCAAGTTATTTCAATCATCCACCATTAAGGCAATTATATTTTCTCTTTACCAAGAACAAGCAGATGGTACTGACCAGTAAGCTTTTTCCATTTTAGCTTTCATTTTTGTTAGTCAGCCTACCTTTTATTGTATTTCCTTGTACTACATCTGATCACCTCACACCAAACACAGTATCAAACATTTTTCAGAAAACTATAATTTGTTATGGAAACTTTATTCATTGGCTTTAAAAATGAATTTCCATACTCTATACAATGTCATATTTTGCTAATGTTACTGGTCAACCCTCATGGTATTTCTGATTTGATAGTTTATTCTTTAACGGGATGCCATAATGTGTATGATTAACATGACAATGTTGTCATGACAATCGCCATTAGTGATAAAGCAGTTACTGTCACAGCCATACAATTGAATGTTCCTTTAAGTATGGCAGTAAATGATAAGTGCATTACCATGCTCAAGCTTGTGAAAATAATAATCTATTACTGCGGTTACCTTGTTAAAGTCTCCATCCTCAGCTGACCTTGTGCTTCCAACATGGCCTCCCTGACCAATAGCAGACTCAGGGCCTGGATGTGAAGCTGCTGGGTCTCCATGGAGGAGAAGCAGCTCTGCCTGGGCACCAGGTTCCCCAGCCGAGCCACATGAGCCTTGAAGCTTTCCCTGAGGGCAGCCACTGTCTGCTCGGTGGCCTTCAACTCCTCTTGGCAGTCTCTAATGCCTGTTAGGTCTAAGAGGAGTCTGGGCTCTGCGTCGTCCAGGAACCTGACAGCTCCTTGGACTGCCAACTGATAATCCTTGAGAGCCTCCCAGGCCTGAGTCAGATTGTCCTACACGCACACACGCACACACACGCACACACGCACACACACACACACACAGTTATGACAAATTACTACACTAATTGTGCACATTTAAGGTAGATAAAAATATAAATAAAATATAAATAAATATAAATAAAATAATAAATAATAACCAGCATATCTATGTATTTGCATTTTCATTTAAAAATAGTTTCTGCTTTAAAGTTGTTGTTTTTTTTAAGTTTGGTTAAGTGCTCTGCACATGCTCTCCACAAAAGCAGAGCACAATCACCCCATCAAACTGCTAAACAGCCATCCACTTAATCACCAAACCACCGGAGCACACAATATTCCCCAACGGTATTTCATACATTTTATAGTCTCACCTTGAGCACCGAATCCACTATCTTGGTGGTGTCATTACCTTGTTATTTTACTCAATTTTCATAGACAATACAATCACAAGGAGGCAATTCTATATTTACAAAGAATATGACAAAGACAAATTACCATTCTCATATTGCATTCTCTGGAGATCTTCTTCCCATACTGCGACAGCTCTTTGAGCTCCTCCGTTTCAGCTCCTTTCCTGTGCTCCAGGGCCTCTACCACTCGCAGTCCACAGTCTAGACTTCTCTGCAAAGCTGAGCACCTTTGCAGTTCCCTCACGATGGCCTGCTCATTTGGATCGAGGCAGACGGCTTGCTGAAGCTCCTGTCTGGATTTGTGGAAGACATGAGCGATTGCAGTCAGATTTGCCGGGGTTCTAAGCCTGTCTAACAGCTTGCGCTCAATGCTGCACAGCTCGTTGTGCGTGGCCAACTCCCAGGTGGCCAGGTTTTCCAGTGTCCGGTGAATCTTCTGCCGTTCAGACGTCAGCAGAGATGCGTAGACGTCTCCTGAGATGACTTCCAGCTGGTCGGCTGCTTGCTGACACTGCTGCTTGACCAGTGGGAGCTGCATGAGCAGAGACTTGCAGACCTGCAGTCTCTCTTTACAGTCCACAGTCCGATCACTCGTCCTGGGGATTCTCTTCTTCAAAGTCTCCCTGGAGTCCTCCATTCGCTTCCTGTACTTCAGGTACTTCTCATGTTCCCGTGCTTGCATGTCCAGCATTCTGGCTTTGGCCTGCAGGCTGTGGATGGTCTGCAGAAGCCCCTTCTTTTGCGACTCCTGGCAGTGCTGAATCTCCTGCACCTGGCATTGGTGCTCAACCAGCATGTGCCTCATTGGTTCAATGGCAGCTAAAGAAGCACTTGTCACTGGGAATCGTTGTCTCTCCATGTCCATGGATATCTGCTTCAGGCTCTTTTGGATGGTTGCCAACTCTTCAGCAGTTGCCTGTTTGGCGTGAAGAAGCTCCTCCAGCTCCCAGCAAACAGCTCTCTCTGAGCTAGCAATTCCTGAAACCTCGGCTTGTAGGATTGCAAGCCGGTCAATGAGATAGTGGCTCTCTCCAACGCCAATATCAGGGACTGTAAGTCCACATTGCTCCAGGAGGCCTTCAATAACAGCAGTTTGTTTTTCAGCTTCTTTCAGAGCACCATTGTGCCACTGTAACCCAACCTTCAAGTCTGCAATGCTAGCCTTTAGCTTTGATTCCAAGGTCATGCCACTTTCCTTCTCTATGTGGTCCATCAACCATGTACTGAGTTCTGAAATCTGAGCCCACATTTTTTCCCTTGACTGTACTGCCTGCTCAACCTCTTCAGTTGCATGAGTAACCTTTTCTGAAACAACCTGATAAGTATCCTCTAAATCCTCCAATAGAGATAACATCACTGAAACATCCTCTTCCCTCAGGTTGGAGAGCAACACCCTCTGTTCCTCAACGACAGCTGTGACTTGTGTTTGCCTGGCAGAAACCTCTGACTGTAGTCTTTTCATGTTAGTAAGCTGTTGATGGGCATGCTCTGGAAATAAGGCTACTTTTCTCCTTGCCTCCACCTGCTGTTCTGCATGTTTAGCCCATGAAAGAAAGTCCTGAACCCCTTCAATTACTTTAGCTACTGAAGAGCCACCAAGAGAAGTGGCTTTATTGAAGACTTGCTCCTGAGTATGATCCAACTGTGTCTTCAGGTGCATCAATGCCTCTTCCATCTCCTGCTGTTCCTTTTTCCCAAGAAAGCTTTGGTTAAACACTTCAAAAAACCCAAGAAGGTTGCAGTATTGCTCATTAGCCGTGGTCAGTTCTGAGGCAGTCACATTGAGCTGTACAGCTCTCTGACATTCTGAAAGTGGTGCTGACGACTGCCATGAATCCATGGAGGCTTGGATGTTCTCAAGTTTGCAGTGCAGTTCCTTGGCCTCTTGAAGCACAGCAGAAACCTCTGTTGTGCATGCAGTTGCATGCCTCAGGGTTCTGTCTGCGGTCGCCTGTAATATATGCCATCCCTCCTGAAGGCCCTGCACCTGGGCAAGAAGAGCTACCGGCCCATCTGCCTCACTCAGGTGGGCCGATACCTGGCAGCAGGTTTGCAGAATATCTCCTATCTTGCCCTTCTCCTGGTCCATGCACCTCAGGAATGCTTGTATTTTTTCTGCTTGAGTGGAAGTGCTCCCCAAATTGTCCCTGATGCAAAGGATTAAAAAGATATCAGAGGACTGATTGTGCATCAAAATCACAGGAAACCATAGCACTTAATACATAACAAATGCCATTAGATATAGTTGATTTCAGGTCATATTTTATTACATTTTTTCTCTTCACTCCCCAATTACCTTTGCATCAGCCAGTACTCAATGGAAGATTATGGTACATACCAATGTCATTCTATTATAACTGTAATTTCCTTAATATAAACAGCATCATGTATAAACTACTAGACAGTTTTAGGCTAATGAAAGCACTTGTGTACAGTGTTTTACACTGAACTGTACAGTATTTACCACCGTTTATTAATATGACCAGGGCTTTATAAAATTACTTATAACAACATTATTTATTTAATTAAAATTCTGAATAAATATTATTATACTATTATACTTCATACTGTACTGTAGCTGAAGTTATTTTGTAAAATCAACAAACTTTGAATTAATAGTCCGAATATCAGAGTACGCATCTTGGCATTTGTCATAAACTTACAGGCTTAGCATTTCCATCTCGGCTGTGAATCTCTGTGAGGTGGCTCTAAGAGCTTCTGTTTGCTGGTGGTACTGAGTGACCTGGAGAAGCTGAGCCTCTTTGACCTGCACTGTGGCTGAGGCATCCAGCAGGGCGGCGCTCCAACGACCCTCCATGTGCTGTATTGCTTGAGACTGCGGCTCCCGCTCTGCTTCCAGATGAGACATTGCAGCCACTTGTTGGAGCACAGACTGTCTGCAGCACTGCAACAAAAGAAAATAATGCAAGGAACAGAGGTTATATGATTGGCCTATGTTGAATGGCTCACTCATTTTCATTCAAAAAGCATTCTTCATTTATTATTTCTACATAACATTCTTAAAAAGTAAAAACCTTTGAAAATTTTTAATTAATATTTATTTAATATTTATTTAATTTAATATTTTTTAGTTTTTGATGAACTTCTCCAAACAAAGCTTCAACACCTTCAACACAGAGAAATGACATATACGGTAACCATGCTGTTCACTGATTTTAATTACATTTGAATTGGTGAAACAGTCTCCCTAAATTGAAACAGTCCCAATGTTACATACTTCAGCTTCCTGAAGCTGCAGGGCCATGACCTGAGGGTTGAGCTGAGCAGGCTGGTACCGGCATCCAAGAACTCTGTGAACCGTCCTACCAAGTCGGGTCTCTGGTTCCGCCACTGTGGGTTGTAGGCACGACATGGCCTCGACTGGTTCGTCACCCTGCCACGCAACAGTGAGGATAAAACCCACAATGAACGCGAAAGATGCTTAAAGAACAGGACAGGCTGTGCCACAATGGTGTGCGTTCTTCGTTAATTATCCCTCCTGCCAAGATATCACAGGAAATGTCAGTCTTCATCTTGTGTATGCCCTGCCCATCCTTTGTGAACATATGTTATCACTATCAAAGTCTGACGCCATTATCTTTCAAGTGGCCCGTGAAACTTCTTCATCAGTATAAACACACACTGACGATATATTTAACAACCTCAATTTTGTGTTTTCATGCTGCTTTCTAACATAGATTCATAATCATAGGGAACATATCCACAAAACTTTCTGAAAAGCAAGTTTCCATAATTATAACATAACTTGATTTTAAAAACTGACAGACCGAGAGAGAGAGAAAGAGAGAGAGAAAGAGAGAGAGAGATAGAGAAAGAGAGAGAGAGAGACAGAGAGAGAGAGACAGAGAGAGAGACAGAGAGAGAGAGACAGAGGGAAAAACATCAGTGTTTGGTGTCTGAGTCCCAATTCACATGTATGGGATCCTTTATCAGAATACTTTATTAGAATCCACATACAGTAAGAAGATACTCACCACACGACTATGAGCTTCCACCTCTGGTTCAGCATCAGCCAGAATGTCCAGAAGAGGTCCTCCATGTTGTTTTCCCAGGGGCAACTTCTCGGTGCCGCCTACAGCTCCTGCTCCCGCAACCTGGTTCTCTGTGGGCAATTCTCTCCCCTTTGTAGGCTTAACCTTTTGCTGTCGATACAGAGACATTGGAGCAATTGAGAGGTTGGCGCATTAGGGCCAGATATTACATCAAATTAACTCACTCCCTCTCATTCTTCACTTCATAAATTTTGTGTTTCTTTCTTTTCTGTCAAGCCTGATTCTTAGCCTCATAACGTCCAGAGACTGTGTGTCTGTTTTCTATGTCTGTTGGAGCAAAAATGCCGAGCCTGCCCCAGGGCATATGGGGCGTGCCTTCACCCCCACTGGCCCTCCTCCAAAGACTTACTCGGTACTCGAGAAGTTGTCCTGCCGGAACTACTGCTTGTGTCGAGAAATAAACTAGTGCAATGAGGCCACAGACCTGCACACGTCATTGAGTCAAAGGGCAAAGAGAAAAAAAATCATTCCTGTCATTGCAAAGGCACCATCGATGCAAACTAAGGAGTTGTGGCAGATCGTCCTACAAGCTACAACATGCATGTGCATCTTTAGCAGAATAGGGAGGTAATAAAACACCGGTTGGAAAAAGTCTTACAAAAAATATCACTGACTTTTTTTTATTACGAACATAAAAAGATGAAATTTACCTTTTAGACAGACAAAGAAATGACACTGACAAAATAAGACAGAGATTTCTACTCTTTGCTCTATAAAGCTCCTGGGGCCAAGATATGGTAGCGGTGAAAATTAAAATGAGAAAATTTACTCATTTCTTGGAAACTAATCAAACTTGAGTTTATATTAATTAAGCAGAAAGGTTTTCCTCATGCCATGATGCTGTATTGTGCCTCTTTGGTGTTAAACAAATGTCAGAGTGAATATTAAAATGCTTATACATTTCGCAGTGTTAATTGTTCCAATGTCTTAAAAGTCTTCAAAGTAAAAATAGAAGCCAAGAAAGAAAAAAAAACAATAAAAAGTGCAGAGTCAAACCACGATGATTCCTGTAATTTGACTTCAGGCAAAATGTGACCTTTTGCTTTGTCGTGGCTAAATCATGCCAATGCAAGTCTTCAACAAAGAAAAAGGCCTTTGAACATTAACCAAATTTAAATACTGAAAATGTCAAGGCCCCTCAGATGATAGGTCTTTACCACAGAGGAACCTTAAGCTCCCTGTTGATTCTTGCACCTCATGGGAAGACACTTTCCTTCACTATTTCCTCCCCCCTCCAGGGAGAAGTGAATGCTGATCATTTTTTAAAAGTGCTCCTTTAGGAAACCCACAGAATGGCATTAATGCCTTTTAGCCTATTTTTGCAATCTATCAACCTAGCTTTTTTTTCTTTTTTGTGAGCTTGTCTAAGCTAACAACAGGTCCACCAATCTCAAACTGTAACAGTGAAAAACTTACTAAAGGTAAGAAACTCTGCACAAAGATGCATATTACCTTGGGTGCTGAGATTTTCTCTAGTAGGTCGGTATGGCCAACTTTCAGGGAAAGCCTTTCTTCTTTGGAAGACCCTGAAGACCCTGGAGACATTTTCTGAAGTGACTGGGAGAGGACGTGGCTCTGAAAATCTGGATCATCTTGGTGTGAGATGTACATTTGAGCTGGTTCTGTGCCACAAGTCTGCAAATCTTTTACATGTGAAGAGGAAATATTCACAGGCCCATGACTGACATGAACAGCATCCTCTTCAGATATTCCCTGTTCCAATTCCTCTGGCCTGTGTTTTCTGTTTCTGATGTTTACTTCTGCGGCTGCGATGTCTGATGTCACAATAACCACATCCTTTCCCAAATGCCTGTTACCGGTGTCTGTTGTGCATCTAGTAATGCTCTTTGATTGCCCCAATGCTTCTGCCTCATGGGTTTCAGTTTGATCAATCTGAGTTGGTTCAGTCTCATTTAACTCCAGGACTATCTGAGCTATTCTACGCTCTGGGTCAACGACGGCTGTGCTGTGGCTGTGTGACGCTTCAAGACAGGCAGGCGAGACCATTGGCTGGGGCAGCCCACCATCCTGCGACCTCTTCTTCAAGAGTTGAATTTCAGTCTCTCTGAACTTTAAGACTACTGGAGCTATTCTGAGTCCTGGGTCTTCACTGGTGGTGATGCTGCTATGTGCTGCTTCCAGAGAGGCAGATGAGGCCATTGACTGGGAGAGCCCAGCATCCTTGGAGAGGTCAAGCTCCACATTTACTAAGTGGGTGTTCTCTGAGGGCCCGATTTCAACACAGCTGATTTCAGAGAGCCCAGAGTCAGGGCATCCATTGCCATTGTTGTCTGCTGTAGATGTGCAGATTTCTTCAGATAATTTAGAGATTTCGGAATGTTTTGGTAGCTCTCTAGAGCTATTCCCTGGTTGTAAAATTGATACCTCAGGACCTCCTTTCACTACACATTCTTTGATTTGACTGTCCAATGACTCATCAGACTCTAGGATTATAGTGAAAACTTTCTTGATTTTGGACTGGGCAGGGTCACCAGATAAACTTTCAGTTTTAATGCCCCCCTCATTGTCCACAGAGCACGGAGCAAGTGTAAAATGCTCTTGCCTGATGTTTTGTAGTTCATCAGGCCTAGACTCAGAATTACAGGACATATACTCTGATTGTTCGGGTCTATGCATAAGTTTTCCTGATTCTTTTTTGGATTTGGAATCGCTTTGGGCGACATCCAAAATAATGGTAGCTACTTTTTTGTCTTCTTCCTGATTCAGCTTAGGCTCTATGTGTTCAAGTGGAGTTTTGGTTAAAGCAACCGACCCTAATTTTTCGGATGTGGAATCGCTTTGGGCTACATCCAAAATAATGGTAGCTACTTTTTTGTCTTCTTCCTGAGTCAGCTTAAGCTGTTCCCTTGCTGTGTGTTCAAGGTGAGTTTCGGTTAGAGCACTGTGATGTTTCAAACTGCTCTCTGGTATATCTATGCTATCCCAGAGCTGAGGGGTCATAGCATCAGTGTGGTTAGGCCCAGGGTGCTGCGGTCCAGACATGGCTATATCTGCTACTGATGGACCGCCACAAGGACCAGAAATGTCTGCGTCCAGGACAATAGTGAACACAGGTTTTTTCCTACCGAGTTCCTCCCCATGACAATCTGGCTCCACAGTTGCCTTCCTAACACAGCTTGACTTCAAGGTAGTGACTGTTTCAAAGCTTACATTATCTTGCTGCTCATTATTATCTTTTGTTTTGACTAAAGTGCTGCTAACAAAACTAGCTGTCTGCTCTGTGGGGAGCTGAACAGGGAATTTAAGAGGCTGTTGTGCATCCCCATCCAATGTCTCTCTCTCCCCAGTGAATGTCTGTCCTGTTGTGGCAGGCTTGTGTTTATCTTCAGTAGATCTCAACCCTGAGACTATAGGAGTGTGTGTGAACGGTGTCTCTGGAGGGCTCTCATGTTCTGCACTTTGACTTACTGTCTCTTGAGCATCCAGTTCAAGTTTGCCCTCTGCAGGTGGCACATGGCTCTCCAATGACTTGGCAGGTCTGACTTCAGTTTCTGTTGATGCCTGTGCTGGCTTGACCAGTGTACTTGTAGATCTCTGTCCTGGGACAATCTCCGCAGACAGTTCAGATGGCGTCTTTGCGGAGAGAGTCTCTGATGCACTCTGGTGAGATGTGCTCATTTCCCATGGCTCTTTAGCATTCAGTTCAAAATGACCCATTGCCACTCTCCTGTCTCTGTCTGATGCCTTGGCTGATGTGTTTTTAGCCTCAGAGGATCTCTCGATTGAACTAAGTTCCACAGGGATCTTAGAAGGAGTGTGTGTGCCCAGGCTCTGTGATGATCTCTCGTGGGCTTTGCTTTGTTCCACTGTCACTGCACCATTCGTTTCAAGAATGCCTTCAGCGTGTTCTGGATGACTGTCAGTTGCCTCAGCTGATATGCTTTTAGCCTCACTTGATCTCTGCCCTCTGGTGAGCAGAACTGAGACTTTAGAAGGAGTCTTTGTGGATAGAGTCTGTAAAACACTCTCCTGCACTTTACTCTGTCCAGCCGTCACTTCAGCAGAGACTTTAAAATCCCCCCTGGTGTGTTGTGTACTGCTGTTCAACTCCTGGGCTTGGGTTCTCCTGGCCTCAGAAGATTTCTGCCCTGAAGGAACCTGCACAGAGGAAGTCTTTGTGGACAGTGGAGTCTGTGGCCCTCGCTCCGATGCTGTGCTTTGTTCCACTGTCACTTCGACTGATGGGGCATGTGTGGTCTCCACTGGATCCTTGGCTAACTGTATTCCACAGGGAGAGCAGAGAGAAAAGTTTTGCAAGCATAAGTCAACAATACATGAGCTAGAAATTTACCATAATCCTTAAAGATAGCTGATGTTTGATAATACAGATACCAAATACTGTAGCTGCCTTCACACCATCTTAGTGGATGTCTTGCAAGAGCGGTTAAGAGGCATTAAGTGGTACACAAAATCATATAATTTATCAATTTATGTTCAAATTGATTTATTGGCAGCAATAAAAGTTGTAGTTTAGACGACCTGGGGGAACAACTTTGCGATCTTGCCATAGAATCCCTCACCTCACCTGATACTGGTCACGTGTACATCTGTGCTCACCTTGAGGCTCCGTGATAGGCCCGAGAGCTGAGCGGTGCTGTCAATCAGTGCGTCGGTCGCCTCCCTCTCCAGACTCTGCACGAGTTCCTGGCCTTCGCTGTTCTTCAGGAACTCTAACTGAGACAGCGCCCTCTGCAGGTTCTGTCGCAGCATCTCACCCTCCTGCAGGGCCACCTAAATAAGAATGTGGAACACAGCGGGACATGTTCTTTTACCATACTGCTGATGAGTGAGAGGCTGCAGACATGCTCACTTTGGAGGGTTTTTGTTTTCCTGTGATGGAGGTAGCTGTCTCCATCAACTGCACCCTTTCACCCTTTCAATTTCACCCTTTCCTCCTCCTTACCTGTGGAGATACAAAACTACATGCTGTATGAAGCAGACACTTTCACTCTCTTTCATCCTAACAGAAACATACGCACAAACGAACACATTCACACACAAGAAAGCATACACACCCATACATACACACACACACACACACACACACACACAAACACACGCACACACAAACACACACACACACACTCTCATACGCACACAGACAGTCACATACTTTCCTGACAACTTTCCAGACCTGCATTCCATTCCTGAGTGGTGCCTCTACCTCTGTGACTTAAAAGCCTAGATGCTGTCAGCAATAAACCTCTCCAGAATTACCCCTGTCATCGAGCACACCATGTAACATTGTCCCACAATGCTCCAACTTTTCAATACCGTGATTTTCCCTCCACGGCGGACTGGCTATGTGTGTGTTAAGTGTAAGCTTGTGTGCTTTTTGTGTGTGCCTTCTGGAGAGAGAGAGAGAGAGAGACAGAGAGAGAGACAGAGAGAGAGAGAGAGAGAGAGAGAGAGATTTCTTCCCGGTCCCAAGATAATGGCATTAGCTGGCACTGGAGCAAAGTGGCTCCCCTCTACGGGAGAGGGAACAGGTACATCAGCAAGCAAGCAAGAATGGTCAGGCAAGCAAACAAAACACTTGATTGGCATGGGTCTGCGAGCATTCTGGCTACCGTGGTTCCATGGTAACTGCAGGATCATGATGCGCAAAGGCCATCTAGATTGTTAGTGGCTAATGAGCTGAGCTTTCAAATGTAAGCGGTGAA
>JAGFZM010001052.1:180678-206489 GCA_017657215.1 Limnothrissa miodon | reverse complement strand
TGTGTGTGTGTGTGTGTGTGTGTGTGTTTTAGCACCTCACCTCTGTCTGGTCAATTCCACCTTCAGCCCTTCCTGTCCATCATTGGACTGCATGACCCAGCACTCAGTAGACTTCAGCCACTCCTGCAACTCCTTCTTCTCCTCTTGCAGCCTGGGACATGTGCAAAAGCACACATAAGTGTGTGTGTGTGTGTGTGTGTGTCTGCTTGAATGTCCTTCTTGCACTTTTTTACTTAACATTACCTTATTGTTTAGAACTGTTTTTGTTGTGCATCTGCACTTTATTTTTGTCAACGTCTACGCATGGGAAACGTGAAACGTAATTTCGATTCCTTTGTATGTAAGAAATTGACAAATAAACTGACTTTGACTTTGACTTTTGACTTTGATATCAAACATGGAGGGCAAAATTTAATCCTGAGTCAGTATTGGGACTAAAAAAAACTCTAGATACCTGAATACTTCACTTCCCTTCAATTCAACTCAATTCATTTCAAGTCCATTCAATCCAATTCTATTTTATTCAACTATTCTGTTTTAATGTCCATGTGAAAGATAGTGCTGCCCCAGTGCATAACGTACATCACAGATCTATATGTGTATCTACAGTGTATAAGTATCTCTGCTACTACTATAGATCTATATGAAGCATATCTACTACCTGTGAGTCCTCTCAGCCTGCTCCCATGTGTGTTTCAGCGCCTCCCTGGCAGTGTGGATGCTCTCCTGGAGCCGAGTGGTGTCGGCGCTCAGGGCCTGAAGGGTCTGCCGGCTGGTCACGCTGGACATGAACCCCAGCTCCTGCTGCAGGGCCTCCACCTGCCTCGCCTGGGTTTCCAGCTCACCAGACAGCTCCTGTGGGGAGGTGGAGGGAGAGCACTGCATCATGACAACAGGCTGAGTCAGGTATGGGTATCCAGTATGTGTGGGGGCAGAGGGACAGTGGATCAGTGGTTACGCTGCCAACTGCCACTGGTCGTTTGAACAGAAATGTTTACCAAAGTAACTTTACTGCAGTTTTTCAAATATCTTCTGTGTTCTCAGGTATAAAGTAAGTCTAAGTAAGTGTCCGGTCCTTTCATTCCCTATACTCACCCTGCTACCCAACTTAACTCCCTGGCAGAGGAGATACTGTTCTACATAGGTAAGTATAAGTATACTTAGGTATTAATACATATACAAGAGAGTATTGTGGGTTGGCACATTGTTTAGAGACACCTTATCCGTGGGCATAGGAGAAGTATGATAACATACTTTATTAGCACCTTTCCTAAAAGTGAGTGATCGGTTCCATTGGTTTCCCCCACCTGTAGTTTCTTGAGAGGCGACCCCTGTGAGGTTCCCAGGCTCCCCAGGGTGTCCTGAATACTCTGCAGAGCCAACTGGCAGGCGGCCATCTTGGCACTGACCTGGTCCTTGGCGGTCATCAGCTCCTTAAAAACGCTGGTGCTCTCGGAGAACAGCTCCCTCACCTGATCCATCCTCTTCCTCAGCTGGCTCTCAATCACCTGCAGAACAGCAGGAGCAGGGTGGAGAACCAACAGATTCCAGGTCAACTTGAGAACATGGCACAAAACAGTGGAACCAATGTTTAAGAGCACCCACCCCTGCTTTTAAAAACTATTACTTACATATTTATTTCTTAAAATTCCACTACCATTAACTTCAAGTATTCTAAATGGTCGATTTACTAGGCTTGAATGGCTGGTGTCGCTAAATAGGCATTCGTCATCTTGAAATACATTAGCAGGATTAGTAGCATGCCGTAGCTGTAATACATACTTTGAACTGCGTGGTGCAAGGCTAAATAGTAGGTTTGCCAACTTTAAATTCCAGCACAGTGTTGGAGAATTTTAGCCCAGGTACACAGAGCTACAAAATCAATGTCTGTCAGGGACAGTGGTAAACTGCCAAACTCTACTGTCCTGTCTGCCCGGGGGACAATATAAAATGTCACAAAATCATTCCAATAAAAGTCTAAATGTTCATGACCCTTACAGGAAAGGAAATGTGTTCAGGCCAAACATTATGTGTGATTAACAAACGAATAGCCAGATCAGATCTCCATTATGAATGTAAATACAGTATTTACATTTAGATAGTACCACATCATAATAATGAATAAAAAAACAAATTACTTTAGTACAAGTGCAGGTATACACTGGGTATGATGGGCCGCTGTTCTCCACTGTAATTAGTCTTCAGAACATACTGAATGCATGACTTAATCCTCCCAGTCCTGGCTTATGAAATGGCCCCATTAGACAATTACAATGGACCCACAGGGCACGCAGACGAGCTAATGGGTGATTAGGCAAGTCCAGGCGGAAGGAGACAAGCCCAGACGAAACGAGACATAGAAACACAGACGCACAACACAACTGGAGGCACAACGCGGCAGGTCCAGACAGCGCAAGACATGCCCAGCCAGGCCTCGGCTGGCCCTGTGTGTGTGAGTATGTGTATGTGTGTATGCTATCCTTGGGTAGCTACACCAGTAGCTCTTAACTCTAGAGGGAAACATAACATGGATCTCTGGAGCACTAATGTGCAATGTATTGTGTAATGTGTGTGTGTGTGTGTGTGTGTGTTCTGGCTGGCTGGTGTGCGTCTGTGTGACACCTAGGAATGGGGTAGCTACACATTAATCTCTTAACTCTGGAGGAAAACATCAGCCTCTGGAGAACTGGTTTATACATGTGTGTGTGTGTGTGTGTGTGTGTGTGTGTGTGTATCTGTATGTGTATGTGTGTCATGTCTCACCTGCAGTTCCAATGGTGCTTCCTGGCTCTGAAGAAGGTGCTGTATCTCACAGGAGCGCCGGTGAAAGTGCTGCACATTCTCCTCCTGGGCCTTGAGCTCCTCCTAAACACACACACACACACACACACACACACACACACACAGTAGGCACATAAAAAAATAAGAACATAAAAAGAACAGTAGACACACTTGCCATCATCTACGTATTTAGAATTTATTTATTGTTTATCATTATTGATTTATTTTATTTATTTAAAGCTTCCATATAGTAACATTACTTTGCTTGTATTCCTTTGAGTTCCTTCAAAACACACTCCATGTTGCTCTGTGGTTACCTGCATCCTGAGGAACTCTTGCTGATTCTGCACGGGCTGGGACTGATTGATGAAGAAGGCCAGCTTCCTGGAGATCCACCCCTCCACCTCTCCCCCCAGGAGCAGCAGTTTGTCCCACAGCGCCAGGCTCACCCGCAGGTTGTCCAGGTAGCAGTCTGTCCGCTCCATCACCTGAGGGTGGGTATGGGATACAGTGTTAATGTCATCCAAGCAAAAGTCTAAAGTACTAACCATAGTCCTGTGGTATGAGGTCTCTGAATGTTGTCAGTAGGAAAAACAAATATTTGGTACAACACTATTTAGTGTACCACAAACAACAAGGCCAAAGGTTCAAGTATTATGCTGTATCACTTTACACAGTTTATATTCTTCAATGGGATCTTGTTCTCTTAAGAGTTTTTTTCCTTTATAATAAAGTAACCTCTACAATGCATATATTTCCAATAAACATCCCCTTTGGCAGGGCAGACAATGTTTGACTGTTTAAATAGGAAAGCATACATCGAGCCAACGGTCCATGATGGTGTCAGCCTCGTTCTCAAACGGGGAGTCTGCACAGCCAGGGATCCCACGCAGCTGGTGCTGCAGCTGCCTGCACACACTCCTGATCTCCTCCACACCGTCACCGAGACCGCTCAGCTCCGTCTTAATAGCCGTCACCTGAGAGGACACACATAGACACGTACACATGCACATGGAAAATCCACAATTGCCTGCAATTACATGCATTACATTACCCCGCCCCCCCCAGCAAATCCATAAACAAATACACACATGCACGCACACAGACACAACCACACACAGCGAATCCACATTAATAAACACATGCAAACACATACAAACAAACACACACACAAATACACAGACACACATACACACACAGAAACACAAACGTGTCATACATCTTTGTAACAATTGAATGTCCGTTGATTGGATCAGCATAATTGGTTCTTTTTTGGAATCCTAAAAAAACTAAATCTTGTGTCACCATCTAGTGGTAGAAAAATGTCAAAGCAGACCAATACAAAACCTCTACATTTTATTGTTTTGTTTTAGTTTTTTTTTAACAGTGGCAAAATCCAAAACTCCTTCTTTCCACAAATCTGGAGCCTTCAACTACAATGAACAACTAAACTTGAAGCCAGTTAAAGGTCCTATATCAAAGTTCCAAATATAAGTGAGGTCTCCCTTTTTTCTCTTACAAGGATCTTGTGTGTTGCCAGTTGTTGTGTGTAAGAACAAGATCAAAGGCTGTGAGAGTAGCCAGTGTATTCCCACTGTGATGTGTAGAGGCCATATTGGATGAATATTGAGGTGTCCCAGGGCTGGTGCTCACCCTGTGTAGGAGGCGGTGCAGGTTGTCCTTGCCCATGTAGGAGGCCTGCTCACTGATGGTCTGCTCCGCCTGCTGCAGCACCAGACACAGGCGACTGCGGCAGCCCTGGAACTTCTTCAGCAGCTCTGACACGCTCTGGCACTGCTCATGCCTGCATGTACACACACACACACATACAGACAAACAGACAGGCACATGTAAATCCATAATCACACACGCACATACACAGATTGTTTGTTTGGGTTTTATTCATTTTAATATAATTTAAATGTATTATACCTTTGTTTATTTTTTTATATATTCTCATGCATTATTTTATACTAAAACAGTACCGTATATTTCTTGCAAGGTAGGCCTAGTGACCAGACTGAGCTGTATGATCAGATCAGCATGTGTTAGAACCAGGCTACTCATTACCTGTCTCTGACAAGCAGCTGAGTCTGTTCCCACAGCGCCTCCAGTTCTCTGGGCTCAGTCATCCTCTGGCTGGGCCCCTGTGCTGACACCTCCTGAAGCTCTGGCCGCAGAGAGGCCAGCCTGCTCTCCATGTCCACCAAGGTCCGCAACCTAGGACAGCAGGACATTAGGACCTCAGTAGGACAATGGTAATTTTACATTAAATGATGGGATTCAGTCAACAGCCCAGTTGATCAAGGTCACTGAATGCTGTTTGTAGAGAAAAGAAGCAGGAAATGGGGAAAAGGGATGCAACACAGACCTAATAACAAATCGATAAATTAGAACTGATAACTGTTAACAATTTGGGGCATACAGAAAAAATGAACTGAAAATGAAACTGAAACTCTATATCGTGTGTATAGGACCTTTGCTGTAGAGTAGGGAGTGTGATAAAGAGACTAATATAGTTCTTATGGTACCTTTGCTGTAGAGTAGGGAGTGTGATAAAGAAACTAATATAGTTCTTATGGTACCTTTGCTGTAAAATAGTGAGTGAGATAAAGAGACTAATATAGTTCTTATGGTACCTTTGCTGTTGAATAGTGAGTGTGATAAAGAAACTAATATAGTTCTTATGGTACCTTTGCTGTAGTGCAGGAAGTGTGGGCTCCTTTAGCACCATCTTCTCTGCTCCTCCCTTCACCTCCATCAGGGTGTTGACCAGTGTTCTCCTCCTGAGGCTCAGTGACTGCTCCCTCTCCTCCTTCTCCTTCTCTTGATCCTTCTTCTTCTCATCCTTATGTCTCTCATTCTGTTTCTCCTTGCCCTTTTCTTTCACCTTCTCGACGTCCTTCTGCTGTTTCTCCTTCTGTCTGCCTCCTTTTTCTCCTCCTCCTCTCCTCTGGGAGGACATGCGGACTTGCGCCTCCTCCACACGCCTCCCCAAAACTCCTGCCACTGACTTACAAGATGCTGGAGCACTTCCACTACCATCACCACCACCACTGAGGGTGATCCTCAGCTCCACTTCCCCCAAGAGGGTGTCTACTCTCTGGGCCTCAGCAGCTGCCTCCTGGGCCCTCCGCTGGATGGGAGTTAGCCTGGAACTGTCTTCACGCATGGCAGTTGCATCTGAGGCAAGGAGAGTGGAGAGGTCGGAACTGGCCCGTTGGAGTGGGTCTAGGAAGTGTTCTAATTCTCCCAGGGCCGAGTCGGTTCTTCTCAGGCGCTTCCGTTGCTGGTCCAAGCGGTTACGGCAGTTCTGGATTGCCTGCTGGATTGCAGAGCGGATCGACTGGGGAGATGATTCAGTACCTACAGGGGCACTATCAAAGCGCTCATATCCAGCCAGCCTGTCCAGCTCTGTCTGAATGTTGCCATCCAGGACCTGAGGTGGGGAAGAGAAGAGCAAAAGAGTCCAAAAGAGTTTCCCACAAGAGTTCTATAGAATTTTAAAGCAAAAGCCCAAATTGTGTTTTATTTCCTATAACTATGATTCTGCTCTATGCTGTATCATACTGCAATTAATTTGGTGAGTTTAAAAATACCTTTAGTTCCTCGTGTATTTTTCCTGAATCAGAGAGGGTGAATTCTGTGATGTTCAGTGGATTCTGGGTAATGTAGTCCAGACGGTTATTGACAAATGCTGTCTGAATGTCTGCTGGCTCCATCAGTGTTATTGCAGTCTGCAGTGTCTTTACCCTGTATTGGTACAACAAGCACAGTCAAAATACAGTAAAATGTACAGTATCTGTGTGTGTGTGTGTGTGTGTGTGTGTTCGCCCTCCTACCTGGCCTGCAGGCAGATCTGCTGTGCTCTCCAGCGTTGGATGAGGTCAGCCCTCTCACGCCTCAGCCTGGACTCCTCCACGTCTGTCAGCTGGGCCTCACACTGGGAGAACTGCAGCTCAAACTCAAACCACTGAGACTCTGTCTCCTGTCTCATTGCCTGGATAGACACACACACACACATGATTCTAGAAATATTTCATTTAGGCATTATGAATGTGGAAAAAAAAAAGTCCATGAAACAGAGCATTAGGAGTCGGGTGGAAGCAGCCCAGGGGAATGGGAGCGGAAGAGTTGGGGAATGGGTGCTGGGGCTGACCTGGAGATCCTGGAGGAGAGTGTGGAGCAGTGTTAGTGTGGCAGAGCCTGGGGGAGGCTCATCAGACAGCCGCTGCGTGTTCCTCTGCAGCTGCAGGTGGAAGGCGGAGTAAGCACCACGATACCTGGGGGAGAGAAACTGGTTGAATTGGCTGAAATTTTTGAAACATGTTTATTTGTTTATTCATTTTAATTTTAATTAAATTTTTCAATTACTTTTTTTAATTTTTGTTGTTTTTTTTTGTCTTAACTTTTCAACTTTTTGTCTTTTTAAAATTTGTTTATGTACACACGTGTTATCAATGATGTCACTTTAATGTTTATGGCAATGGAGCTTTGTATAACTGAACTCAATGCCATTGCATTAAACTGTCCTGAAGCGTACTCAAAGTATTACTGCAGATGCCATTTACATCTACTACTAGTTACTACTAACTACTCTGTTGTGCACCAACTACGGTTGTAACTAGCATCTCTAAAGAAGACCTCACCGCTTCAGCACCTCCTGTGCTGACAGTGACCCCTCCTCCTGTTTGGTCTCTCCGGAAGATTCTGAGCTCCTTGGAAACACCTGCAACGTCTCCATGGTCCTGCATGCTCCCGCACCACCCTGCAGAGGCCAGAGGAGACGAGAAAGATGAAGGGATATGCGAGAGAGAGGAGAGATGAGTGGAGCGCAGGAGCTTCACAGAGGAGGAGGAGGAGGAGCAGGAGGGGTGGGGTCACGTGCAGGCCAGGCACACGACCAGGCATGTCCACGACACTGTCACTCCTATCCAATTACCGCAGCTTAACTCTGCCAAGCTGCCGTTGGCTTAAACGGGTCAGCAGACAGCCAATCACAGGGCTGCCCCACGCTGCGAAGGTCGGCCCAAAGGTCGGCCCGGGAGCCAACGTGTGCAGCAGGGTGGAGGCACAAGTGCCTACATGACGTTGTTGAAATACAGTTTCCATAATAATGTTTCAAAATGACAACGAAAAAGTTTTACAAAGTGTAACTACAACAACTAACATTATACAGAGAAAAACAAGTAGTACAATGTAAGAAAAGATTATATCTTCAATAAATAAACTAAATAATAAATGAATAATGAATGAATAAATAAAAACACTTTTAGGACTTTAAATGTAAAGACTGGAAGACTGGAAGAGAGCCTTGTCGAGTGTTTCACCTGCAAATGGGCCGGGCTTGGAGTTAGGTCAGCAGGTCCACCAGCTTCTCTCAGTGGGGTTCCGTCTCCTGCTACTTCCCCCCTGCCAAGAACACACACACACACACACACACACACACACACACACACACAGAACAACTCCATATGGTTCACAGAGGAACAAAAGACAAACAGCAAAAAAGGTTTTACTATACAACAGAATCAGCCATGGATTTAGTGCACAAATGTGACTGTGAAGTGTGTAAATTAAATAAACAAATAAATAATAAAGAAATAAACTGACCTTTAAAACAAAGCTACAAAAGAGGTGAGGAAGTTACTAACAAGGTTCTGTGCAGTACAGAGCAGCCAGTGACCTGAATGGACAATTTCCAAACTGTGTTGCAAATTTAATGAGGATTCTAGCGTTGTCTGTTATTTGATACAGGGTACTCTGCATTACAACAGAAAACATCCTGTCCAAGCCTGAGCATGCTGAGCACGCCAGGTGTTGTGCTCCAGCAAGCAAAACACCTCCACTGCACTCCACTACAACACATTTTACAGCATGAATTGTGAAGTGATATATTGAAATATCTATGATAAGGGACAAGTTGCTCAAATGTGATCCTAAATTACACATACTGCAGATTACACATTGGATTTCTAAATCTGGATCAATGTCATCTGCATTACACTTGACAATTACAATGTCATCCACATATGGGCCCTGGAGTTCTCTTCCCCTTTCTCTTACCCTCCATATGGGGGCGCTGTTTCTCTGCTTCGTGCGTCGTGAGGCTGGGCCACTTTTAGCCTTCCGGCCGTCTCCTTCATGCAGGTGGTCGCCAGGACCAGGGGCTCAGGGGACCTCAGGGAGTCCTTAAGCCCTCTCAGGGCCTTCACTCGCCCCCCAGAGTCCACTGCTCCCACACATACCTGAGGGGTGAGGGTGTGGACACAGGTGAAAACACTCAGAGATACCAACTGAAATGACCTGTCTGGAAGCCAATCACTGAGTTCCCACAGTAAGCAGTTAGCCACTCTTTGGGTGAGCGAGTTTAAGTGTGTTCTAAGCACTGATACTGGATGCCTATGTCTTATTTTAACAGGTGGATTAGGGCAGCATTACTCAGCATATTTTTGACACAGTCTATATGGGATTATTTTTGTGACAGTATAATGCAATGCATTTTACCACCACATCTTACTATAGGCTATGTTTAACTGTAAATTTTTCAAAACGTTCAAAACTCAGTGTGTGTACTAAGATCTTAAATGTGTATGCTTAAGAACAAAGTTTACACAAATGAATGTCTTTACCTATAAGACATTCAGGAGTCTGTTCTCCTATACTTAAATGTTCATGATACCCAGCACAACAAAGGGCAGACAGGCCCTGGGGTGGCCTTTGTGGCGGCCATATTGAAAGTGAAGGGCTAATCTTGTTAGCTTTAATGTGACAGAGTAAACAGTATAAGACCCAAGAGCCCAGGGGTCCCGGCACCAAACATTATCAACAGTTGGATGCAACACCATCTCTCACTGTACCAGAGAGAATGTTTTGGACAATCCGCTAACACACTAATTAGCTAACACAGCTTGATAAGCTTACAAGGCTTAAAGTGAAAAGAGTGATGCAAGAAAACAACGCCAGGAAAAGGACATCAGTCATAACCAGTGAAACATGTTAGTTCTTATTATTAGTTCCTCCACGGCAATTTCTTATTTAGAAACAAGCAATCGAACAAACAAACAAACAGTCATGCAAAACACCTGTGACAAGTAGCTTGGTTAGTTATGTGTGTGAATAAGAAGGAGGAATCAGATGAATGCCTGTCACATCTTTTTATCAATTTATGCAATCCTACCAAAAACATGTCTAACATTCCCTCTTCCACATGCATTCTAAATTCCGATTAATGCATGCATTCCCAGTCCAATTCCCATTCCACATCCTTATGTTCTGTCATTTCATAGTTACTTAGAGACCAGATATGCAGACATGCATCTCCTGTTTTTAACATGGATGGTTGCATGCATAAATGCATGCAGGGTTGGAGGCGCGCAGGCGGTTTAGTGAAGGGTTTTGGGGATACCTGTTCACTGCACACAGCAGGTAGCAGGTGAGGGGAGGCGGAGCCTTGTGATTTAGTGTGAGACACGTGCCTCGAGGCCAGCGGCCTAGCTGACAGGCCTCGCTCAAGTTCACACCGCAAGTGTGGCAAAAAGGATGCTATTGCTAAACACACACCCTAAACAGCCACACACACACACACACACACACAAAATAATACAGATACATAAAGATTTTCCCAAACAGATAGAAAAAGTCAACATCCAAGTCAACACTGCAATCCAGGTCAAAATATGTAACAATCTCTATGCAAGGTTATTGCAACACTAAACACACATTCTACTGCACTGAGTTTATTAAAAGACTAGACAATCCAGCTGAGATGCAGTGACTATAGCAATAAATCCACTCCAGCAAACCTACCTTGTTCTACAGTATCTATTCCTCAATGTTGTGTGTGTGCACCACTGGCCAGAAAAGGTGATGAAGGTGAGTGTATAACAGCAACAGTGTCCGAATTGATCCTAACAACAGCGCCCTGATCCTCCAGATCCACTTACTCCCTTACTCACTCATGCAAGTTTTCACTACAACCCTGAGCTCTCACTTGCTACTGGACTAGTCAGTCAACTACAAGCGGTTGCCCTGGCTGCGAATGCCAGCTGAGGTGGGGCTTAAGGAGTTATCTCACCTTCCACTGATGGAGCGGGGAGGGACTTGTGGAGTCATCTCACCTCCCAGTGGCCAAGTGTGTAAACTTTTACAATTATGAGCTCTAATTGGTTACTGTAAATGTCATTCAACTACAGGGCAGTTAGGTTGCCTTAACTGCTAAAGCCAGATAGGGAGGGCCCGGCACAAGTCATCTTACCTCCCATTGGCCACGCACGGACAGGGCAAGCAACTCCATGTCTCTGAGCTGGATTTCAGAGCAGAAGGGACTCATGCCTTCCACAGAGCCCAAAAACTCCTCCAGGAGAGCTGGCTTTAGGATATTCAGGGTGTCCTTAAAGTGAGAGATACAAAGCAAACATTGACACTTTTACTAATAAATAATACTCAATAAAATACAAATAACTTGTATTTCATAAAAATATATAAAAATATAAAAAAAAAAAATTGTATAAATGTATATATAAATGATATACCTGCATGTATAAATATATACATGCAGGTACCTACAGTATTATTAAACACAAAACATAAAATCTGATGCTTATTTATAAAGTAGAATGAAATGGGCTATTCATATAAAAGTGCATAACCACTAAGCATCAAGGACAGCTGAGAATCTGATGCAAACAATGTAAAGAAAGCCACAAAAGGTGACTGTATATGGTAACCATTTCAGATTATGGTAACTAATAAATAATAAATGATAATATAGAGTTTGTTTACTGTAGTTCAGTGTGTGATAATCCCATAATAGCAGGCAGACAGGGTTGATAATCAGGTAATCCCATAAACACAGACAGACCACAAGTCTTGATTTTTTAAATATTAAAATATCCAAACACATCACATAAACGCAAACAGACCTTCTTCTTCCTGGCCTGCTCCTCAGACAGGGTCTTGTTACTGAAGACAGCGATGGCCCCCTGGATGTGCTGCTGCAGGCGCTGCCTGGCTCCCTCCAGCCTGCTCCTGGCCAGAGTGCGGGCCTTCAGGTACACCTCGTTTTGGGCAGGGGGTTTCGGTGGACCCACAGCCTTACCCACGTTCTCACCCGCACCCGGGCCGGAGCCCCCCCTCTGTCTCTGTCGCATTCGGACTCGGGTCTGGGGACTCGGGGTTTGAGGAGGGGCTTCGGGTTGAGTGGTTGGGGACGTCTGGGGTGCAGGTGTGCCCACCTCAGCTGGGCCACTGGGGAGTGTCTGGGGGTCACAGATGACCACAACCTGCTTTCTGGGCCGGGCATCCGCATGGACCCGACCTGGACCCTTATTCCCCCGACCGCTGCTCACCGTCACCCTGGACTGATGAGCACTGTTAGCCTGGGCCTCCTGGACCTCTCCCGAGGGGGCACCCTCTTCCTCCTCCGCCTCTGAGGGGATGTCAGGGAGGCTCTGGGCCTGAAGGAGCTGTGGGTGTGGGGGGTGCTTGGAGAAAGACCCACGCTGGAGATCCGGCTGGCTCTGGGCCCTAATGATGACCTTTGGTGGGGGCTGACCTCTAGTGACTCCCCCTTCCCGCTTCACATCCAGACAACTGAGCATCCTCACCAAGTCCTATTATTGACACATTATATATGTATAACATGTTCCTATATAAGACAGTGTAATTACTATAACATAATATCATATTGGATTATATAAGGATTAGTTACATTATTTTTATGGATTACCACTCATCCTAAAGCAGGTATGCCTGGGCATGGCTGATGTACCTTGGTGTGTGCTGATGCCTCCTTGACTCTGTCGTGCAGGGTGGAGATGCTGAGGTAGGGCAGGCTGAAGCCTTGCTGGGCTGAGGCCAGTGTGGTCTGTAGCTCCTGCTCCTCAGAGACCAGCTGGGCCTCCATCTGAAGCCCTCGAGACACCAGAGTCTGGCAACAGCACAGAGACAAGCATACAGGAGAGCTAGTGTGGATCTCAGGGCTCAGGCTACAAACTAGAACTATGCTAAGCACATATTAAGTGAGAATGAAGTCACAAATTAGGTCAACAATATTATTTGCCATATAATATAGGCAAGTAATATACATGTTGTATAGCAAGTCAACTACTACGACTGCCCCATACAGTAATTGTGTCTAAAGGTTGACTAATAAAGCATTATGGCTCTCACCTTGACCCTGGGGCGCAGTCCTGGGTGCCCCCGGCGCTCCCACTCCCTGAGGGCGTCCAGGCCCTCGGTCACCTCATTGCCCCAGTGTCCCAGCTCCGCCAGCCTCCCCTCCAGCAGAGACGCTCCCCGCTGCACTCCCTCACACGCCTGCTGCACCTGACCCAGACACTCACGCAGCTGGACAGGTAGGGAGGAGGACACACACACACACACACACACACACACACACACAGAAACACACACACATATCACACATTAAGTTTAAGAGAGGACAAAAAGTTTAAAATATTGAGACAATATAACATCAACTACTGTACAGAAAATGACATGCCACCATCACTATTATATTCTTATGGACACGACACATCAATAAATCACCTTAGGAAGAGTTTCTCTCAGATTTTCCAGAGTCTGTGCAGAACAGTCTGGAGATGTGGCTAATGCATCCAGGTCCACTTCTGTAAGCTTCTTAATCATAACCTAAATAAAAAGATATGCATTCAAAATATTTTTTACAGTTTCAAACTCTACTAAATTCCTTCCAATTAACTTTTGTTTGTATCATTCCTTCATCATCACATTTATATAATTTGAATGTTTTTTCCGAACTAAGGTCTAAAAAATCATGATCAACATGAACAACAATAGCAACAACAACCCCAATTACCTGAAGCCTCTTCCGGTGTGTGCGCAGAGCTCCAGAGGAGACCTCCACAGGCTCCCTGACCATCCAGCCGGCCTCCTCCACCAGAGCCTGAGCAACCTGGGCACACGCAGGGACCGAGGGGGGAGTTGGGCCCACAGCCTGGGGAGTGGACATGGGGCATGGGGCACAGAGAGACATCACTGCAGGGTCAAACACTACTTTAAGAGTAAAAGTATAGGATAATGGTTCAGGGCTTTTATAACATAATATTGTTTATTACACGGCTCTTTATAATGCTGTATAAATACTCCATTCACTTCAGTGGAATTCCCCAAGTTCTACAGTACGTCTATATTTCCTGAGGGACCGCTATTAAGTAATGTGGAACTGATCTGTGCGTTAACAGACTTTTTCATTGAAGCTATTTTTTTCTTAATAATTGAAATGACAATGAAAGCAATAACAATGCTTTGTTGTCATGTTATTGATATCTTCAAAAGGTAGCGGTGTCAACAAAATCCGCTCTGTGTTGGCCTCCCATCACTTTGATGGGAGATATTTAACCATAACTGTAGAACGCTATTACTTACATTTTATATTATATTGCATACTATACTTTGTCTTATCTGTGCTGCCATTAAAATGTAAAGTGCACTGGGTACACTCTGAACGTGCAGCATGGCAGCACTTCCTAGCAAATTTATCTGTGAGTGTGTTTGGTGTGCGTTCAGTCACTCACAAATCTTGTGCGTTTGGCAAACTCCGCCCACTGCATGTTGACCTTGCACAGCTCTCCCGCCAGGGCAAAGCTTGTGGGGCCGTCGGTCGACTCGATCAGGAAGTTGCCTACCTCATTAAGGTGGGCATGACGATTGACCCATTCAAGCAGTACCTCCTGGTGTACCATAAAGAAAACACACAAAGATTGCCTCGGTTAGGGCATCAGTGTTGTTATGCATTATTGAAATGCTATTAAATTGAAGCTTGCTTTTAGTTAGCCATCAAGTAACAATTTCAACAATTTTCAGAAAGAGAACTAATTGAAAAAGAGTTTTGTATGGATATGCAGTAACTGTTCTGGTTAGATTTTATGTATAATATAAATGATATGATTTTATGTATAAATATGAAGGGTGCGCCAACCTCCTTGACAGTGGCATCCGTGGCGTCTGTCTGCTGTCCGAGCCACACCTGCATGGAGAAGAGGCAGTCCCTGTAGGACTCCCAGGCTGCCAGGACGCGTCCCATGGTGCCCCGTGCCACCATCACCCCCTCAGCACTGGTACTCGTCTCTGCCTCCACCTCCTTCACCTGCCTACTCACCATCTGGGCATCATCAGCTACAGGCACCAGGAGACAGGGCATTATAGGAAATGCTGGATGTTTTATGACAACACTAATTTGACAGAGTCTACCAAGATTCAAAGACACTGAACAATTTCTTTATCTATTTTTGATTTTATTCAAGACAAAGCAAGTTCATTTAATTCGTGCATTTCACACACAAAGGAAGTTCTACTTATTGTGCCACCACAAAAGCATAGTACAGAAAATGCAGTTTTGAAATAAAAACAATGTAATCAATGACAAAAATGGAGATAAGTGGTTAATACTGGAAAAAGATTGCCAAAATTCTCCAACACAAACACACATTAGGCCCACACACACAAAAACAAATTCTCCATTTCACCCACCAAGTGCTGCTTTACTCGTGTAAGTGCAAGCTGTTTGCTTTAGTTTATGCAGGGCAGCCCTCAGCATGGACACCAGACACTGTTTATCCACAGTCTCCTGCAAAGAGAGAGCATAGGACAAGAGCATAGGACATCTTTAATGCACTATGGGTCATAGTAAAAAAAAAAACAAATACATAGACAAAATATACAAACATATGATAGACAAGTGACTAATTGACAAGAAACTAAATAATTCACATAATTAGAATGCTAATAAAGCAGTGACTAATTTTCTGTATTATTGTTTACGTATTTTACTGCACCACTGAGTACTTTACTGCACTTTTGCCTACTTTACTGCACTACTGACTACTTTACTGTACCATCCAAACACAACCAACCAAAAAACACACTATTAGTCAATATGGCTGCTCTTTTCTGTGGCCAAGTGGTCCACTCACATGCCAGTCCTGCAGGAGGGAGCGCACTGCATCCTGGGAGCTGAAGGGGCCCCTCCAGGCCTTCAGTCTGGCATTGAGCTGGCCCAGGAGCTCATAGACTGTATGCCACTGCTCGCGGTACTCCAGCTTGATGCCGTAGTACTTGGCTGTGACTCGGGCACTAGTGAACCTGTTGGGGGTTGGGGGAGACACCCAGACTGTTATTCAGATAGAAACTCTACACAACTGTCCAAATACTATAAATATTTCGTCCTCCCTACCCCTATCTAACACTAACAACCTTACATCAGATCACAGGCGGGAACCTGTGTTATGGTAACTATAGGTTTAATTGCTGCTCAATATAATGGAGGTCAACCGGAGAACTTTCATCTTATTCACATTAGGAAGTCAACTTCAAGCAGGCAACTTTTTGAACCCTGGCCAATGGAATAAAATGGCCAACGGCAGGAAAAGGCATCACATTCACTCACCGTCTCTTGAGTTCGTCCAGCTTGTCAGGGGGGACCCATGTGGGTTCATGGGGGCTGCTGTTGGAGAAGACATGCAGGGTGTTCAGATGGAGCCCCATATCCTGGACCAGCACCTGGGAAACAGCAGCAGAGAATGACGACAGGAGGAGAGAGGGCTCCAGTACTAAAGTCTTATCATTACAGCTTTGAAGAGAAAAACTTAGGAGACAGAGAGTGAAAAAGAGAACATTTGGGAGCCCTTCGCCGTCGGCGCAGTAATATCCTCACTCCTGATAAGTCTTCTCCTCCAAGGATGTTAGTCCCAAGCTGTTCATTTTAATTTCCCAAGTGTTCTTCCGCCATACATAGTTCTCCTTGTTATCTGCTTAGAAAAGTTTTATTCTGTGTCACCACAACCATCTTAACTAACTATTTGAGTATCCGCATGTAAATAGGAAAGACGTGGATTTGCTTGGTGGCTTCTAACTTCAAGGCTGTTTGGTGTACATTGAAAGAACTGGGTTAAGCTAAATTATAAGAAAGTAGCATCGCGCACCAGAACGATTGCGTGCACACACAGAGACAAAACAGGTATGTATCAACTCGTCTTAGGGGAAGAACATATTTCACTCTCTCTCTCTCTCTCTCTCTCTCTCTCTCTACTTTACTTAAAGCAACATGCCACCGTACTTCAGTAGAGAGGGAGAGAGAGAGAGAGAGAGAGAGAGGAAAAGAAAATGTCACCTTGAGCTGATCCTGTTTTTCTCTGGCTTCCCTGGCAGCGTGGGCGTGGTCTTTTGCGACCCCGCCCTCTTCTGCAAGCACCGCCTCCACACGCTGCAGCCACAGGCCCAGTGTGTTTAGGGGAACTGGCAAACACACGTCCAGCTCTGTGTTGTACTGTTGCAGCTACAGGAAAAGATAACACACAGACTACTGTTACACACACACACAAACAGGCCCAGTGTGTTTAGAGGAGCCAGCTTTGTGTCCTGCTTCAGCAACAGGTGGGACAGCACAACCACACGCGCACAAATCAAAGCCAAAGACCCAGAATGCCAGACCTTGATTTGTGTTGAATAGTTTTTGCAACCTCAATCTAAATTGTAATTGAAATTCAAGGATTGAATGGGTCATTCTCAATTTAATTCTGAATTGTGTACAACCCAGCCCCCCCAAACACACACACAGACTACCTTACACACACACACACACACACACACACACACACACACACACACACATGCAGACTACCTTGTGCTCTAGTGTGGTCCAGGCCTGTCTGAGGGCCAGTTGCTCTTGGCTGGGTTTGGGGCTGCGCTTTATGGCACTCAGCACTGGAATCACCGGCCGACGCTGCTCATAGAACGTCGTCACAAACGTCTGGAAGGCCTGTGAACACACACACACACACACACACACACACACACACACACACACACACAAAGGACATAAGATTCTATTTGACCAAGGTGGCATAGGCAACAGAATCCTACTGGTTCATTCTGTTCTGTATGTGCTTAAATTAAGAGAGCACTTTTACAAACACAGATTACTGGGAAATGTAGGTAATCTGAAGATCCAGAACCTACCTGGTACCTCTCTGCATACCCCGCCCCTTCAGTAGAAGACCACACCTCCTCTAACTCCTCATTGGCTTTCTGCAGCCAGCAGGTCATTTCTCGAGCTTTCTGACTGGGTGAGGCCTAAGGATCACAATCATGAATATATAACTATCTTAAATTTATGTGTGGATACACAAATCAATAGCTACTTATCATCAACACAGCCTGTCAATAATGAACGTTCTCTTACCTTACCTCAACCAAACTACAAGCAAAGCATTATGCACAATGCACTTCACACACAAAGTCAAGGTGTTCAGTCATAGGCAACAACAAGGCACGTTACACACAAACTACACACAAATGCAAATTGCAAATGAAAAGTAGTAGTTTCCATTATGCTTGACTGCATTGCCATCATGGCTGTAGCATTGTTTCTGGGGCCAGAGCAGGTGCAAGTTAACAAACATGACACTTCAACACTTCACTTCACTTGTGGTTAAATGCACAAGAGGTAGACTTTTGGGACCAGCACACAGTTCCCAGACCAGCAGCAAGAGGAGAGCGAACAGCACAAGGTGGACTCTGACTGTACCTGATGCAGCGGGGAGGCTGTGATTGCCGGCGTGAAATAGGAAGGCAGGTTGACAGGAGAGAGGCATGTGGGAGAGGGTGCAGGGGGCAGCTACACCCAGAAGAGGGTGCCAAAGAGACACAGAAGAGGACACAGGGCCAGAGTGAGCATGAGAAAATGAGTGAAATACAAACTAAATCCTGAAGTCCCCCCTAAACACTAAGTAAACACTCAAAGATATGACTGTCATTAATCGGCTCCATGACTGACTGACATATCTCAGTGAAGTCTTTGATTCAGGGCTTAGGGTTTAGGGGAGACATGGGGAGAAAGAGGGGGAGGAGGACAAAAGGTGACTGCAGAGAGGTGTGCCCAGAACAGATGGCTTACCTGGATGTCTTCATCAGGTGAGGGCATGTCGTTGGAGTACTGGAGGAACTGGGCTACGTAGGTCATGATGGACTTCTCGTCAGGGTCACTCACATCAATGTCTAAAAAAAAAACAAACACCAAGAATGAAGCACAAAGGTTAAGTCACCCACGAGGATCACTGCTCAAAATAACTATCTACGGCTTTTGTATTTAAATGTCAGTGCTTTTTGGGAACAGAGTGTTAAATTGTGTGTTTTCAGTGTTGTTTGTAACTTTTTGATGTGTTTTGACATGAACACTCTACACTTGGTTTTGTCTACACAAGGATCAAACCATCTCATTGCATGTACTAATCCGCCGGTTATACTCCCCTCCCGCGCATTAGGAAATAATTCTGTTTACACAATGCTCAAAAATAGCCAGGGAAGGCGGTCAAAAACATGTGAATTTGTTTCACCAGAAGGCCAACCAGAAATCTGGAAAACGATGTGAGGCTGCCACATTCTGTTTTCCCCATATACACATGGGGTTGAAAGCCAGTGTTAGACACCTCCATCTCCCATTGACAGACATACTTAGCTTGCCACTGCACATACTCCTCACTCATTAAGGCAGTTACTGTATGAAATTTTAAAGTTTTTAATATTTTTCAAGAATACTTTTAAAAATATTTATAAAATATGGAAAATGTTAAGAAATCATTACTTTTACGAACAGTTACATTTGCTGTAAGGGGGAGTGTGTGTGTCTGTGTGTGTGTGTGTGTGTGCACGTGCATGTGTTCTTGTGTGTGGTGGGGGCGTTGTCTTTGTTTAGATGAGCTGATAAGAGTCATGGGAAGCTATTAGGAGGGAGGGGTGTCAGGGATGGATCTGAGACCTCCTGGACCCAAATGTAGTACATACTGTAGAGCTCAAATGTACCGGTAGTATATGCTGTAGAACCCAAATGCAGCACATACTATAGAACCCAAATGTAGTACGTACTGTAGAACCCAAATGTAGCACATAATGTAGGACTCAAATGCAGCAAATACAGTGTAGAACCCAAATGTAGCACATACAGTACTGTAGAACTCTAATGTAGCACATACTGTGTGTACAGTACACTGTAGCCTTGTGTGCTGAATGTCCCCAATGATTTGAAAGCGCTGGTCTATGGTACCCACCCTCTGGTTCCAGCAGGCGGGGGATGTGAAGCTCCTGCTCGGCCAGCTGGAAGGCCTCCTCCAGGTTCTCCAGGGCAGTGCGGCCCTGGGCCAGGCGGAGGTCCACCAGGTCTGGCCGCAGGGCGCACAGGATGGCCAGAAACACCAAGCCACTCCTCCAGCTGGACTTGAAGTCCTTCACACTGATGGTGCAACCGACCCTGGGGACCACCGCAGAGAAAACAAACAGAAGTCATACACTGTTTATGCTAGACTGAAGCCTTAAAGGGGAAGTTCAGGGAGAATCAGTCCATAGCCCTGTTGTTCAAGGTCAATGATGACAAATGTTATGTGAATGGGACAGAGCAAAAGTGACAGTATTGGTGAGTATTAATAAATGAATGAATGAATGAATGAATGAATGAATGAATGAATTAATTAATTAACAAATGAATGAAGAGAAAAGATGGAATAAAGGATAGAAAGAGACAAGTAAACACAATGAAATGGAGGAAGGAGTGAATGAGGGAGGGAAAGAAAGACAGAATGAATGGATAGAAAGGAAGGATGGCGTGCATGTATTGCGCAGACTGACTTGCGGCACTGGTCCCTGACCCAGAGCAGCAGGGCTTTTTTGGCAGAGAGGCGGAAGCGTGCGTGGAGCGGGGAGCTGCGTCCTCGGGGCACTGGGCTGCCCCCGGGCACCGGGCTGCTGCAGGTGGAGCTGGGAAGGGAGTCCAGGCTGGCCAGAGACTCCAGAGACGACTGCCTGGAGCCGAACGACAGCGTGCTGGCCAGCTCCTCAATCTTAGGGACAAAACACACATCCGGTAGATAGACAGTAGACCTAAAGCACTGCAGTACACATTAAGTACATACTAAGTACATACTTAGCGTTAGGGTTAGTATATACTGGTACTTAGTATGTGCATTTTACACTTGTCTTCCCCCAGTTACTGGATTTAAGACACAAAAACATGGACACATTAAGTACAGTTCCAAAAGCATGGATAGTGTGAAATGAAATAAAAGATGTTCCTGGAACGGTAAACTTCTGTGACAGCGTGCCTCAGATTGAGGAGCTGACCTGAAGTAATACAGTATGTTATAACTAATTGTGCTGTAAATTCCCAACCAGTGCTACATGTCTTCAACTATGAGGATAACACACAGGGCCCTCTTTCTCATCTTTCTCATCTTTCTCATCACATTATGATCTAGTGCTATGAAGTAATACTTAGAAAACATTGGCTCATACAATGGAGCAGTTAATACAAGGGACTGTTTTTTTTTTTAGTACTGACAATTACATGATGTAATACCATATAACATATGTGATGCAGTAACATATATTCCTTTATTACAGCTCACCTAACTGACTGGGGTTCAAAGGTTTACCTTTTTATTCTTTCATAAAACACTTGCTTTTTATCATTTCGATGTTTTATTTGGTAGCACATGACTATCTGTCTTGTCTTCCGTGACGGACAATACGGGAAGTGTTGTTAGAGAGTGTTCAAAAGACTAGTCATAAAATAATCCCATAATACCTTACAACAATGGGATCATGCGTGCCAAAAAAATAGGCCAGAGTCTTTAAATCACAATGAAGTTAAATTAATTCTAGATATCTCAAACACAAAAGATTTTGTCTGACATATCTAAAAATAAATATTTGAATGATATTATTATATAACATTGATTACAATCACCTTGTGATATTCATTATTAATTATTCTAACTGAAGAACTCATCATTGTTATTAATTCTATAATCATCTTGTGACATTAACCCTAAAGATTAACATAACATCTTTTTTTTCAAATGTCAAATGTAGGTCGGAGTCAAACAAAGGGACGCTGAGACAAAGACAAACATTGAGGGGAAAAAAGAGGACACTGAGAAACGGCATTAAAAACCCATTGTGGTAGCTTTCACTGCATTCTTGCTTTTGTGTCTGTCACCTCGCTCCAGGCTGAATAGACACACATTTTCCCAGAGAGGGCTTTATAGAAATACTCGGACGACACTAAGCCAGCCTCAGGATGTAGCCTACATGTACCACCTTAAACGTACAGAAATTGCTAGAAACTGATACAGGACACAACAAAAAGAGCTGCACACAAGAAAGCTCTTTCCTCCCTAGAGCGTAAAACAGTCTCCATTGATCAGCCTAATGCCATTCCAGCCAGTTTATCAAGTTTCAATCAGTAACCCTGAGGGGAAATGCAAAGTTGCATAGCCAATCAAACGCAGGAGCTCAGGATGATGACTCAGCGATAGGGCTAAACAAGAATAGAGGACAAATGAACCAGTTACTCTGCTGTATCCCGGGACTGGAGACACACAACATGATACATCATTAACACTAATGACACTCCATTCATGTTTATGATTGTTTATGATTGTTGTCACTAAGTGTCATTCAGTTTTAGTGTTGTTAAAAGTGTAAAAGAATGACACTTAATGACAACAGTCATAAACATTAAAAAGGTGTAATTAGTGTTCATGATATGTGACATGTCACCTTAATGACATGCTCAAGTCAGTCCTGTGTAAGCACTAAATAAGATCTGTCATTAAAATAGGCCTGTTTTACAACTGATGAATGCAAAACTAAATCGTACAAAGGCGACCTGACATTTGTTTGCGTCACCGAAAAGAAACAAAAAACAACCACTGACACATCGGCCTTGTTTTGGACTTACATGACAGTGCAATATGATAGTCCAGATGAGGCCGAGCACAATAGAGGGTCTGCCCTCGATGAGATCAGGGATGTTGATATTCACCAGCTTCACCTGAATAGAAGAAGAGGGAGTTTATAGACGCTGGGCACAAGCTCTATGGGACACTCTTTTTCCTCACTTAAGGCAAGCTGTACTCTGTAAGAACCTCCTTTAAAATGAAGGGCTTCTCCTATTAAAGAAATCGTAAATCTTACCATAATTCAAACTCAAAAGTTATTTTGAAAGCTATTCTCGTTAATTTTTTCCCCTCACTCAGTGTCTTGTAAATACTTAATGCAAAACTTTGGCACAGAATCCTACCCATTCTGTGTTGTGTTTTTGAATTGGCACAGAAGTGTTTTGATGGACTCATACCGATTTACTCTTTAAGAATTTCAAAGCTGTCTCAATGTTGCCTCTGTGTTGAAACAGACCATGGCCTCTTTCTCGTTTCTGTGGAGAAAACAAAGTTAGTAGCACAATATTAGCAGCAATGACCAGCAATGAAATAGCAGAGAAAGAGAGAGAGAAAAAGGGGTACAATTCCATACACATTCCAACAGGTTTTCCATAGACATAAATAAAATTAATCAGGAATTATTTACAAACAGGCCTTAATATATAGTCTACACTGGGCCACTATGTGTTCTTATCCAAAGGGTTCTGACTCACCATCCTCTGACCGCTCATCACCTCCAGAAGGTCCAGAAGCCGCATGCCGTCCTGCAGGTCTGTGAACAGGTCCTGGACCAGCGTAGGCGGCGTCCTCTAGAAGGGGTCAATCCAAGAGAACACACAATAACAAATTACATTATGGACATGGGCAGGAGTTAATGAATCAGTGACACAATGCTAGCTCACTATTTCTGCCAAAGTGGCGCCGATTTGTTTTGTACTTACAGTACTGAGAGGCCTCTAACAGCAGAATTAAATCAAATGTACCTATAAGGACACCCAATGTCTACACTGAAGTGAAACGAGGTGTCTATCTTTCTTATTAATGACTAAGTCCACGTGAATGCATGACACTTCTTCGATGCTTCTAAAAAGAAGAAAAGTGTTGCATTTATTTTTTGCACCTAAAAAGCCCAATCATTGTTTTGAGATAGGTGACATTAAAATAAATCAATAACAATAACATTGCACATGCACACAGACAATAACAAATTTTTTTTTGTGGAAAAAATTTTGTTTTGTGTGGAAAATGTCTATGATGTTTCTTGTGCCTATATGAATATGCAGTAGATCACTTCCCAAGAACAAGACATTATAGTAAGACCTGATTAAAATCTCCTCACACCTTCCTTTCTCTGGAGACTAAAGTGATAAACACCCTCCGTGGGTTTATCTAGCCAGGTTATCACATCTGAGAGGGGGGGGCACAACCCTCCAATCTACACAGACTATCACCTCTGTGAAAGGGGAGCATTGAGACACTGTAGCTCTCCATTAAAAGATGTGTAGATGAACGGCAAGGGCACGGCTGGGCTGGCTCAGGTTACACACACACACACATCGGAGTGTCCCTCAGCTTTGGTACTATAAATAATTCCCCCCATCTTCCGCCTAAACCCAGTCCCTGTCGTCATACCCACTAGGGCTCCGTGCCAAGGGGTAAAAAAGACCGTGGTTCTTTGAGAGGCTCGGGTACAGGCCGTGAGTCAGCTCTCTCTCTCTGTCTCTCTTTTTCTTTCACAGACACCACAAGAGCAGCAAAAAGGTTACCTTGCTCGTTAAGGAGGGGTGGGGTGGGAGGTCGAGTGAGGTGTGCTATTGAATTGCAATGTAACGCTATAAGCACATGGCGAGGACAGGAAGTGTGAGAAAATGAATGGTGCTTGCTGTAGGATTGAGATATGACTGGCAGACAGTGTGTCAGCTTGCAGAGATACACTGAACTAAAAAAGACACATCTGACCACAAACTAAAAACTATGTTTAGATTCCCTGAAATTTCTTTAAGTGACTGACCTTTCACCTTGTTTCAGGCTCTCTATTAAACACAAACACACACACACACACACACACACACACACAGACACACACACCACATTGAATTCTTTATTTGAAGCCACCAATCACTGTTGGCTATACATCTGTGTTTCAGACGTACCTTGGAAAGCTGGGCATTGATCCAATTGGTGAAGGTCCTTTTCTGGATCTGTTCCTGTTCCACTGTAAGGTAGAGGAGGGGGTGGGGGGCAGACACACACACACACACACACACACACACACTTTACAATACTGGCACTGACCAAAACACAGCCAGATGCTGATTGTGAATCAGTCCAAAGCCCTACTGTTTGTGACAGAGTGTTGTTGGTAGGAAAAGGACTGTACAACAGACCAAACAGCAAACTGGCAGCTTACATAGGCCATAGGCAACAGAAAATGAAAGTGAATTTACGCGGCTATTTTGTAAGTATTAGCTGCCAATTCACTATTAAGTCCATCCTTTGTTTTGGTCTTTTCCTTGACCCACAGCATCAGTGACAGGGCTATGGGTTGATTAAAAACTGATTTCTTCTCGAAGAGAAAAGATAAAAAGCCCAACTAGTAACTTTAGGAATATCACACAGGGGCCCATGACAGTATTAGAGATGGATGTCTTTATGCCACAAATAAACAGCTTGAATTAAACTAAGTTCAACCCCAAACCCGTTCTCCTCAAATCTAGGTCACCAAATCACCTCTGTCATTCCTCACTATAACTGAAAGCTCTGCACCAAAGAAAGATCCCCATGACCACGCAGATCAGCTTACCGGTTTCTGTGCAGCACGTAGCCACTGTTCTAAGAGAACAGTGGAACAGTTTTTGAAACTCCATTTTTGTGTCGCCCTGCCTGAAAAGCACCCCACGTATGCCCCCAGTAGCCTCTTCAGCAGGTAGCCCTGTTGTGCCTGAATCTGACCAGTGCCCCCCTGCTCTGCCTTGCCCGCCTGTCTCTGGGGTACACCTATGAAGTAACGCTAAGCGTCAGTAGCACAGGGACGCCAAGTGTGACTCTTCAGAGCCTACTCCTATTCCAGCGCTATTAAAAGGAAAGAGAGTGCAGACTCACATAGGATGATCATTGCACGGTATGGAGATTACACACACACACACACACGACACGGGCATTCAAAACATACAGCAAGGTAGGTCTCACAAATTTGCATACAAAGTTAATGGCCGAATCAACAGTGAATGAATTAGCCAATCACAGGCATTCATCCAAAGATCCTGCATTTCAAAG
>JAGFZM010001052.1:156221-180578 GCA_017657215.1 Limnothrissa miodon | reverse complement strand
ACACACACACACACACACACACACACGCATACACACAGACTGCTGCAGACAAGGACATCCGGATGATGTCAAAAACTGTAATTCACCTCATGATGAAAGTGCACTGGCAAAACTTTAGTCTCTCAAAAAACCCTGAACAACCACAAGTGCGACTCCCGCCATAAAACTTTCAGGCTGGACATCAGGAGGCTGAGTTACGAGCCCTCGCGTTTCATGTTGATGTTCTGGTTCAAGAGCAGCATAAATAGTGCAAGCTGGGAGGGACTCGTTTGTCACTGCATTCTTCTGACCTCGAGAACGCTCCGCACTCCTCCACATCACCCCTTTGGACAATATTTGGTTTGGACACTTCAAACCCCTTCTATCATTTGCTCCTTCACTCTTACTCAAAGAAGTTTATTTGCACTCATATTTCCGTTTTCACACTTTTATTTATTTATTTATTTATTTTTACTGTGGGGTGACCGCAAAGTTTTGTTATGATGATACTGTGATTGATTCACTTCTTTGTTTCGGACAATAAAGCTGGAAAAAATCAATTATTTACGCTGAGCCTGCTACAAAAGTCAGTGGCATAGAATATTAATTGCTTTCAGGATTTGGGTCTTTAGGCAATGTCTACTAATGTCTAATGCCATTATGTTGATTGATAAAACTGAATGTTATTCATTCATTCATTCACTTCAATTCATTCATTCATTCAATGAATCATTAATATTTCCCCACAGGTGAAGGTGGAGTCCTTTAATCTCTCGGCAGAGAAGAATGCCTTGTGCAACGGCACACAGCGGTGAAGCATGCTTGGGCTCACTCCCAAACTCCATGGTGCCTGTTTGAACAGGAGAACTAGGCAGACGGGCATAAACAGGCTCTAGTGGAGGGTGTGGGAATACACAGACCCGCCCTTGGCCCATCTCCACTGGGAGCAGTGGCGTATCAGTCTGGATGCAAAGGCAGATAATCGGAGACACTGCTTAACGTTACGGACACTAACGTATCCTCGGTTCTCTGAGTGAGAAGCCGAAACATACGAGTGAACGTACGAGTGGATGATGCCTATCATCTCCTGCTTTTCTGAAGTCATCTTTAACCAACCCTTTGAAAAAAGGGCAGTAAGCGCACTGACGCGCGCAGGCAACTACTTAGACAGCCCTGCGTGACGTCAGAAAGTCTATATAAAGACTGCGCTTATGCTTCAGGTCCTCTTTGCCAAGCTCGCCAGCGTCGGTGATTGAGGCCCGAAGCATACGTTTCGGCTTCTCACTCAGAGAACCGAGGATACGTTAGTATCCGTAACGTTCTCTTTCGTTTCGAAGCCGAAACGTACAAGTGGATCACTACAACCAACCCTCAAGAGCCCTACACCAAGGAGCCCGAGGTGGGAAGATCCATGGGACCGCCGCCGGGCCCAGAGAGAACACTCTCTGCTATACCCGGCCTGGTGACGTCCAATGCGTAAAAACGCGCGAAGGTGTTGCCTGAGGCCCACGAAGCGCTCAAACAGATATCCTTCATAGGGACGCCTTTCCAGAAGGCCCAAGAAGCCGCCACTCCACGGGTGGAGTGCGCCCTGACATGAGCAGGCGGAGGAACACCCGCCGCCTCATATGCCAGACGTGTGGCTTCCGTAAGCCAATGCGACATGCGTTGGGTAGACAAGGCCTGATCCTTGGCACGCTCGCCATGGCAGACGAACAACTGGTTCGTCTTCCTGATGCTCTGCGTACGCGTCAAATAGGCACGAAGCGCTCTGACCGGGCACAGAGTGACGGGCACAGAACTGCCCGTCTCAGGAAGGGCTGAGAGCTCAATGACCCTCGAACGAGGGTCAGTAGACAGCACTTTCGGACGAGAAAAGGGATTAGGTCGCAGCGTTACCCGCGCGTCACCTTGCGTGAACTCACGGGTGTGCCAGCGCGTCTGACCTTAGCGGCGCATCTCGTTCCAGCGAAAACCACGCTGGGCAGTGAGCGTTCTCTCTCGAGGCGAAAAGATCGACTCGTGCCCGCCCGAAGCGGGACCAGAGGCTGTGCACCACGGCTGGGCAGAGGCGCCAGTCGGTTGCACGCGGAACACCCCTGGAGAGGAGGTCCGCGCCTGTGTTGCAAACACCTGGCAAGTGCGCCGCCCTGATCGACAGGAAGTGGCGGGAGGCCCAGGTGAGCAGCTTGTACGCCAGGCGAAACAGGTCCGGAGAGCGCGTGCCGCCCTGGCGATTGATATACGCCACAGCAGTGGTGTTGTCTGTACGCACAAGAAGGTGTTCTCCTCTGAGAAGAGGGAGAAACTCCTTCAGAGCGCAGAAGACAGCAGTGAGTTCTAACACATTGATGTGTAATCTCCTGGAGGCTGTGCCCCATGTCCCCCTGGCGGGGCGACCGCAGCAAACGGCGCCCCAGCCGCTCTTGGACGCATCGGTGGTCACCGTCATGCGTCTGGCTATAGCGCCCAAAGCGCCGCCTTTGGTGAAGGACGACGGTGTGCGCCAATGCGAGAGGGCTAGCCACATGCGTCTGGACACTAAGATCCGAGGGGCGGGGTTCGACCTGGAGGATACACCTAGTTCCGCTAAGGCAAGCTGCAGCGGGCGTAAGTGTAAGAGGCCGAGTGGGACAGCGCCGCCTGCGGCGCATAAGAGGGCCGTCAGTCTGAGACACAGCCTGGCCGAAACGCAGGCACCTAGTCTGAAGTGGCGTAGACACGCCCTGACGTCCTGAAGCCTCTTCGGCGTGAGCGTCGCTCTCATCGAGCGTGAGTTCAGCCTCACGCCCAAGAACTCGACCTCCTGAGAGGGAGAGAGCATGCACTTGCTTAGGTTCACTAAGAAACCCAGACTGTGCAGGTGACACAAAACAAAGTGAGCCTGTGACGTTAGGAGCTGTCTGGAACCTGCCAGCAGCATCCAGTCGTCCAAGTAATTCAGTAGTCTGATCCCTTGAGCGCGTAGAGGAGCGATCGCCGCCTCCACGCACTTGGTGAAGCACCGAGGTGCTAGAGATAGACCGAAGGGAAGGGCTGCGTACTCGTAAGGCCTGCCCTTGAAGGCGAAGCGTAGAAAACGCCTGTGCCTTGGGACTATACCTATGTGAAAATAGGCGTCCTGAAGGTCTATGGTGACCATGTAATCCCCCTGGCGGACTGACTCCGCCACCATGCGCCCCGTGAGCATGCGAAAGGTGAGAGGTTTGAGCAAAGCATTGAGCGCTCTGAGGTCTAGAATAGGGCGAAAAGCGCCCGACTTCTTGGGCACCAGGAAGTACGTACTGTAGCGACCTGCGCGCGCAAGCGTCGGATCTACGCGCTGAATAGCGCCCTTTCTCAGGAGATCGCAAAGCTCTTGTCTGAGAGCAGGGGCCCTGGAGGGGGGCACCACTGACTCCATGACACCTCTGAAGGGTGGCCACCTACACTGCAGTTGATAGGCCTTCAACACTGTTGACAGGACCCAACGTGACATCGCCCAATTCTGCCGGAGCAGAGCGGCGGCATGAGGAGGCAGCAAGGACAAACGAAGTGCTATGCTGCCTCTGAGTGGCACTAGGGGGGCCGAGGTCAAAGACTGAGGCTCTCCGCGAAGCTGAAGAGCGTCCGACTGACAGATCAGAGACCCGACGGAGTGTGGGGGCTGAGGGCAAGTTAGCCGTGTGTGAGACCGCTGGGCGCTCACGCGTGGCTGATGAGCCGTGCGCATCACTCGCGACGCCCCGTGGGGCGGCCGACCCAGCGCGCACGTCAGCGAAATCCGATGTCGGTGAACTGCGCGCTTCACCTGCGACACCCTGTAGGGCGGCCGACCTGGAGCGCGTGTCAGCGACTTTGGTGGTCGGTGAGCCGCGCACTGCACCTGCGACGCCCCGTGGGGCGGCCGACCTGGAGTGCGCGTCGGTGACGACCTCGAAGAGGGGGGAGAAGCTACCCGCCTGGCCAGGGGCAGACGTGTCAGACTGGACAGACAGTTCTGCGCGTATCTGGGCAATGAATCGACCGACAGAAGCGGCGAGAGAGGACGGGGAGGACTTCTCGACCGTGAACGACTCCGAAGCGTCGCATGCCCACTGCTCAGAGGCGAGAGGGACAGAGGACGCGGAGATCGTGACACTAGCAGAGGCCTCGGCGCCACCTGGGCGCCGTCGAGGCGTGCTATCACGCATCGGTGCCCCAGTGCGCGATAGCGCTGACAGAACAGAGAGTGTCCTCCGGCCTGGGCCGGGGCTCATTGTGAAACATTGCCCCAGAGGGGCGAAAGTGTGTGTGCGGAGTGCTTGTGAACAAGGCAAACTCAGTGCCCCATAAGGGGGTGAGATCAGAGAGGACCGCCGAAGCGGGGGGGAACGCTCTGAGCTGGGGACTGCAGAGCGAAGACCCGTGCCTTTGAGAGCACACAGAGGCATAGCAGTCAATGGATGGCGATCGCATGACATGCTCTGGCGCGCACACGCGATCGCATCAGGATCGCTGTGGCCTCTTACGCCGCTCCTGGCTAGCTGGACGGTTGGCGGGAGCTGGGCGCCCGCGTGAGCGGGAGCGCTACCAAGTAGATTGCGACCCAGTAGCCGGCTGTGGCGCGGCTTTGGGCGCGTCCACCTTCTTTTTCTGTTGCGTCCGTTGAGGCGTACGAGCATGCGTCTGAGGAGCAGCAGGAGCGGCCGACTGAGGTGGAGCACGCTTAGGAAGCACGGGTTGCAGGGCCTGAGCCGCCGACTTCGTCTTCTCTAAGCGGTCGCGCTGTAGTTCCAGCGCCTGGCCAAACAGAACATCGGCGGAGATGAAAGCATTCAGGAGATGCTTCTTCTCCTTCTCTGGCATGGAAGAGAGGTTCAGCCAGAGATGCCTGTCAAGGACGACCAAGGAGCCAAGGGAGCACCCGTCGGCTTTAATGGCCGACCGGATAGCCAGTGAAGTGAGAGCGGTGATTCTGCGCAGCTGATGGACGATTAAGTCCGAGTGCTGCGCAGCCAGATCTGCCACCAGCTCCTCAGCCAAAGAGGAGAGGAGAAAGGCGGTATTCATCGCCCTTATCGCCTGGCCTGTACAG
The DNA here is from genome assembly GCA_017657215.1 of Limnothrissa miodon. Lineage (NCBI taxonomy): Eukaryota > Metazoa > Chordata > Actinopteri > Clupeiformes > Clupeidae > Limnothrissa > Limnothrissa miodon. Next base: position 175,543 of record JAGFZM010001052.1, on the reverse strand, counting down.
ATGAAGGCCTTGGAGGCGAGCTTCTCCGTGCACTGACACGGCTTGGAGGGGAGCTCGGGAGGCGATGTCCAGGTGGTGGCAGAGGCTGGTGCTAAACAGCCAGCGACCGCATCTTCAACGCGAGGAAGCTGTAAGAGGCCAATGGCGCCCGCTCCGTCCATCGCGTAGAACGCCGCGTGCCCCTGGATAGGGGCAATGGCGGCGTAGGGAGCCTCCCAGGAGCCCTGCGCGTCGGCCACAACCGTGGGGTGAGCAGGGAGAGGGAGAGCGTCCGGAGAGGGAAGTGCGCCGGAAAAGGGGTCGAAACGCCCTTCCGGATAGCGCTGAGGCGGAGGCAGGCCTAGCCTGCTAGCCGCCTGTGTAGCCAACGAAGCTAGCTCAGAAGCTAACTGGGCGGCGTGGGTCTTCACTATAGGTGGCAGGTCTTCGACAGTAGCGCCTTTAGCGGAGAGGAAGGAAGAAAGCTCCTCCTCATCCACAGCTTCGATAACTGGGTCGTCATCGTCACCCTGAGGCGGCGTGGTAGCCGCGCGTGCAAAGGCAGCGTCGATGGAGCTAGCAGGGCTAGCGTGGTGGGCTGCGGTTAGCTGGCTAGCTGGTAGCAAGCTAGCCGCTGAGAAGCTAACCGACGGCCGAGTAGCCACTGAGACGCCGGGGGAAAATCGATAGACTGGCGGGTAGCGAGAGCACTAGTGCCAGCGGGGGGGAAGCCCGCCCCTGAAACACCAGTGGAACCCACAAAGAATGCCGCTCTGTTGGCGATAGCCGTAGGGGAGAGGCGTTCGCAAGCCGAGCAAAGATCTGGCCGCGAAAAGGCGAGCATAGCATGCTCGCTCCCCATGCAGATAAAACAGATAGCATGGCGGTCGGTATGAGATAATTTCTTCAAAAAAAAGTGTGTTCCTAAAATGGACCTTTCTTAGATATTTTGGTCCAAAACCCACCAAAATTTAATCTTAAAGCGGATCTTGACCCGAAACAAAATTAATAACAGCAGAGAGTCTTGACTAAACAACTAAATCCTGACCTGTCAACAGATACGATCATTAGCCTGACTGCCTGCCTTGGCACCAGACTAGATAAGGCTTCGAAATAGTGGCCATTAGTCGCAAAATAATGTTGCACTGCTGGATCGGCGCCCATTACAATCCTTATTCAGACATGTTGCGCTCTGGTGGCCGTGATCTTTCCGCTGCCTCAAAGGTGACCAGTGTGAGGGTGGTTACAGGCTGACCTGACAGAGATTTTGAGGACGTGTTTGGACAGTCCACTTGCATGTCATTTCAATGGGGGTGCAAAGAGGACAGCGGTGTGGTGCATCCTTTCGACGTCAGTCAGACAGCCGGTCACAGGGACCACACGGTTGCCATAGCAAACACGTCCACCAGGCAACCCTGGCCCAATGAGCAGAGTGTGTCTGGGCTGACGAGTAAAACGTGCACAGGCACACACGCACGGGTGCACACACATGCACACACACACACCTCACACACACAGACACACAGACACACACACACACACAAGCACACCCACCCACACACACACACACACACACACACAGATGGGTTTAACATACATGGCAGGAGAACAACATAAAAAGCCCAAGTTAGGCAAACCAGGCTACAGGACACGGGCACACACACACACACACACACACACACACACACACACACACACACAAGGTCTGGAATTTAGTCTCAGAGGAGATCTCCTCAGCAGCCTCCTCAGCTTCCACCATTGAAAGACCAAAAGGATCTTCCTCATGACACAGTGCCATGCACTTCCAAAATGCTGTAGTTCTCAAAAGAAGGCCTACACACTGCACATGTACAGTACACAGACCAACACAAACACACAAGCACCTAGGATGAGAGCTCTGCCATACACAGAGACTGGCAGCAAAAGAGATATCTAAGAGGGATTTGAAGGCCAGAGGGCACACACACACACACACACACACACACACACACACACACCTAACACTAGTCTAGTCTCTCCCTCTACACTGACACTACTGTAGTTTAATCTCCATCTACACTGACACTACTGTAGTTTAATCTCCATCTACACTGAGACTACTGTAGTTTAATCTCCATCTACACTGACACTACTGTAGTTTAATCTCCATCTAAACTGACACTACTGTAGTTTAATCTCCATCTACACTGACACTACTGTAGTCTAGTCTCTCTTCACACTGACCATTATAGTCCTGTTGTAATCTATATGACCCTGATTCTGTCACTTTGGTTTTACTTGTTTGGTTTTGCTTGTTTGCCACTTGTTCTGTCACCTGATTCTGAGCATTGGTTTCACTTGTTTGCCAGCGAATCGGTTCACAAAGACACAGGCACACACGCAGACACGCACATACAAACACACACACTTCAACAGTTACCTGAATAAACATACAATCTGTGCCTATGAATTTCTTTCTCTTTCCCGTGTCTTAAAGCAAACAAAGTCGAGTTGAATAGGTAGCACTGGGTTACACATTGAAGCGTTTAGTTTGTGCCAAACTCACACGTGCTAGTGACTCAATAAGGTCATACGAATGCAACAGGCACAGCAGAGACTTGGCCCTTTGCAGGAAGTCTTGACCGTAATCAGTCTGCATGCACAGAGGCCAGAGGCCTTCTCTGATGACACGATTACAACACAGAGAAATTTAATTCAATTAAGCCAGCTGGTATACCAGCCATCAGGGAATGTATGCATAGTTTACTGTTGTGTTAAATCACAAACTGTTTGAATGCAGATCTATTAATTTGTTTTGTTTTGGGGTTTGTTTTTTGTTTGAGTATGAGGAAAAAACATGGGTCTTATCTTGGGTTGAGTCATCAGCAGAGGTACCGGATCATGCGAGACTTATTACTTTGATATAATTTCATTTTGAGTCATTTATAAACGCAATTAAAGGTTGGATCCACCAATCTGGTGATAACTTGTTGATAAGTGAGGTCACTGGCCAATCAGATGATATCTCCTTGTGATATACCATAATATGTCATTTCCACTGTCCGCTTCAGCACTGGGAAGGCATTGGGCATACGTATCCACTTGACAGGCTATTCATAAAAATGATGCTCTGTGTGTGGCTGTATTCTAGAAACTACTATGCTGATTTGTTTGAATTGCATATGACTTTGTTTTCCATCTTTGCATCCTTTTGAAACACCAACATGACTAAAAATAAATTAGAATACCATGGAAAAGCCTCTGGCATAAATAGCCACTCACCTTGCAGAAGCATGTGGACGTCGTCAATGTCTAGAAGATAACCGCCCTCTTTCTCGGGGTCATCGTCAGGGTTCCTTCCTGACGCCATGGCTCCCTGAAGGGGGAGAATGACTGGGATGAGGGGGAGCTGCGGTGGGAGGTGCTCTCACCAGGAGACCCCTAAAACCAGCATCTGTTAGGAACACAGGCAGATTTGAGTACAGAGAGAGAACACAGGAATAACAGAGAGAGAAAGAGAGAGAGAGAGAGAGAGAGAGAGAAAGGGAGGGAGGGACAGAGAGAGAGAGAGAGAGAGAGACTGAATGACTGAGTAGATGGAAGAGGAAGAGAGAGAGAGTGAGAGAATGAATGAATACCTGACAGAAAAAGAGAGTGAGTGAGAAAGAGAAAGAGAAAAGAAAGATAAAGAATATCAATGCTTGTGTGTTGTGCAAAGGCTGTGCCATTGCCCAAACTCTGATTGGGTCTGTCTGTACGTTCCACACTCCTGCAGTGATATCCTGCCCAATTCTAACAGGGAAGTCCCCCGAGCCACAGCAGGAAAAACCCCACAGCAGTGAAGAAGGTTATTATCAGCAACACTTAACTAGGATGTGCTCCACTTCAGCAAGGTTGACCCACACAAGGATGGAGTGACTTTAGAGGTACATTACAGTACATATTTCACACAGCTGAAACTGCTATATTGTCACTTCAAAACACATAGCTCCTCTGTTGTATGTAAAACTGAAATCGAAGGATGATCAGAAGAACGAAGTTTAATAAGCAACTGGACTTTGTTATGAAGAACAGTTTGATTACCGTGACCTAGAAAAATGAGACAATCTTCACAGACATAACAGAAATCAGCTGTACATGAACATCACAAAGCTGGGCACATTTATGTTTAGTTTCAAACTTCATTGTTTTCCATATGAAATCATATTCACTCCCAGTAAATATTAATGAAAGCATAATGAGGTTTGCAATCTTATTTAGAAAGGGGGGAAGTAAATGTCAAAATAATTTGTTTGTGTGAAAGGGGACACAGAGGGCAGGGGAAAAGGCATCTAATGTAAGATAACCTTTACGGAGCTTCATTGTTCGCCAAGATGTCTGTTACCATTAATTACCATTAATCAAATTATTTTCTTAAATGCCATTTGTCACATGATGGATGCAAGAGAAATGAGCATGTGGTCAGTCTGTCTTATTTTTAAAAAGTCACAGATCAAAGGTATAGGCAAAGCAGCATAGTCTCGCATCCAAACAATCAACAAGGGTCAATAATTTTCCAGTGGTATGATCCACAAGGTGTGACTCTAGTTACCAAACACCTTATGTTCTCTTTTTCAAAAATAAGGCTCTACTCTTAAGACTCACATACACAAGCATGCACACACACACACACACACACACACACAAACATGCACACACATATACACATAGCCACGAACTATTTGACAGGACCCCTTCAAGTCACGTGACTGCAATGCATGTGACAATGGTCTCATTCCTGTGCACTTGTAGGATAGCTTTAATACACACACATACACAGAGGGCGGGAGGGCGAGAGAGAGAGAGAATTAATCCTGCATGAAAGGTCTTAATGGGGCCATGCTTTAACAGACTGTAAAGGGAATAGCGTTTGAGCCTTTGCATACAGACCCAAAGGGGAAGGGAGGCTGAGGAGGTTTGGGTTCAGAGAGGCTTAGAGTATTGTATAGAAGAAAGTGCCACCACGGCCCACACTGCACAAAGCTCACGTAAGAAGTCTTGTCTGCATTCTCATGCATGTGACCACCTGCGATAATGTAACGTGGTGGTTGTATGGGGTTTGTGCTTGAAAACCACACTGTGTGTGTGTGTGTGTGTGTGTGAGTGTGTGCGTGTGTGTGTGTTTGTGAGTGTGTGTGTACACAAGTCAAAGCACGAGCAAGCATAACCTTTGGGTTAGAATGGAGAGTCACAGACACATGCAAACTAATCTTATTAATGTTCATGGCTTATCAGACACATGAGCTTACAATACACAAACAAACAAACAGTTTTGTGAAGCACTTTTACAGCCGAGAGGAATCCTAGTGATCCAAAGCTTCACTCCAGCAAGGTCAACAATAGTAGCATATGGTGAGACACCTTCACATTCAACACCTAATAAACTCAATGCATTTAGGAGTCAAGAGTCAAGGCCAGGGAAACTCAAAATGACACAAAATGTCAGAGGAAATCAGAGAAAACACACACACACACATGCTGTACACAGATATATACAAACACACACCTGCTGGACTGGTGTATTCTCAGACTGTTACCAAGAGAAAGCAAGAGACCAGGGGGACACCCAGCTGAGACCAAAAAGCACCTGGCAGACACACTGTATAATCTGACACACATAAACACACACACACACACACACACACACAGACACACACACACACACACACATACAGCCAGCCGCCTGACGCCCAAAAACACACACACACACATACCACTGCCAACATCAGGGGGGGGTCACAGACACACACACACTCAGTCGTAAAGACACACACACACATTCGCAGATCCCGTCACACACATGCACTGAAAGTCATACAGACAGGAACACACACGATATGTTCACTCTCTCTTACACACACACACACACACACAGGATGGCTTGTCAGGAATTTTGGGGTGTCTGAAAATAGGACAAAACATGATTGACTGATCCATGGTTGAGTGACAGACTGAATTTCATTTCCACTGAAGTGATCTGTGGTATCAGTGAAGAGACAACTGGCTATAACCTGCACACACACACACACACACACAGCCTCAGAAAGTGCCTTATCTTGAAGAGCACAAGTGTTGACCTCCCATGGACCTTTACAATTAGATGTCCAGAGTCCTTACAGGGAACTCTTAACAAACCTCACAGGCCCTTGTTAAGAATTGTGCAATGGAGCACAGGCAATATATCAAGCGTGTCACTACTGCGGTCGGTCGGTCACACTCACCGTGGGGGGAGAGATCACACGCTCGCTCTTTCCAGGGCGACGCGCGTGTGTCCTCGTTCCCAGACAACCGTAATGGTATCGGATGACAGCACAGGCTAACAGAATAAGGTGTGAGTGTTTGTGTGTGTGTGAATGGTGCTATTATTTTTGGTAGGAAGGTACTTGCCTGGCCTATGGCCTAAGGTCATGGACTAAAGAGTTTTTTTTAACCACATTTTTAAATAAAACAAATAGCATGCCAGACAAACTATGGTGAAGTTAAAGTGTGTTGGCTGTACTCCTACAAAGTCAGGAGTCGGAATCCTCTACAACCGATTCCCATCTCCTCTCATTAATGTTGTCCTGTTTTGCAGATCATGATCAATGGTTCTCTCTGAAAGCAAAATCTATATACACTATAGTTCTACATAGTTTACTGCATTCTAATAACATTATGGATATGGCTACCAAAAATGTATAAGTTAGGATAACAGAGTTTAAGACCATAGGCTACATAATAGGTCTGGTATGGGTGCATCTGGATACAGAAAAACATGTGATAAGCAGAATTGATGGGTTTGTGACAATACTGTATGTCCCATCAATTTCAAGCTCTCCCAAAATGAAAGGAACACTACGTGCTTGGTCTGCTCTGATAGTTTTCCAATTGCACTGCAGGTATTGATAGTTTGATAATTGCATTGCAGGCAGAAGCATACCTCTCACATGGGATTAAAGCACACTATTTACTTTTTATTTAGCTGAACAGTATTTTTTTCTGACTGGGTTCCAAGCAAGCAATGTTCAATCAAATCATCAATACCTAAAAAATCATGATAAACAAAAAAAAAACCTGGAAAAGCTTATTTTCTAATCAACTTGATAAAAGTAAGATAATTGTATTGGTTTAGAGCTTCTGGCCCTTGTGCAATCATAGAGCAGGTTAGCCTGTGACTTAATGGGACTCTTACACAAAGAGTGTAAGCCATTTCAAAGTCTTTCATGACTGCCTACTAAGCACAAGCATTCACTCACGATGAATGCTTAAAGGAGATATTTGGTGTGTGGATCAGTCAATAGCCTGCTGTTAAAAGTCACTGGTTCTGCTGTATGTAGTAAAAAGAACCAGAAAACATTGATGCAACAACTAAAATAAATAACTAACCAACCAATAATAATATTAGTAGAATGGGGCAGAGTGAAATGAAACTGAAAGTAAATCACTATGCCCCATCCATTTAGTGTTCGATGCTGGTTCATCCGGTCTATAATGTAGCCTAACACAATGTTTCACCTTTTTCCTACTGACAGGAATTGGTGACTTTTTATGCAATTTTACTGTATGTTTTTTGTGTCTGTTATACTTAGAATTTTCAAACAACATGTCTGGAAACAACATGGACTGATTCACACCAAATTATTCCTTTAATTGTCATGTAAAATTGCCATATAAAATTGGCATATAATATAAAGTGAATAGAGTCTACAAAACATCAGTGATAAGCTCCTAATTCACTGTTTTGATTGTGACATTTCGAGCCCAGGATGCTCATCAGTCAATAAAGGTCATGATTTTAAAAAAAAGTGTTGTTGTTTTGCAAACTTTATCTTGATCCAGAATGTTAACTGTGTGCTTCTACCTGTTGGGTGTGGTAGTGCACACAGATTCAGGGTGAGGTCATGATTAATCAGGTCCGCTGGATAGGATCCCAATGCTTTTAGTCATCAAAGCTATGCAGAAACCTGCTGACACAAAACACTGGTGAGCAGGGTAACAGTGAAGAATCCTTCACAACTAGACAAACAACTGAAAACTGAAAACATACTGAATTAGTTCTGCTTTATGAATCTCCCACTAAATAAAATACATGTGAATAATTAAGAATAGAATGCCTACCAGGTTAAAACACTATGAGGTGAAATACAGCCTCTGAACTCGGAGTCTACAGACAAACATCTCACATACTGTAGTGACTGCGTGTGGTTGTTGCTCTACAATGTGCAACCGAATTACTCCAATAAATTCTATGATGCCAGTGTGAAATGTCACAAAGCAAGGCTCAAGGGCACACTTGTTTTTTACTTGATTTTAACTTGACAAGTCAATATAAGGACTAAAAAAAGTTTTATATATGTTTAAATTTTTAAATGCATTGCGAGTAGGTTACTTAATAAAACTGAATAAAACGCCGCACAATTGCCAGGCAACGTACACCACAGAGCGACCTGTCAGATCTGAGAAAGGCTTTGCGCCCGCAGCAGGCGAGCCCACCTTAGATTGCAAACATTTGTGATGATGAAAGTGTTATTCGACATTATTTAGACACAAAATAGCTACTCACATGAAGCGGCGATGAAAAATCACTGAGATTTTTGCAAGTTCGGCCACAAGATTTTCGGTTTCCGAAACAAGTGGAGAAACAGCGGGCTGAGTAGCAGTCCACTGTATTAAATCACGCTCCACCCACTACCAACTTCTAGAACGCCCCTCCGAATGTACAAGACTCACAGGCTGCGGCAGAGTGAATGACATAATATGAGGAAGGTTTTTAGCAGACAGGTGTTAATTGCAGCTGGTATTAGAAGGTCAAGAAATGAGTTTGCCCTTGTCTCGAGAATTTTATATTACCAGGTTAAATTCTAATCAATTGAAAATCTGGTAAAGCCCAAACATTGCGAGCATCGAAAGTCTGGTTATGTTTTCTAATATCCTGGCAGTGACAGTAGGCTATTGAAGTAGCCTACCTGACTGCACATGTGGAATGAGTGTTGTATCAAACCAAACATAAAAAGTAGACATGTTTTCTTAGATAGGCCACCGACTAATAGTGAGGGACAAATTGCTATAAGTAAATTAGACAGAATATTTAAGGAGAATTAAAAATACTTAAAAATTGCCCTTAAAGCAGACAGCATGACATATACATGCACATGAAAGTAAGGTAAAAGATGACACCGAGCTCTAAAATATGTTAAAGTGTATCTTTAAATAACTTGGCCTACATCTGAGTGCATACAGCCTACAGTAGGTTAGGGTTACCTCTGCATTTCATGTACCCGAAGCACAATACCGAACTTCCTGAAAAGAAAATGTACAGCGTAGGCTATCTGAAGCTTCAGATGGTATCATAGTTTTAGGCAAGATACATTTAGAAGGGTTTGTAGACCTGCTGTACATCTGTTGATTTACAGATTTATATAGCCTACTATTCTGGTATAACCGAAAAGTATTCAGTATCACTAAGGGTAGACTATGCGTAGACTTTTAGAGACAGTTGTATTTTGATCGGATTATGGATTAATATATGCATGGAGATAGAGCAAGGTAATCTCTGTGAGTTCCATCAGCTCCTGGTCGAGAGGCGGCGGTGTTGACCAGAAGAGGAGGTACAGAGAGGCCCCGACAGTGAAAAACATAACCTTGGAAAAAGCGCTCCCTGTTGGCGAAAAAAGTTTCTAACTTCCGTAATGTCCTGCACATGTTGGACTCTCGGACGTTAGCAAAGCAATTTCAAAAAGCAATGTCGTGCAGCTCCTGTTAAGTAACGAAAGCGTCGTTTCTGCAATCTCTGGAGAGTAAGTAAGCCTAGTAGCTAAGCTACACAAATGACCTGTCAAATGTCATTTGGCAGTCAGCTGCCTGCATATTTGGCCGTTAATTGCATTCGCTTATCATATCCGAAACAAATTGATTGATTACGCGTAGTGCGATCAGATGCACGTTTGTTCTATTTAGAAGCCTTTGCATGATGAATGTAGAGCTGCATGACATTTCATACATTCAGCATCTTAACGCTGACCTCTTTTTCCAGAATGGAATTGTCACGTCTTCCACCTCATGATGGATTTGTGTTGTCTGCCGTGGATATGCACACGGGAGGAGAGCCGCTCCGCATCATCACCAGTGGCTATCCCAAGATTGAGGGTGAGACCGTGTTGTCCAAACGACGTTTCGTGCGAGAACAGCTGGACCACCTTAGAAAGGTGCTGATGTTTGAGCCCCGCGGTCACTATGACATGTACGGTGCCTTGCTGGTTCAGAGTGAGATACCTGAAGCGGACTTGGGGGTTCTTTTTATGCACAACGAAGGCTACAGCACGATGTGCGGGCACGCAGTCATCGCGCTTGGCCGGTTCGCGGTGGATTACGGTCTCGTGAAAACTCCCAGTGCCCCAGAGACTCAGGTGAACATTCACTGCCCGTGCGGCCTTGTAAAAGCATTTGTCGAGTATTCCGACGGCAATACAGGAGCAGTACGTTTTCATAGCGTCCCGGCTTTTGCTTTTGCAACAGGTAAATTCGTGTTTCCATATTTGTTAACATAACACATACCATTGATATGAAAAGAAGCTTGTTTAAGTAAATGATAATCAAACAGCATTTTCACTGTTATGATTACAGATGTGAAAATATCTGTACCTGGACACGGTGAAGTCACAGTGGACATAAGCTATGGCGGGGCATTTTACGCATTTGTCAGTGCTGAAAGATTTGGGCTTGACGTCAGCAAGTCCAGAACAAGAGACCTAGTGGATTTAGCCACTGTAGTTACCATAGCTGTCAAATCTCAGGTAAAGAAAATGAGCAAAAAAAAAATGGATTTTATGTGTTTAATTAGATAAGCTTTTGTATCACAACATACTGTCTTCTGTTGAGATGGAGCTGAGGCATCCGGTTCACGAGGACCTGTCCTTCCTGTATGGGACCATCATCACTGATGGCAAAGACAGCTTCTCTGATGAGCCCACAGCTAATATGTGTGTGTTTGCTGATGCACAGGTTTGTGTTCATCTATCTCGAAGCATCGAGGGTCTCTTTGTGCTTACCTGCTCCTGTCTTGGAATAAAATTTGTACATATTTGGCTTCATACTGCAGAGGCGGGTGGGAAGCACATCTTAATAGGATGTGAAGTCTACAGTTCTGTACACGACACACGTTTATAAATTTCTGTTTAATCCCCAAACATAATGCTCCAAGAGAGGGCCATAAGGGAGCCAATGATATTAGTTATAATTGCAAAAAAAGCAAACAAACAAAAAACACACACTAAAAACTAAAGGTGGTCTAGCCCTTGGATTGAATCCATGACCTCACAGCAACATATCCGATCCAGTCAAAAGCATCAGCAACCGGTCAGCTCACTAGTTGGCTATTGAAATGGATATTTATTAACAACTGGACTTCTTTTTAGAGCCAAGACTTTTCACCTTTCATCTAAAGGCTTTTTCAGTTAGATGAAAGTTGAAATGCCTTCAGTCCCCCCCCCCAAAAAAAAATTCCAGTTGGCTACATAAGATGCATTGACATTTAACCTGCACAGCTAGATTATCTGGCATATGTCACATCAGTTCCAGATATTAGGTTCAAAGCTTCAACTGACTGAATCAGCTTCTGAAATGATGCCATATTTTCAACACCTCAATTTCTTTAGAAATGTACATCATCCTTGTATCACCTTTTGTTATGAACTGCAGGTGGATCGCAGTCCTACGGGGTCTGGAGTGACTGCTCGCATTGCTCTTCAGTACCACAAAGGCTGGATCCAGCTTAACCAGACCAGGACTTTCAAGAGCGGAGCAACCGGGTCCATCTTCACTGGCAAAGCAGTCCAGGTACCCTGCAAACCCAAAGTTCACCATCACACACAATAAGGTGTAAGCTCCTTTCATTAGTGCCTAGTGCATAGTGGTGGCATCTCTCTTGCACACGTATCCTTGTGTATAACTAACCTATCTTCCCACTAATATAGTCAGGTATTACCTTTTTATAACTTTTAACTAGAATTAGCTTTTGCAAAAGGGCTGTAGTACTAATTTACAAAATAGTTATAACTATTTTGTTAGTAAGTAACACCACACGATTGATAATCTACTACTGCTAGAGTATAATAAAATCTAATTTAACAATAGAATTATAATAAACAATTACTATAAAAATCAAACTATAACTGTGATTACTTAAAGCGACGTGCAGCTATTACATACAATAATACCATGTTCCTATACGCTGCTGCCTACTACAGTAGTAATGTTGTTGTTCACATTGCATTTTATTATGTTAGTACACATGACAAACTATAGTTTGTATACTGTTGCTGCTTTTGAAGCCTTCCAAGTAAGAATACATAAGTGAGAATAGTTGGCTTTGGGTGTGATACCAGACCAGCACTCTTCCTCTTATCTCCTAGGAAACCACATGTGGGGACTTCAAGGCTGTGGTGGTGGAGGTCGGAGGTCGCGCGCACTACACAGGTGTGGCGAGCTTTGTGCAGGAGAGCAATGATGATCTCAGCCAAGGCTTTCTTCTCAGATGAGCTTGTATGTTAGACACTTATGCTGGGATGGGGGGTAGTCTGATGAATTAGCCATTAAACAAGCCCAACCGTAGAAATTTGACTTGTTTTCTCCGTGCAAATGTTGACAAACCAGATGTAGCTGCATAAAAATGTATAATACTCTCCATACTAATCAAGAGGAACAACACAACAGATTGTGACTGAATGAGCTGTACATGAGGGGGCACACAGATCTAAGGCCAAGTTTGTCAGATTATGGATAGGTTTGTTCTATATCAAAAAAGTGCCTAGTCATTTGTATCATTTCATTTATGTGCAGAATATGGTATGTAATTAGAAAAATACCATATCTGTAAAGTTGAATGCTGCATTTTTCTTTTTTTCTGCTCTGTAAAACTAGAGACTATAACAATGTCCATATAAGATACAAGGCTTGTGAATCTAAATACAATTTCATAATTTTGCACAGAATTGTTTATATATATATTTATATATGTAGAATTTATTCATCAGCTTTTCGGTAATGCTGTATAACTGTTAAATCAACATGAACGATAACCACCAAGGCAGCCAATAAGATGCTGCTCAAAAATGAACAGCAAGTCAGCTGAAAACGGCTGCATTGTAACCAGCAGGGGGCAGGTTTTCACTTAAAAACCAAGAAATGGTTTTATGTTCTTGTCATAGGCCTAAGTTATTATTACACCAATGCATTTTTTGAGCTTACTGCTGCATTTGATCATGGATAATGGAATGATGGAATGGGGATTTTGTCTGTTTTTCAGAAGAGCAAAACATCAAACCAGTCACAGAGCTTTCTGCCGTTTATTTGTGTCAGAGCTGTTTTTATCATGGAAGGCCATTTTAAATTACAAAAGACCAATGGAGATTCTCTCACACTGTTAAAGAAAACATTTTTGTACACAATTGTAGTGAACAGCTGTAAGAAAGGACCAGAAGACAACCATAAGGCTATGAGGGAACTGATGGAAGAGTATTGCATTGATTTGGTTAACATACTTATCCTGTCATTTAAATAAGTCTACATTTTACGTTTGCTTTTCCATTATTATACGTGTTATAGACTCCAGCAACACCAGCTGCACAGAGTTAACACTAAAACCCACTTTGGCCAGTATCCCCCCCCCCCCCCCCCCCCCCCCCCAAAAAAAAAAAAAAAAAAAACACACACACACACACATCCAGAATCAAAATTAGGTCCAGTAATGTTTGAAGACTCAGAACCACATCATACACAACTTACATGTCCGTTCTACAGTCATCCAGAGACTTTGTTGACGTTGACTTTAGTACTAAAACAAACAAAAATCCATATATAAAAAGTCTTTTTTTTTTTTTTTTTTCCCCAAAGTCAATCCCATAGCTGGGCACTTCTAGATTTTTTCCTTTTCTCATTTTACATTTGTAACTACTCTATGTAGAAAAAAAGGGTTGATGCATAAAGTGTGCCATTGCTAGGTCCTTTCCTTGTAGTAATATATATCCACTGTTCTTTAGAGGAACATATAATAGAACCGTTGAATAGGAAGGGTCTAGCGCCAGCTCTGTCCCTTGAGGTCCAGGCAGGAAAACCACTTCCTAAAAGTCACGGTCCATGAACATCTATGTGTGTGTGTGTTTGTATGCGTGCATACGCATGTGTGTGTGTGTGTGCGTATATGAGTGTGTCTCCTGTTAGGTGTTCTGGTCGAATCGAATTTGACTGTATTATCTTCAGGCCAGAAAACCAGCAGCCCTTTTTTGGTGCGCCAGCACGGTAATAATCAAATCTTAATCTTCTCAAAGGAAGACCTGCATCGAATAAAAACGGTGAGGGATCTCTGCGTCTGCCATCTTGTCAACAGATGGCCGCAACACTTTCTTCTTTTTTTAATTTAAACCCTGCTCAAAAGTCACTGAAGGGTGAAGTCGAAAACAGTCTGACTCATCTTCCAGAGAAAATGTTTATGTGTTTAGATATACAAATCCTCCATCTGCTCTGTCACCAGACACCAACACAAAGCACGTCCTGTCTCCAGTGAAAATCCTGAGCCTGTCCAAAAGGAGCGTCCCATTTTTGTGTGTCCTTTCAGCATTCTCCACCAGGTGGCAGCACTGTCTAAATAAAAACACGGAGCAGGTCGGAGTGGTGAAGAAGCCGAGGGGGTCACTGGGGTGAGAGGAGTGATGGTTTAAATACAGCTGTTGTTTTGCGTTGTCGTTTAAAAGTTGAGTTTGGTGACGGGGCGCTCGCGGCCTGTCTCCGTGGTCTGGCTGTTGATCCGTCGGCGGTTGCGCTTCATCTTGGACAGGTCCTTGTCGAAGACCTCTCCCGAGCGCAGCGCCGACACCAGGTCATCGAATTCACCGCCACCGTCCTCGCCACTTTCCTTGGCCTTCCGTGCCTTGCGCTCCTTATCCCGCTGCTCCTTCATCTTTAACAGAAATGGGGAAAGGGGGAAAAAGAGGAGTTTATTGGACACACCTCCAGAATGCTGACAAAAAACAGGAATAACTCAGCTTTGCACATAGTTAATTCAGTCAGGAGAATGCCTTGATGTTGAGTATGGAAAGAACAAGCATCCTGTTTGTTATTTGCTTTAATTGAGCTGTGAAAGAACCGTCCTCGTTTTGCTCTTTTTCGTGACACTGGCCCAAATACCTTCACGTTTGGCACACCGAGGTCTGCCTATGAACCGATTGCTCTCAGACAGCTCCAAATTATAGACCAGGGCCTTCAAAACCAGCTAAAGGCCTTTTGTTTTAATTAGTTTTAACCTAACTCAGCCGAGACATTTTGGCTTGTTTTGGCCCCCGTCTCTCTTTTTTTTTGTACATGTGGCGTGCGCATGCTGATGTGATTTCACTGTCTGACCACGTCTACATCTACTGCCCACTCAGGGGCTTAGAGACGGGGTGTTAGTGATAGCCAAGGCCAGAGGGCTTTGGGCTTGTCTCAACTACCTGCTTATTTAGTATGAATAGGAGAAGGTAAGCAGGATTAGTGTGACAATTGTAGATAAGTGTGTGTGTGTGTGTATGTATGTATGTATGTGTGTACATTGAAAATCTAGAAACTAACAACTAACAAGTGCATGACAACCAAGATTAGTGCGACGTGCGTGCGTGGTTGTGTATGTGTTAGTGTCTAAATTGCCTGCTCCTGACAGAACTGGGCACTAACAACTCAAAGTGCATGGGTGCCAAATATGTGTGTCTGTGCGCATGTAGGCATGTATTTGTCTTAGTACCAGTGATCTTGTGTAGCAACGCAGTGCACCAATGTTGAGTGCAGAAAGCTAAGAGGTACCTGGGCCTCCATGCGCGACCGCCGCTCCTCCTCCTCCTTGCGCCGCCGCATGTTGTCGTTCTCCTGCCGCGCCTCGCCAAAGGCCTGCAGGAACTGGTCGAAGATGCCAAAGAACTCATCCGGCTGCATTTTGCCGTCCTCCTCGCCGAAGTGCTTCAGCACCCGCAGATACTGAGGCAGGACAGACATACAAGGATAGAGGAGAGAGGAGTTTAGAACAGGCCATGAGAGGGAGAGCGTAGATTGTTCCTAATTACTCCCACAGTCTGGCTTTCCACACGAACCAATGTTCTTTTCCATTCCCCATCAACACGCACGGTGTCAGTGAACAGCATGTAAGTGCGTAAGTGCTTCCAAACATCTTTCCGGTGGCGTTTTTAGCAATCTCAAGTAATTCCACTGGAGCGGCTACCTGGCGTCCAAAGAGACGAGTCCAAAACACAGGATGTTGTGATGCGGGATACTCGGCTCTGCTTCTGTACACACAGGAGCCACAAAGGAACAGGACGCCCTGCCGTGCAGTTGGCTCCATAAAAGCTCAAGCAGTGTTTTTAGGAACACAAAGGTGGCAGTTAGCGCGGTTGGAGTGCGTCAGAATGGGCGAGGGGTGGGGTGGGGGAGTGGGCTGAGCAGAGACGCACATTAGGTGCGCTAAGAAACGACACAGCCGCTGCCTGGAGCTGCTGCACATTAACCTTGTCACGCACGGCCAAACCTCGGGCGCCGGTAGCTGGTCGACGGGTGTCCTCGTTAACCTGCGTTTCACTGGCGACTGATTACAGCCCAAACGTGGGGTCTGTGTGGGTGGGAGGGAGGGGGGGGGGGGGCAGGAAAGGGGAGGGAAGGGGTACCAAGAGGACCCGAGAGGGGCTTAAGTAAGGCACCACCTCAGACTCGTGCCGCCTCACGGTAGGGGTGGGTGGGGGTGCTCAGAGGCCTAGCTGTCACACAATGCCTTTGATGTGCGTTTATCACTGCCATATGGAGCACACACGCAGCATGGGTCGAGCTCAGCTGAGCCAAGGAGACCCCCCACCCCCCCGCCTTCCTCCACTCTACTTTCCTCATTACACTCTCTCTTTCTCCATCACTACCCCTCCACCCCTCCCCAGTCGCTCCATCCTCCTCTCTCTCCATCGCACTCCACCATTCCTCCACACCACCCTCCCCCTTCTCCATCCCTCTCCATGGTCCTAGAGAGGGAGACCTGGTTCAGACAACACTAATGGGCCATGAAGAGCGTGACCTTGGGCTGGAATCGCAGATCCATCTGGGCGCAGGTTCAAGTGTATTATATGAACACTGTAAATATGCTTCTAAAGCCTACCCTTGCACTCTTTGTCCGGTTGCAGTCTAGTGAACGTCAATAAGACTGTCAGAAGACGCGGGAGATTAACGACGAGCCCTGGTTCAAAACTCCACTAGGTAAGCACTTCAGTCACGAGCGTTTGGCACTCAGCACACGTACACACACGCGTGCATGGACAGACACACATGCACGGGTAGTCGAGCACACACACACACGCGCACTGACACAGGCACACATGCACACACATACACACTGATGGAGGAGTCCAATGTTGCCACTGCACCTCATGCTGATTCTTTTAATAGTGACGGAAACTAGTGTACTGTGCTATTGTAGTGTATTATGCACCAAGTGCAGTCTGTATGCTAAAATAAGTGCAAGAATATATACAAATGTGGCAAAAATAGCTATATTTATAATATAATATAAACAGTATTTACATTCCTATACAGCTATGATTGGTTCATGTGTGTTCAGTTCAGTGTGGATCTTACTACATAATACAAGTTCCTTAGATGATGGTCTAGTTACTGTGTAGTCGCACTAGTAGTTTCCGATGTGTAGAATAGTATGGAGGTAGATGGAACTGTAGTTTCATGCAATTGTCTTTTTTTTTTTCTTTGCCAGCTGATCCTCGAGACTGTTTGGGGCCTCTGGGGTGCAATAAAAACGGCGAGGTCGCCTCTTTCGGAAGCACATGCCGTGAAGGTCAAGGGTCAAGCTCCTGCGCCCAGCACGTGGTGGCACGGGGCGATGGCTGCGGGCTGTTTCAACAGCTGGGGCCTTCAAGGAAACCAGAGGTGCTCCTCACTCAACATCTCAGCGGGCCTGCTCCACACTCCACATTTTTTTACTCTTTATTCCTTGAGCTCTCTCTCTCTCTCAAACACACACACACACACACCCTCTCTGTTACAAAGAACGCACAAAACCTGAACCCTTCTCTCTATTAAAGACCCACACACAATTCCACACACACATGGAAAAACAGAATGCACAGTGCTTATGCCCTCACACAAACACGCACACCGAACGCACACACCTTCCTATGGCTCTCTTTCTCCTACACACATGCACACACACGCACGCAAACATAGAATCCTCTTTCTCTCTCCTTCCTTTCTCTCTCTCTCTCTCTCTCTCACACACACACTCTCTTACCAGGTCCCTGGCCTCATGAATAGAATCCTCCACGTCCGAGAAACTGAAGCTGGCCACGGTAATGAACTGGCTGACTACAGACACAAACTTGTCCCCATACTCCTGAGGGCGTTTCCTTTGGAACTCCAACTCCTGAAGGACAAACACGGAGAAGATGAGAAAGATTTTTTTGGGGGGGGGGGATTAACAATGTTCTCACTCTGTAATACAGTGACATTTCCTTGGGTATGTTAGTGAGTTGGAAACACCAGCTTTGGCAGCACTATAAAGACACTTAGAAGTATAGTAGGTAGCAGGGTAAAGTAGGAGGTCATTTTGTCATTTCCAGTAGGCAACAAACTAACAGACTAAAGGCACCTGGAGAGGGACAGAACAACCCCAATTAAGGGTTACAGAAACATGAAGAGAGAGAGAGAGAGAGAGAGGGAGAGAGAAGGTTGGAAAAGAACAAGCATGGAGATGAGAACTCACATTTTCCACATTCTTTAAGCCACTGCGTAGATTATTGATCTCCTTCTCTAGTTCTGTCATACTGGGAAAGAGAGAGAGAGAGAAAGTGAGCTCATGTTCAGCAGAGTAGAGGGAATGTCACAGATAAAGATACTCATCCTTTAGCCCAAAACTCTCTTTATCAAATGGCATCATTTCTACTCCACGACAGGAGATAGGGGTGGGGGGAGCAGTTCTGTGATGAGTCTAATGTATAGTTAACCTCCTGACTCCTTTGACTAACAGGGTTCAATAGAGGTATGCCAACTAAACCTGAACTTCAGCCTGGTGCCGTGACCCATGACTGGTTACCAGCTTACTCAATAGACCCAGACAGAAACAGGCACTGTTGTGGATGACATCAGGGTAATGGAGTGTGTGTGTGTGTGTGTAGTGTGAGGGTGTGGTGTGGTGTGTGTGAGTGTAGAAGAGACTGAAATTGAGACTGTTGCGCTCAATCAGTGGCTTTCCCATTGATGTGCCAGCACAATCAGAGCATTGTCAATGGTCCAAGAGATCTCTCTTTCTTTATCTCCACACACGCACACACACACACACA
>JAGFZM010001052.1:137238-149074 GCA_017657215.1 Limnothrissa miodon | reverse complement strand
AAACGCAGAGTTCAAAACTTAAGTAGCAAAAAAGCTGCAAAAAATGGAACTGTGTGAAATGTGCTTTCTTTCCCTTTTTTTTGTTAAATGGAGGTTGCAGACGTCTTCCTAATGACATGCTTTGCAGGTATGCTACCTTTTTAAATGCTTAACAAGTGGCATGCCAAGTTTTATCACTTCTCCGAAACTGCCCCCAAGTTTTGTTTGTGTCCAAGAAAACCCTGCGTGGCTTGTGGTAATCCCATTACTGGCAGTGGGAGTTCTCCAGTCCACCTCCTGAACAGGGACAGCTTGTCAGTGAACTGGGCAGAAACCGGAGGAGGACTCCTCTGATGAAAACCACTAACAACCAAGAGCCTGGGTTTCATTTTGGCATTTATGGCCCACTGCTTTCACATCATGAACATACTTTAAACCAACTGCCTTTATGGCATGTTTAAGATATCCAGGCAAACTTTTAAGAAGTAAATTAGTAGCTAACAGACATCAAGGATATTGTAGCTGGTGTGCATTTGGTCAGCTGTTCCATCTTTAGAGCATAACAGGCAGGGGGACTGGAATTGATACCACACGTAATAAAAATAAGATACGCTCGTATGACTGTAAAATAGACATCTATTGAAGCAGATCGAACCTATTAAAAGGAACTGGTCCATTAAACTACATATTACAGCTACTTGTATCACAGAGTGAAACAAGGTTTGTTGGAAAGCCCTGTGGGACTCCACCCTGGGTGGTCGATGGGAGAAGCACTACATGGGAGCCACCAGGCCATTTAGGCAAAACTCTGGCCTGGGCAAAGCCAATAAAACCCATTATCCAAAATGAAAGGGGCCCTGGGGCCCTGCAAGCCTGCCATGTGTGTGTCCATCATAACCATTTGGTATTGTTTAGCATGACTGTAGAATTTTTCCCCAACACAACAGCAACGAGAGTTTATTTTTTTATACATATATTTTTTAAAACACTGAAACAAGCCCCAAGGCTTATGCCATGACTCAAACCACTCGTTTGTTGCCCAGTAGCAAGAGTACTCCCATAACACAGCTTGCTTCAGCCAAACCATGCTTCGCCCCCTTACCCATCTTCCCATCCAAAAATAGAGCAGGCAAGAATTTAAACAAATTGTCAAGCTGTGTAAGCCAAATGACCCTGTGTGGCCCTTTGTGTGTGATTGTGGTTGTGTGTGTGTGTGTGTGTGTGTGTGTGTGTGGTGGGCTTCCCTCATGTTCTTCCCTCCCATCTGTTAGCTGTGTGTTCTTGGTGTGGCCTCACGTTCTCAGCCCCTGAAAAACCCTGAGAGACGCCACCGCCAGTGGAGGCGCTGCGCCATTTTGGTTTGTTTCTAGTCGTCCATGTCGGGAAGAATTAGTTTGGCCGTGTGTGTAAACCCGCAACTTCATGACAACGCCAAGCCACAATCAATTAGAGTGCATTTATAAATCTCAGACCGGACCGCGGTGGCATCAAATCCAGCACAAAACCATTTAGTGTCGCTCGCGGATTTTATTTTCTCCTCACCCCAATCTTGCCCTCAAAATCTAAATACTGAAATGCAGTGTTTCTTAACTGGACTGTCCTTGGAAACCACAATTTCCAATCGTCAGTAAATGGCAACCCAAACAGCATCACATATGATGTGACTGCATTTCTATCTGAGTGATGGCGCACTGGCCACACAGTTCAGCCAGTTAAGAAACACTGCTGACACTCAAGTTTTTTACTTTTCTTGTAAACAGCTCAGACAAAACAACTATGGCATTACGTCGAGAAACCCCACCTAACTCAGTGGGATCACTGTGAGAAATCCAAGCACCGAGAATATGACGACAGCAGGAGACGAGACGAGAAAACACACAAACACTTACGCCACCTCAATCTCACTCAATCCTACTCCCACACCTGTACAAACCGATGACTCCAAGAGTCTGGAAAAGCCCTACCTTCACCATCACATTAAACCATTTAATGAAAACATCATCTGTCTAGGGCCCTCCCATCAACCCAATTTCTCAAAAGTGCTAGTTTTTAACTTCCCAGTTTCTTTTTTTGTGCTTCTATCAAATAGGCCACAGGCAGATGTTTAAGAGATCTATCAAGCGTTCGGACCACAATGGAGTGGAACTCTGTGACACAAAGTGTTGGAAATGGCTGGCAGGTTTATCTGAGCCGAGGCAGCTTCGGGTTTTTAAACAGGAAACATTAGCCGCCGGTTCCTCTCAATTAAAACATTTAATATCTTGGCAGCGGCTATTCGTTTTTTATGCCAAGCGAGAGAAACGACTTCCTTGTCCAGCCGGAGAGTTATGGCAGGAGGGATTTTCTTGCACAATGTGGCATTCCATCATCTGAGCCCGGGCGCTCTGGAGTTCAAACGTCCGTGGGAAGGAAACCCCTCTTCATTTGGCTAAAGAAATAAGAGATGATGTGCCCGCTGCTGCAGAAGGCTGAGCGGCGTCAGAGGTCGAAAGGGCACGCTTCAAGATTAGATAGCCCATTGTCACCCGAGTCGAAATCAAAACACGCAGGAGGTGGGACACACTAACTCACCGAGACAATAGGATGTTGCAGTTCTGTGCACGCCGGCCATCAATAACAGACAGCTCCTTGACTTTCTTGGAGCTCAGGGTGTCGTCCTCCACCTCTTTCTGTGTGGAAAGAAAACAGGGATTAACACCTCTGACGTTTTCTCATTTCTCCACATTATGTTAAGCCCATGGCTGAACGAAAGATAAACTGAACAGACTTGGTGGCTCTGGACGGAAAATGATGCTCAACACAAAACTACAGAGCAGCGAGAGAGAGAGAGAGAGAGAGAGAGAGAGAGACAGACAGAGAGAGATCAAAATAGAGAACAAAGAACTGAGAAAGCGAGAGCACAAGAGCTTAGCGCTAGAAGCTACTGGGATCTGAGAAGATACTTTCATCTCACTAAATCATGACAAGAAAAGAACAAGAACAGCAATATTTCTGACGTAGCAAGAAAGACACTGTAATCTCACACTGAAATTATTATAAGTATTCAGCAAAACTGCAAAGCTGTGGAAACAGCAGCTGTGGAAAGCTGGGAATGAAACTGGACACACTTTTGTCTAATACCATTGTTTTAAACACAGAAAAGGAGAGCTTTTTATAAAAATGATACACTATTTAATTGACTGGTATTTGTGTGTGTGTGTGTGTGTGTGTGATATTGTTTCATTTTTGTGTTCTAAAAATAAATGTGCTCTACAGATAAAACGGCCTTGCTTTGGACCAGCATTGAATGAAACGACACATGATGGACACACACAAACACACACACACAAAAAATGTAGTTATGTGTTTAATGTCACTCACCTGTTGTCTGTTGTTATTGACCATAAAGAAGTCCTAAAATGCAGCCAAGAAGCAAGGGAGATGCAGCAACTCGTTAGAAATGAAGCGCATTTTGGTGAACACAGCCAAAAACACAAACACAAAATGATCACTGGTGAATAGAGGTGATTGATGGAGTGTGTTTCTACAAGCAGACTCTGGAGTGATTGCATGGTACTATGAAAAGAGTTGTTGTGTTGAAATGTGGCATGTGCGTGCAAAGTTGCATTAGTTAACATTATAAATCAAGCTTTATGCCTTAATATATAACAATACATCTGCCAGCATTTAGTGCAGGATACAAATGCAAAGTGAGTTCAAAACCTTGAGACTGCGGCAAATAAATGTCACAAGCAATTCCATGTCAATACAAGGTCAGACTAGGAGTTGGGGTTATTTTTAAAATGCTCATCCATCACGCATGCAGGGATGCAGTTTTACTGTGTTGTACCGTGCAAAAAGAGAAGAAAAGAAATACACGGGCTTCCACGGGGATGAACTCAGACGACTATTCTTAGTGAGCTTCGAACCGTTACAACCCCTGCGTCTGCCCCGAGCACGCGTCTGCTTTCCCCAACAAGGACCCTCTCTGTTTCCTCCTGGGTGACACCATGATCATCATCATGCATGAGTCTAAACATCAAGGCGTCTGGAATACCATGCCCCAGGCACGGAATACTACGGAATACCACGCTCCAGGAGCGGACGCCCAGACTGTGTCAGCTCGCCAATGAACTTCAGATGAAAAACAACTGCCTTCTTTCATTCACGGCGGCTACACTTTTTAAAATCTCAAAAGGAGGATATGACTTAAGTAGGCCACATTGAGGGGGATCTGGAATAATGTCTTACAGTGCTGAGGCTACAATGTGGAGCTTTTTTTTTTTTTTAACGGGGGGACCACACAAAGTGTCTTTGTTGTAACAGATACTATGCAGATATGATACACCAGCAGAGTTTCAGAGCTTCAGGGTCTTCACGACTGCCTTAATGTGTTTCCCTCATCCATAGCTTGGCATTACTCCTGCATTTAAATGAGCCTATTGTGCACAAGGATACAGGCTGTGATGTAATGTAAATGGAAAGATGGTGGTATAAGTGGATGAATAAATCCAGGTAGATCTCCAAGTACCAAGTAGATCTCCAAGTGAATCTCATCCAGGTAAAGGGAACAGTACCTGTTGTCTCTGGTAGGCAGAGAACGTCTTCTCGATGTCCGTCAGGTCAAGTATCTTGAAAACCCTGTTGTCATCCACCTCTGCCCACACGGTGCCCTCCAGTTTGTTCTGAGGAGAAAGCTTTACATGAGCACCTGGCACCCCCAGCCACCCACCCATCATCTCCCCCATCATATCAATACATTCATCCATCCACCCATCCATCCATGATATTCCCAGGGATATGGTTGTACAGTATCTCTACAGTATGCTGTGAGAATAGATTCATTATATTCACATGAACTAAGCAACATTTAAAAATCTGACCAGTAGGGTCAGAGGATAAGAGGAACATAAACTGCAGGCCTCGGCATCTTCTGTCTATTCCCAGGACACTAAAATAGGTGACGGTAGGGGTGGGCGATATAGTCAAAAATTTATATTGCGATATATTTTGAACCATAGACGGTAGATGATATACAGTATATCCCGGTATACTTTGGTATGTAACTTACAGCATAACAGTTTCTTAATGGTTACCATAGCATAAAGTCAATATGTACAACAGTTGTTTAGTCATCGTTCGGAGGTGTTTATATTGGACTCTCAAATTCACACAGAAGTAAACTGGTAAGCTGCATTTGTGTCAGGCAGTAGCTGTTCAATTTATAGGTTCTTACACAGTTTCGTTGTAAGAATGAAAAGGTGCCATCAATAAGGTGAAGCTACAGGTCAACATTTTTTGTGGAGACGCAATGAGCCTATCACGGTATGCCGTTATGACCCAAAATCTCTTATCATTGGCCAAATTCATATTGCATACGGTATATATCGTCTATATTGCCCACCCCTAGGTGACGGCACAGATCTAAAAGCCAGAGCTTCACAAGTCAGAGCAGCATCTCTTCAGCTTTGTCTCCTTTTGCCTGAGGTCTTCTCAGTTCTCAGTTTTGCAGCATAGAACCTACCTCAGCCAGCTTGGACCAGTTGAAGGACTTGAGGGGATTCGAGGGCTGGGGGATGTTCTTCTTCTTCGAGGCGGGGCCCAGGGGAGCCCCGGGGGGTGGTGGAGCTCCACAGAGCGGCGGACGGCCTAGGGGGGGCGGAGGGCCGCCCGGTGGCGGGGGTGGGGGAGGTGGCATGCCACCACCTGGCGGAGGAGGGGGCGGTGGCGGGGGCATGCCTGCGGGCATCGGGGGTGGCGGAGGGGGCAAGGGTCCTCCTGGAGGACCAGGGATGAGAGGAGGGCCTCCGGGGACTGTGGCAATCTGCCTCTGCAGAAGCACAAAACAGGACATACTCAGCTCAAAGTCTGACAGTCATAGAGAAGAAGGGATATCACTCAGATAAAGCCATGTGCCTGAATCTGGGGAGCTATACTTAAAACGCCTGAAGCTTCGGAAACAGCCCGTGCTCATTCAGCTCAGAAGTGGTTTATTTTTCAGAATATTAAACATGCTAGCCACAGAATCTGTAATCTAGAAAAAAAAAACTTGGCCAAAATAAATTAAACTAAAGTGCAATGATTTCACAGGGCCATGTTTTTACACAGCCATATGTTTTTAAACTACTGTCAGCGATGATACGCTCGTTCTAGGGTGCACGTTGACGTACTGTGCTGAGTTCATGCAGCCGGACGGTGAGTTCGGCCAGCTGCTGTTTGACGCTTTTGTGCTCGCTGCTCTCCCTCTCCAGCTTCTCCTTCATCTTGTTGAGCGTCTGCATCATGTCCTCCTTCTCCTGGGTCTTGGCATCGCACTCTCGTTCCTTCTTCTCCAGCCTCTGCTGTAACTCTTGGTGCTCTGGGACGGGACCAGGGGGCAGTTTGAGAGCGTCAGCAGTGATTCTAAGGGCTGTTTACGCAATCTCAAAATGGAGATGAATTAGCTTGTCATTGCCAAACAAACACAGGACAAAATTTGAAGACCACTCACCCTTACGCATTTTTTCGGCCTGCTCCTTCCACTGTTTGACCTCGTTTTCGTTTACAAGCCTGACGGGGGTTAAGAAGGGAAGGAGGTTTCAGTAGGAAGCTATAACATTTATGGAGCACCCAGAGGTCTGTTTCGTTAAGATGGCAAAGGCCAACAGGCACTTAGCAGCTCTGTCGAGACGTTTCATGGTGCAAAGTCAGAGAGAAGCGGAAGACTCACATGCGGACCACGTTCTTGACATTGAAGTTCTCGAGAGGGGTCACGTCGGGGTCGTAACCTTTGTCGTTCTGCAGAACCATCTGCTGAACAATGCGGTCCAACAGAAGCCAGTATTGTACCGTGTTCCCACTCCTCTTATCTGTACAGAACAAAAGAAAACTGTTACTTTTTATGTTCCTTGTCTCAACGTCGTGCTGTTTCCAAACCAAGACCCACTGGAATGACTTAACCACGATTTCTTTATAAAAATGTTTTGTAATAACCATTGTTTTCACCATGTGCTTTGAACTTTTTTTTTTTTTTATTAAACTTTCTCTTGTAATTGACCGTCTTTTAAATAATGGGTCTATACTTTGTGCCCATTTTTGAGGACAGAAAACTCACAAAAAAATACTTTAATCACAATACAGTTAACTCCATCTCAAAGGTGTAATTGTAACTTATTTTCTAAAAAAATTCTTTAGATCACTCGTCCCTATTCACTTGCTGTCTCTTCACATCTCTCTGTGAAGAGACAGCAAGTGAATAGGGACGAGCATAGCGGCCATTTCATTGGCCTACGCTAGATTTTGACCTTGGCCTAATTTATAGGACGAAAAAGGGGCCAAGAGTTTACACCGAGCGCTTTTTGACTGAAGCGGCACGGAGGTAGAGATATTTAAAAGGGTGCAGACAGCTCCAGGGCCCATTACAGGGGAGCGAGATACAGCTGTGCTCCAGTTCCAAGAGAGGGAGAGAGAGAGAGAAGAGAACAACGGGCCGTTTGTGAAAGAAAGGGAGCGATAGGGGGGGTGGGGTTGGGGTGCAGGGGAACAAGGTGCGGGGGCGTGCCACACTCTGGGTGATCGCAAAGGTCAGGCTGCGTTATGTTTTCCAATGATGAAGGTCAGAACAAATAAATGTGTATAAGTGTGAGTGAGTGTGTGTGTGTGTGTGTGTGTGTCAGGGCATAAAGACACAGAGGTGCATCATCGACATAAAGTGTGGGTATGCAACTGTGCAGTTAATCATTATTGGTGTGTGTTTTGTGTGTGTGTGTGTGTGTGTGTGTGTGTGTGTGTGTGTGTGTGAGTGAGAGAGCGAGCGAGCGAGAGATAGAGAAAGTGATTCACAAGAAATAAGGAGACAGTAGTGGAGCACAAACAGAGTGAATGTGTGTGTGTTTGTGACTCACAATGAATTAGGAGACAGTGATGGAGCACAGACATAAAGTGCGGGTATGCATCTGTGTGCTTCATCTTCATTTGTGTGTGTGTTTGTATGTATGTGTGTGTATGTATGCATGTGCATGTGTGTGACTCACGAGGCATTAGGAGACAGTGGTGGAGCACAGACATAAAGTGCGGATATGCATCTGTGTGGTTCATCTTCTTGCGGATGAGCTCAAACACCTGGCTGGCACTCTTCGTGTCTATATGCACCTGGAGAGCAGCAGAGAGCAGACATAAGATTTACCTCCTGTGCCCTATAAACCCAAGGCCGCTAAAACACACACACACACACACACACACACAGCAAAAGCAAATTAAACTTACTGATTCGAATCGTCTTGCCAGAGCAAGCTCGTCCTCATTTCGCAACATCTCAAAATAATCTAAGTGCCTGAGTGAACGGGCAAAAGAAAGACAAATGAGTTCAAGTTATGAAGTCATTCCAGTGCTGAAAGTGAAGTGGTGAGTTGTGAGGCGACCCTTACCTGTCAAGTGTGGAGTTGTCGTGGGAGCGCAGTTTGTCGATTATTGGTTGGATGCCGAGCATCAGGAACTCGTATCGTAGGTGCACCCTGAATTCCAAACTTGTCTGTGCACACACACACACACACACACACACACAGATTCTCAATAAAAAAACCCAGTTCAAAGACAGCGAAACATGGTAGCCTATGGCTGCCATATTACTGCCGCTTGGTACAGTAACACGATACAGTACTACATCAGGGTACTCTCCTATGGCTACACACTTAAAAGTACCCTCAAAGCAAGCATATGTGCATGCCTATGAAGAATTTTAAAAGACACCCATAGCTTTATAGACAAAGCAATTCTAAATCCCAATGCATCCCCTTTCCCCTAAGCCCTAGGTCCGTAACATCCTGTACAGATGATTATCTCACAGGAACTGGCATCATTACTACCCGATTGGTTGCCAGGTAAGGCTTTAAGGGTTCAGGGCCTCAGGCTTAAGAGAGATGTTGAAATTGTGTCCCTATGAAGAAAG
Organism: Limnothrissa miodon; assembly: GCA_017657215.1. Classification (NCBI taxonomy): domain Eukaryota; kingdom Metazoa; phylum Chordata; class Actinopteri; order Clupeiformes; family Clupeidae; genus Limnothrissa; species Limnothrissa miodon. The sequence goes on along the minus strand of JAGFZM010001052.1, from coordinate 140,190 downwards.
GCTGGTCAAGTGCTTACCTCCCCTGCTCCTTGGCTTAGGATAGCGTTAATGAAGGACATAATGGCTGTTTTGAGGCTGACTTCATCCCTGTACCGGCCTGTGCTTCTGTCCAGATCGTTCAGTAATGTCTGAAAGACGACATTAGCATTATTTCCCAAGAGTCACAGTCACTCAATTCAAACACAAATGTGTCTCCTGGTAATCCAGAATCCAGAGTCCAAATGGCCTCAGTGCTGGCGCTTTTGTGCTTGTTCAAACGGGTCTTTTAGTTCAAACCATTTCATAAATATTCACTGAAGTCTCTTCCAGTGGAGATGAATCACTCAGACGGAGGCTGAGAGTCACTTACTCCAAATCACCAGCATTAGTCAAAGTGATCTAAAGACATAAACTGGGAAAATACACTATAGCCACAGCAGAGCTGCTTGCAGTGTCTCATCCCAGTCTCGATTTGTTACACCAACACTGGAAACGCTTGGGAGTAAGATAAACAGCAATATTATCTTACAGCTAGAATATTCTGCTCCCTTTAAAGATATATGTATTTCTTTTCTCTAGCCTTGTTGTCCTAGGCTGTTGTGCTGTCGGTGGAAACAATTTGGAAAGAGGAAACAATGATAAAGTTTTTTAGAAAACTTATAAGGTCAAAATTGAAAAGAAATGGGGCTTTCTAACCATTATAAATTTTCTGAAAATGACCCATTCGTTGAAATACCAGCACATGGTGACCTTGAGTAACAGTGTTGAAAAGGGTTGAAAAAAATATATCATTTCAACTTGAGAAATGGTTCTGTAGTCAGCACACTCATGGATAGGCTCCTCACCTGAAAGCGCGTCCTCTCGCAGGCGAACTTCTGGTAGTGCAGCATGGCCTCCAGGATCTTGCGGTGTCCCCCGGGCACCAGGCACACGGCGCCCATGATCTCCAGCACGGCCACCTTGGTCTTGATGTTCTCGGTGGCCAGGCTCTGGGCAATGATGTTGATGCTCTCCGAGTGCGCGAGCACGTGGGCGCGGCCCTGCGAGTTGTTCATCAGAGCCTTGATGCAGCCGATGAGTGACGTGTGGATCTGCGACTCAGTCGTCTCGTAGTCCATCGTCTTCAGGAAGTTCAGGATGCACGTCAGGCCATCTAGGTCGATGAACCGAGTCACAAACCTGCCACCAGAGTTTTTTTAAATTAAAGATTAAGAAAAATCATTATCATTTCTTTGGAAATGTCACAACTTGTCTAACAAAATAGGCTAAAAATAAAATATGCTGAAATATACATTTTACTACACAGTAATGAAGTTCTTTAAAAACACCACATCTTGTCTTATACAAATTCTAAAGTACCACATGATTGTAATGGCTTAGTTTAACACACAATAATGTTACTTCAGAGGTCCCTAAACCTATTTGTTTATTTATCTACTCTGTTATCTATTTATAACATATTTTTATTACTTATTTATTTTTTATATTTTATATATATTTTTAAATACCTATTTATTTATTATGATTTTTTCATGTCTTTTTAATTCAACATTTTTAATTTAACCATGACTTGGTCTATTTTTACTATTTGTTTCCCCTTTCTTTATCTGTGTAAAGCACATTGGGCTTCCTTATGTATGAAATGCGCTATACAAATAAATTTTGCCTTGCCTTGCCTAAAAAGTGGTCTAGACGGACAAGTCGGCACGGGCAATACCAAGGCCATAGGTTCTAGTCCCAGAGAGCTCAATTACTTTTCTTTGAAGTTGCTCAGGTAATTAAACGTGAAAAGGAGCCTCCCTTTGCCCTCCTCATAAAACCCGTCCGAGGAGGCTTTTCAGTGAGACGAGAGCTGGGAAAATAATTAACTCTGAGCAGGGCAGAACAAAAGAGGACATCTACTGGCCCTTTGGAGGTGCGGCGGGGTCAGGAGTGCCAATTTGACCTTTTGGGGGGGGTGAGATGTCAGGGTTAATATCCCCTGCACTCACACTCTAGAGTGTGAGGAACTTGGGAGGATTAGTGACACTGGATAGACAGACACACACATATACACACACACACACACACACACACACAGTCACAGACACACATATTGAAGTACTGATCCAGATGGAGGCCACATGTTCAGCGGACCTACTCTTCTTTTTTTGTTTTTTTCCTTAACAGCAGAACCGAGATTTATGACACATGAGGTCAGCGGCGCAGTGAATGGGAGCTCTCAGCACTAGGGGGGTGGGGTTGTCAGCTGTGGCGACAGAAACACCGATTCACCACTTTAAATTACCATTGACAAAGCCGCTGCACCCCTTTCTGTATTTCCACTTGCAGATGGGGGTTTTGGGGAGACCCGTTTTGTTTGTGTGTCAGGGAACACAACTGTAGCCAGGGGCCCAGAGGTGCCCTGGGATGAATTTTTGGGGGTCGTGTGTGTGTGTGTGTCTTGAGTGGACTGCACTCGCAGCGGTACCTCATGGGTTGTGTTCGGAGGGCTGTTTTGAGGCTCTCGATGGTCTTGTTTCGCTCCTCCTCATCCTCCTTCTCCAGAGCCAGCAGGGTTTTCCTCTGCAAGACAAACAAGTCGTTGTTTTTTACCCTTTCTTTTTCTTCACCCTCCAAAAAGTCAGCCCCCTAGAGCACTTCGAGTGGCGAGTGTCTGTCGACTTCAAGAACTTACCCCTGAAGCGCCACTGATTTGCATTCATAAAACAAATGAAATAAATCTCCCTGAACTGGCAGGTTGTTTTTCACTCAAAATAAAAACCACAGAACCCATCTGCTCAAGTACAGAAAGAGCTACATTCTGAACAATGTTGCCATTTTGGCAGACACACGGGCAGGCTTTATAGGTGTTAGCATTAAAGGGGAAGCTCATATCCTGCTAGTCCAGCTACCCCACAGCTTCCTTCATAGACCATGTAATTCCAAGCAGGCTGCGTGTGTGTGTGTGTGTGTGTGTGTGTGTGTGTGTGT